>OX438784.1:1915957-2354727 GCA_949316455.1 Acleris holmiana
TTTCCCCCGACAACTTCCTTAAGAAACATTCCAACTTCAGCCCACTTCCCATAACACCTAAAATGTATCACCCTTTTACCTGCCACTTAGCCAAATAGCTCCTAAATTGCCCGCTAGATGGCGCTGATGTCAAATTCTTATAACATAACCTACAAACAAGGAAACTTGAGAGCTTATCACAAACAGCGAAAGCTTCTCAAACTTTAATGAACGCTCAAAAGCTCTTCCGTCGAACTATGGCACTTAAACATCTGAGAAGTTGCGAAATTGTGTACAGTATGATCATGCTGGGCATAAGGCATAAGCGGAGGTAAGTAACAACGTGAAAATAAATTTACAAGCTTTTATTTTTCTATCATTTTTTTTATTAATTATTTCATGCATTTCAGACGAGATATTTAAATATTGAGTGATACTAGCGTACGAGCGTACTTTTAGTACCAAAAACGTAAAACTTAAATAATTAAATATATTTTTATAAATAAATTAAACAAATCTGAGAAAATCATATTATAGGGTCCCTAAAAAAAATTTCATACGTAGGTAAGTACCCAATGCGCTTAATAAGTACACGTAATCTCGTAAGTCTAAAGGAGCGTCCTCACTGAGAGCATTCGGCGTCGAATATTCAAGTGGTGTGGTTCACAGTAACGCTCGGCTCAACGTCCACACTACACGAATATTACCGAACTAATAGACTTGATCAAATTTCACAATCAAAATACTGGGATCACGGCTGCAGCATATTTTTTAACCTTTTATTACTAAAATGGCTAATTGAGACAATATATTTTTATAAATTCGATCACTATAAATTGTAATTGGTTACAGGATTACCAACAAGTCTTTTTAGAGTTGTTGGTATTCCTGTAGCTCTGCCTACCCCACTCTGGGAATGAAGGTGTGATGTTATGTGTGTGTGTATGTATGTATAAATTGTTCAGAGGACTAATGGATTTGACAGAGACGCGTGGAGCTAACCCCATGTGCTTTTGTTTAGTCCACAAGAAAAAATGCTCATTTACCGAACAAATTGTCCTCGCGTGTAATTCATGGGCTTATTTTTCTATTAATTAAGTCCATGGGAGTGTCTAATAACTTGACATTGGTGAAATACACCTAAACAGAAGTTAAGCCAATAATTAAAAATTAGATTTTTTCCGTGTGGTTGCCGGGTTAGAATAGCGCCACTCCATATCTTCCCGTGGATGTCGTAAGAGGCGACTAAGGGAATAAGGGCTTGTAGTACTGTTAGGCGATGGGCTTGCAACCTGTCACTAATACACTGGTAAACATCCTAGCCTGATTGTGCAACATGTGGTTAAAGAATTATCAACAAGTTTTTTAGAGTTGTTGGTAATTCTGTAGCTCTGCCTACCCCACTCTGGGAATAAAGGCGTGACTTTATGTTTATGTATGTATGTAGATTATAAATTAGCTATGTAACAATAATACACAACCATTATTTAATGATACAAATTGTTATGACAACATGAAATATTTTATTTTGCCACTGTTTATTTCAATGTCAGTATCGATGAACTCATTAACTCAATAAGGTTGTGTAGAACCAGTACCACGGTACCCGAACCAAATTTCAACCTTCCGTTGATAGCCTTTCAATTTTAATCAGATTCACGTCATCGGCATGAAGAGGTCAACCCCTGATCGAAACACACGATGCGACGTAGCTGCTTGACGTAGGTTCATCTCAAAATAGTTTAACTTTGTTCGTTAGGAATATTTACCCCCAATCATGATTGTTTTTTAGGGTTCCGTACACAAACGGTAAAAAAGGACCCTATTACTAAGACTCCGCTGTCCGTGTGTCTGTCTGTCACCAGGCTGTATCTCATGAACCGTGACAGCTAGACAGTTAAAATTTTCACATATATTATGTATTTCTGTTGCCGCTATATCACAAAATACTAAAAACAGACTAAAATAAATATTTAAGTCGGGCTCCCATAGAGAAAAAGTGTTTTTTTTTTTTGCCGTTACAGGCAGACACTGGGAAAGGTAAAACTAATAAAAAACCGGGCAAGAGCATGTCGGACCATGCACAGTGTAGGGTTCCGAAGCCGTTAAGTTCTACAAACATAAAAATCAACAAGTAATAAATAATTTTCTATTTAAAGTCAATTAGTGCCGTCTTAGATGATTTTAGTAGGTAAAAACTGTATCTCAAGAACTAAGTCGTGACAGTTTTCCATTAAATTTTCGGGCGGGGGGACACTTAATTTTAACAAAAATTTGCGCTTTAAAGCTTCGTATTTTATAAACGGATTATTTAATCGAAAAACTGTTTTTAAATCCCAAGACGGACGGACGGACATGGCGAAACTATAAGGGTTCCTAGTGTGACTACGGAACCCTAAAACAGGTTGTAATTATATATAGTATCTAATGTTTTATAGATAATGGTACAACCTGTTCCGTAGTCACACTAGGAACCCTAAAACAGGTTGTAATTATATATAGTATCTAATGTTTTATAGATAATGGTACGGACCCTTCGTGCACGAGTCTGACTCGCACTTGGCCGGTTTTTTCAATGCTGACTTGGACAAACGAGTAAGGGGGTTGACTGATTTTCTTGATGGATGTTCAGATAGATTTTATTTCATTGAGACATGAAAAAAAACATAGTTTTGACTAGGTATATTAAAAAAGTAAACTTATATTAAAAAAGTAAACTTATATTAGGTAAATTTTCCTAATATTCAGGACGCGATGTTGCCAGTTAACCCAGTCAAAAATTAGCCTGACTATCTTGGTTCAATTCTCAGTAGGTAAGGGTTAATATTTATGTCATGAACGCGATCATTTATTCCTAGGACTTGGACGTAATTAAATGTAATATCTACACACGAATTTTTATTTCATAACTATCTAGTAGGTACGAGTTGGCCTAACAATTCGCAGTAGCTTATAGTGCTCTGTCACTATAATGTCTTGTTTAAACTGCGTCACTAATCTGTCAAAGGCGTTTAAGCGACAAGGTACTAAAATATACAGCTACTTATAACGCCAACTGTACCTATAGTAAAGGTGACTACAAATAGCTGTATCCACTTTTGGACCTTTTTACAATGCAACGAGGAGAAAAAAAACACAGGACAATGTAAATTGTCCTAGTCCCAAACTAAGCTCTAGGCTTGTACTATAGGTACTAGGCAATGATAAACTTACTTATACAGAGAAATGTTTACTTAAATACATAGAAAACTTCTAAGACTCATGTATAAATACTTATGCTCATCACACAAATATCTGCCTTTACCGCGATTTCAACCCAGGACTGCTAGCTTCAAAGGCAGGGCCACTACCAACCAGGCCAACGTGTCGACATAAAAAAAAGAATATAAGTTAATTACTTTATGTATTTATATTTAGTTTATATATAAATAGTTTTTATTTCAAAATTGAAATGCTTTAAGTGTTACTTGCAGTTGTTTACTTTGAGTTGTAAAGGAATTAGTTTACAACTTCTGCTATAAAGTGTCCTTAGTTATTTCTCTATCCAAGGTGGTTTGGCAGAGATCGTTATTAAGCGGTAAGACTGCCTGCTGTATACCTATGATTTAAATGTACTTTTCCGTGTTCAATAAATATTATTTGTATTGTATTGTATCTTTGTACTCGACAGTGCAAGCCCAGATCTTAGTTTGTAACTATTTATTTGTGTAAGAAAATTCTTTTAGTATATTTTTTTTTGACCACACGTTGGCCTGTTTAGTAGTGACCCTGCCTCCGAAGCCAGCGGTCCTGGGTCCAAATCCCGGTAAGGGCAAATATTTGTGTGATGAGCGCGAATATTTGTTCCCGAGTCTTGGATGTTTTCTAAATATTTACTCGTAAGTATGTATTTCTCAATATAAGTATGTTTATCGCTGTCTAGTACCCATAGTACAAGCCTAGAGCTTAGTTTGGGACTAGGTCAATTTGTGTGAGATTGTCCCACGAAATTAATTTTTTTAATGGTTTTTTCTTTGACTTGCACCGCACCCAAAGTCCCCGTTAAGTTCTCTAGTGTGACCGCATATTATTTCCGAATAGTCCCCACAAGCTCCCGCAAGCCTCCATGCGTTGTTTGCTTAACATTCAGAACTGAGAACTACATTATAGTGTCTAGTTTATATAGATATCGGAATGGCTGGGCACGCAAGCGTTGTAGGTTCCACTCGAGTAACGAGGTCTTTGTGTGTACTTAATACAACAATGGTAGTGCGGTTAAATGATAGGTAATAATCAATCCAACTGAGGTCAGCGTCTCACTATATTTTTAACCAAAAGCCGAAGTCAGTTGGACTGTATTACCTATCATTTTAAAAGAATGTCTTGCTTCTTGAAGATTTTTAGTTTTTTAAAACATTTATTTACTAATGGCGGTCCACCGCGATATTCCGCTGTGATTTCACCAATGGCAAGTGAGTAGAGTAAACAGTAAACAGAATAAATCACAAGCGAAAGCCGAACATCTTTCAAACGGCCATCTTCCCTCCCCGAAGGATACCATGCCATGAATATGTGCCCTCAGTTATGTCTCTTACAAGGTTGTCTCGAAGAGATCGCTATTTAGCGGTAAGACCGCCTGTTGTATACCTATGATATAAATATACTGGGCCTCTATTCTATTGCGTTATAACGTAACGCGTTTGTCGTGTTTTCGAATCGCTTATGTCACTTTCGCCATTATTGTAAATGACATAAGAGTTATCAAAACGTTGACAATACGGAAACAGGTCAAAGACGATATCGTTATTACCTTGTAGAATCCCAGCCCAGTTCGGTGTTCTGTTTTTATTTTTTATTTTTTATTTTTTGTGTATGAAGTTGGTATAGGCGCTCAACGCGGCTTTCTGTAATCTTACAACAATCTTGTACATGTTTAATTAATTTAAATAACTAGCTGACCCGACAGACACTGTCATGTCTTAACTATGATTATTAACGACGACACGTTGGCCTAGTTTGGAGTGACCCTGCCTCCTAAGCCATCGGTCCTGGGTTCAAATCACGGTAAGGGCAGATATTTGTGTGATGAGCGTGGATATTTGTTCCTGAGTCTTGGATGTTTTATATGTAATTAAGTATGTATTTCTCTATATATGTATGTTTATAGTACAAGCCTAGAGCTTAGTTTGGGACTAGGTCAATTTGTGTGAGATTGTCCCCTGGTATTTATTTATTTATTATTGAATTTGAATTTGGTATAATTGAAAACGTAACTCAAGTTATGTTGTCAAAAGCGGTAAGGTTACATTATAAAAGTTAATGTTTGTTAAGTTTCTTTTTTATAATTTTCCGTGCAAGCTTTTTTATTTTTACATACATACATACATACGATCACGCCTTCATTCCCAGAGTGGGGTAGGCAGAGCTACAGAATTACCAGCAACTCTAAAAAGACTTGTTGGTATTTCTGTAACCAAATTCTGCACAAACAGGCTAAGATGTTTTCTAGTGTATTAGTGACAGGTTGCAAGCCCAGCGCCTAACAGTACAAGCCCTTATTCCCTTAGTCGCCTCTTACGACATCCACGGGAAGACATGGAGTGGCACTATTTTAACCCGGAAACCACACGGCTTATTTTTTTCTTTCATAATTTTTTTTCCCTGGCAGTAATTAAATACAACAAAAAATAATTAGTTATATCGGTCCAGCATTATGCCGTGACCAAGGGAAATAGGATTCATTTCTATATAAAACTTGTATTTAGCGCAAACAACACGGTCCCTTTGTGTGATTAAATGTAAACACTGATTGACATCTATTTGAACATACTCGCAAACAAAGAAATAACAGGGATTAGTTTCACTTCAATATTTACCTAGTATTAACCGCGTACCGGTCATATCAGCTGCACACCTTTGCACCTTGTCGCTTTAAAGCCTTTGACAAATAAGTGCAGCAGTTCAAACATGAAGTTAAAGTGACAAAGCACTGAAGTTTGCAGCTACTTGTAACCAACCGTACAAGTTATCTTATCATGTTTATCGAGGAGAAGAACAATATTGATTGTCTTCATCCTAAGATTGCCGTCTTCTAACGGGTCTCGGTCATCAAAAAGACTATCTTTATTCTGTCCTACATTCTGCCCTTCTACGTAGATTTTGACTATCGTTATTCCCTCGAGGACTTTTAAATTTTCCGGGTTAAACAGTCTATAGCGTTAATCTAGGGTATAAGCTAACTCCATTCTAAATTTCCCCTCATGAGCAGGTCTTCTGAAAAGCAAAATGCCTACGTAGCAAAATGCCTAAATCAAATGTCTAAGAAGCATAATGCCTAATAAGCAAAATGTATTTAAATCATTTTGCCTAAGATTTAAATCATCTAAAACGCAAAATGTCTGAATAGCAAAATGGTTAAATCTCTGGTTGCCTAAACTGTGTAATATCTAAAACACAAAATGCCTGAATAGCAATATACCTACTTTAAATTTAGTTTACCTTAGTTGTACTACAGTGTCTTAAAAGCAATTAGCCTTTATAGTAACATATCCTAAACTAATACTGTCTAAATTGTAACCTGTACCAGAGCTAGTTGAGTGACGAATTGAAACGTATTATAAACAGACAAACAAGTTGTCCACCTTGTTGAACGGTTTGCACTCTGTTTTTTTTTTCTTAATTAATAAATGCGAAAAGTAACTGTCTGTCTGTTTGTTTGTTACGTTTTCACGGCTAAACCGCTGATTGTTATCGCCGCTTATTACTTTTAAGACATAATGCGGTGTAGGTAATTTTCTAAACAAACATAGTGCGTTTTAGGCTTACTGCTAGTTGGACATAACGCGGTTCAGGTAACTAGAAAAAGCAGACATGATACATTTCAGGCATTTTGCGATTAAGACCTAAAGCGATTTAGGTAATTAAAAAAACAGACAAGATGCTTTTCAGGCATTTTGATACCTAGGCAGTATGCGTTTTAGGAATTCTGCTACTTAGGCGTTTTGCTTTTCAGAAGACCTGCTCATGAGGGTAAATTTCATCCAAATCCGTCTAGTCGTTACAGCTTGAACAAGTAACAAAGTAACATAAACACATACTTTCACATTCTAATATAACTACAAGTTAAGAGTTACTATGACATGGCTAAGCAATTCAGTTTACCGAGAGCAAAAGAGACAGAGTTACTTCCATAGCTCTGTCCTTTCAATTTGAAGGCTTTTAAGCCATGAAGTTCTTCTCCGCAATGATGGTCTTGTCCGAAGCGCTAGTAGATTAATTTCATATTAACGACGTGTAAGGGCATTTTCAAAATAAAGTGTACCCTAGTTAAGGAAAATTAAGGAACGTTAATTTTGTCAGTTTTGTGACGAACATTTGCCATACATTTATATGGCTAATTTCGTCACAAAACTGACAAAAGTTAAGTTTCTTAATTTTTCTTAACTAGGTTACACTTTATTTTGAAAATACCCGTTAAAGAAGCGACATGTGGCCAATCTAATAAATAAGTAATTTGAATTTGAATTAAATTGAATTCTTCTAGGTTTCCCGCTGCTTTAGATCTTTCCTTGCATTATGAGCTGGTAAGGATCATATTTCTCATTTTAAATGTCATGCCCAAAGTATTACAACTTCCGTACCTTCACTATGTTCAAGACCTCCGCTTTTTAACTAATTAATTGCATGATCATCTGATTTGACTCTTTATTCGTTCTTGATAGAATACTGTAGAAATTCTGTAAACCCACTCTTTGTTTCAGTTATAATGACAAACAGGGTTGGCAACGCATTTGAGGTCTTAGGATTAAAGTCTTTAAAATTCAAATGTCTATGGGTCTCAGATTCCACTTACCATCAGGTGGCCTGAGTGCTCGTGTGCCTTTTTATTAACATTAAAAAAAAACGTTTAACATCACTTGTGACGTTATTGTTCTTGAACAATAACGTGAAAACCCTGACTGGAAGTTAGAGCACTAAATGCAAGCTAAATTTCCGCAGGCCTCCCTCCAGCCCTCGTATTATGGTTCGCCTTTATTACGTTGGATAAGTTTAAATAAAGCATCCATTACTCTCGCACCTACATACTGATCAGAGAGTGAGCATAATAAGCCTCCAGGCTATGTACGGCACGGTGACAAAGCGTGGCTTGTCTATCGAGCTATTGTGATTTGGCTGCTATAATTGGGAATGGATTTCCCAAAGAGTTAGACCGGGAGCTATTCGTAATAAAAGAACTGAATTTTCGAAACGCAATGTGGTGACGTCGACAAGAATACATGTAATTCAAATTGTTAATTATTTTAAAAAAGAATACATACAACATACCTACATAACATCACGCCTTCATTCCCAGAGTGGGGTAAGCAAAGCTACAGAAATACCAAATAACTCTAAAAAGACTTGTTTATTTTCTATTATAACAACATTTTACATAATCAGGCCATGAAGTTTACTAGTGTTTCCATCCATTGCAAAATTAAACCTTTTTTTTTAACGTTCAAAGCCAACCAACCAATTACGTCATTCAAATAGGGAAATGGAACTTGCTTTGTTAACTCACAATTTGGTCAACTTTGTGTAAATTCAGCGAGGTTGGCATTCAAAATTTCAACTACTTTTACAGCTAGTTCACTCTCATCATTAATATTTTTTTTTATTTTTTTTTATGTTAAGGAGAAGGCACTCGAGCACTCAGGCCACCTGATGGTAAGTGGAATCTGAGACCCATCGACATTTGAATTGTCAAGACTATAATCCCAAGACCTCAAACGCGTTGCCAACCCTGAGGACGAAGATTGAATGCCTCTATGCTAGTAATTTCACTGGTTGTCTTATCCCCACACCGGAACACAACAATGCGAACACTGTTGCTTGGCGGGTGGTTAATGGATAAGACGGTGGTAGCGATCCGGACGGACCCTGCACAGGGTCCTACCACCACTAAATACGAATATAATAGTACTATTAGCTCTCTTTCTAACAATTCAATAAATATTGTATAGAGAGAATCATAGAACGTTTTAAGTCGCGATTTCAGTGTTTCAGAGTCACCCACCAGGCAAGCGGCTTTGTGTAAGGCAGTTGTGATTCGCATGGTTAATTACGTATGAACTGCCTGGAGTTTAAGACCGAGAGCTGATGTTAAAAAGTAGTGTAATTTTTTAAAGTAGTGGTGTCGCTTTAAACCTATTTTTTTTTAAGCTTAATGTACGCTTGTTTATTAAAAAAAACAGCTTTGGTCCGCGACGCCGTTCCCTTAGAAATTGTTTCTAACAAATGCCTCAATAACTGACCTATTTTCCATTAAAAATAAAACTCCAAGTCCAGATCCAGGCTATAAACTATTGATTTAACATGAACCAAGTATAGCATTGAGCCGTATTCATATCAAAAACTGGGCAAAAGCATGTTGGACCATGCTCAGTGTAAGGTTCCGAAGCCGTTAAGTACTACAAACATAAAAATAAACAAGTAATAACTTATTTTCGACTTAAAGTTATTTGGTAACGTCTTTGATTATTTTAGTATGAATAAAATATACTAAAATCACTTTAATCGCCTGTATCTCAAGAACCAATGATGTCTACTTAGTCGTGATAGTTTTCTTTTAAAATTTAATATATGCTCTTTCATTTAGGATTTTTTTCAGTGAGTACGGAACCCTAAAAATGGTTATGGAATCAGCTACCGGGTGGCCTTAGGCTATCACAATCAGTAAATTTCCTAAAAGGCCTACCTATTGAAAAAGTTCTGGCTTGACTTTGTGTAGAGGACAGTTGATATTTTATCAACTGTCCTCTACAAATAATTCAAATATATATAATCATACGTAGTTTATGTAAGTTTAAGGTAAATATTTATGTGCCTCCTGTGATAAATGGTACAACCCGAAATATTATAATCTGTACCTATTTATGTGGGTATTTGATTTATACTTTTCATTAGTTAGTTATTTTTTATATTCTTAATAAATTTGTACACTGGCTTACTCGATGCACAACCCTTCATTTTTCTCAGGGGTTATCTGGAAGAGATCCCTTAAAGGGATAAATTCGCCTTTGGATGTATTTCTTATACAAAAGCCATACAATGACTTTTGTTTTAGTTTTCTTCTGTACAATAAAGTACATACCCACATTTTAGTCTTTATGTGTTACCTGTGTGTGTTGTTTGTTTGTTTCTGTGTTGAAGTAGGTGAACACCAGGTTTCAGCTGAAAACCAGCGCTGTGGCTCCGGCTGCAGCACATGCTGACCTGAGTCCTATTTGACTTCACACTACAGTGCAACATTTTTTAAATTAAATTCTCACTAATCTGATCATGTTTTTTACGTTGTTTTTCTGTTGTTTTTTTTTTATGTTCTTGTATACTTTATATGTTTCTTGTATTGCAGTGTGTTTTAGTCTAATAAATGTTATGAATTTGAATTTGAATTTTGATACTCTCCAATTAGTCTTCTACGTTTTCTTACCGACAGAAAAACTATTTAAATAAGTATAAATTAATTTACACCCAGCATTAATGCTTATTCGCATGGCAACTCCCGAGCTAACTAAGCACATGATTATAGGGTTTGCGGCAAGCGGCAGAATCGTTTCAGCTCATTAGCTAATCGAACGTATCCTCAGTTTCTTTGTTATTCGTATCTGTGACAATACTTTGTTGAACTAATAACTTATTGGTGGTTTTACTTTGCGACGTCGTTTTGTGAGTAAAAGTAGTTTTTAGCGTAGGGTCTAGGTTTTTTTTTGTTTACCTGTTTAATTGTATTGCGGTTTTATTTTGTTTTGTGCGTGTGCTATAAGTGTGTGATCTGCCGTGAATTCACTGAATGGTTCAAAAGGAAGACCAGCGCTGTCTTCAATGTCAGCATAACGCCGAGTTGGAACCATTACCTGACAACAGGTCTTTAGTCTCTTTCAGTATTTTGTTCTTTTTGTTTGTTTGTATGTCACGAATTGTTTTTTTTTTTTTTTACAGTGTGGAAAATGCGTTACGCATTTCCCCCACCATGGGAGTAGTGGGGGGTATGTGGGACTCACCCCGTCGCCCCCCTTCTCAGAGCGAAAAGGAGGGACGAGGAGTGCTACCCACTTAAACTAGCTAAACCACCCTGGCGTACCCTCCTGCCGGTTAGGCAAGGCGCCGTGGAACCGCCGAAGCACTGCCACGGACGCCTACCGGCAGCCCCAGCCGACCGCTGGGGCTACCCGCGCCAAAGGAGAGAGAGGCCGAGCACGCGTGGCCTCCCTCCCAGACCGCCAAGTGGCTTTCTCCTACAGCGGGAAGGGGACTCCCATCCCCCGCCCGCAGCCACTAAGGATTGAGGCTGGCGGAAAAACGCCTACGCCTCAACCCCCGCCGTCTGCGCTGGAGCGGATGCGCGAGAGGAGACTCCTCGCGCTCACGCTCCGCCACCTCCTTCTGCGAGATGACACTTTCGCAGAAGGAGGCTACCGCCTTCCAGGACCTGTCGCCGCACAGCATCGCAGAGATGACGCTGTGCAGGGAGAGGTCCGACCGCCCTATGGCCAGTGCCATGGCTCCGCGCTCCGAACCCCAGCGACTGCACACCTCTAGAGTGTGCTGAGCTGTGTCGTCTGGGTCCCCGCACTCATGGCACTGCGGGCCAGGCTCCCTCCCAATTTTGTGCAGGTAATGACCGAAACACCCATGTCCGGTCAATACCTGCACAAGCCGGTACGACGTAGCGCCGACCGCCCTCTCCAACCAGGTGTCCAGAGACGGGAGGATCGGCCTTTTTTTTTTTTTTTGAGGTACCTACGTAGTTAGCCTCTGATGGCTTTGACTACTTTGCCGGAGAGAGGGCGGACTCCTGATGGGAGTCCACGCTATAAATGGGTTGGGAGGATCGCCCCTATAGTTTGGGTCCCATAGGGGGAGTCCTCCAGGTCCTCTTTCCACCTGTCCCGCAAGCCTTACTCCCTCCTGACCCAACGATCTTGGGGTTCACACCGTCGGTGGCTTAGTGGCTTAAGGGATCGATTCGTGAGTAAACTTTTATTCTGCATAGCTTAGATAAAAGTGCGTAAAGTATTACGCTTAGGAATAGGCGCCAACCAGGCTTACAGTACTTAGTTCGAACCGCCGCGGTCACAATATACCAATGCGTTTTTCAACATTACCCGATGCTCTTACGGTGAAGGAAAAATATTGTAAAGAAACCCGTACATTCGAACAGCTAAGTGTGTACGAGGCTAAGAGGGTAATTGCACATCACTAAAGTTTCATAAACTGACCAATTTCACAATCATATTAATGAGAAGGCACACGAGCACTCAGGCCACGTGATGGTAAGTGGAATCTAAGTCCCATAGACATTTGATTTCTCAGGACTATAATCCAAAGACCTCAAATGCGTTGCCAACCCTGAGGACAAAGATGGAATGCCTCTATGCTGGTAATTTCACCGGTTGTCTTATCCCCATACCGGAACACAACAATGCGAGCACTGTTGCTTGGCTGGTGGTTAATGGATAAGATGGTGGTAGCGATCTGGACGGACTCTGCACAGGGTCCTACCACCACTAAAAGGTGGTAAAGGTGGTCAATATTACAGAATACTTAAAAAATCAGTTTGTGATACCCCAAACGTATCTTACAGATGACCCCTTTCGGATACACTTCGACCCCTTTAGGATCTTTTGTTCAATTACCCTCTTACACACTCAGTTGTTCGAATGTGCAGGTTTCCTCACGATATTTTTCCTTCATTGTTCCTCTATTCTTGGGCCCTAGCCAAGATGCAAACGCTCCTAACGTTTTTCTTTTCTATCGCTCAAAATGTATGGGATGACAGTCGATCACGTGGTTTATCGAAACGTACGAGAATGTATTAGCGATAGAAAAGAAAAACTTTAGGAGCGTTTTCATCTTGGCTAGGGCCCCTTATCTAGATGGTTTTCGTTCGCTTTTCTATTCTTAACTAGATTTCATGAAATCGATTACGCTCACTCACTTCTCTTTTCTAAAAGCTTTGCTCTTTTCGGTGTAAGCCCTCCATTATCCTCTATCCTAATCTGCCTCTTTGATGTTTAACTATGACATGACTACATTTTTTAGGGTTTCGTAGACAAGGAACCCTTATAATTTCGCTATGTCCGTCTGTCCGTATTTCCGCTGATTCTTGGTACTACAAAGTTGTCATTTGGCATAATTTAAATTACGCCAACAAAGTTGTTATATTAAATCTTGAATCTTGTTCTCCCACACAATATAAAGCAAACGTAAGGTATCATTAGATAGCTCTTAAAATCGGTATTTACATTTTTAAATATGGGGGCTCCGTTTAGGAAATTTCGCTGTATGCGAATACAGCCACAACTAGTAAAATCAGTTTTTTTTTTGCGTGCTAAGGAGAAGGCACACAAGCACTCAGGCCACCTGATGATAAGTGGAATCTGAGACCCATAGATATTTGAATTCTCAAGACTATAATCCTAAGACTTCAAATGCGTCACCAACCCTGAGGACTAAGATGGAATCCTTCTATGCTTAGTAATTTCACCGGTTGTCTTATCCCCATACCGGAACACAACAATGCGAACACAAATATTATCTTATTAAATATTATGTTAACTAGTGATCGGCACGAACGGAGCAAAACTTTAACAAAACTTACATTACATAAAATTACAGCCATGGAAATATCAATTTCCTTAAACCAAACCCGAGACTCTGATATAGAGTTAAATTGAACACTAATCGGCCAAAAATATTCTTATTTTTCTTTGTTGTAAGTTCTCCTTTATGTCATCTTTACAAGTTTTGTTAAAGTTTTGCTCCGTTTGGCCGATCACTAATTATAACGAATCTAAAAGGAAAACTATCACGACTAAGAAGTAGGCCTAGACAAGTCTGTTGCATTCGACAATCGCTAGAGATTATGTTTCGATTTAAAAAAATATGGAATTGTCGTTAGCCGCTGAGATAGTGCCACGTGACTATCTCGGTGGCTTACGTCAATTCCATACATTTACCTTTAACTTTACATAGAAACTAGTTTGTTTTTTGATATAGTTTTATGCGTTTGTACTGACGGCTTCGGAAGCCTACGCTGGGCATGGTCCAACATGCTCCTGCCCAGTTTATTATATGTATTAGTTTATTATATGTGTTCCCTATAGGTAACTCCCGGTCATGAATGTCATTTTTTTCTTTTGAATTTCTGCTATTATATTTTTTAGGAACCACAAACAAACATAAGTAATTCCATTCAATATCTCGTTGCAAAACTCGGTTAGCATCGATTCAATTCCAATTATGTATACAATTCAGGAAAAGCCAGTTTCCGTAGAAAAGCGTAGTAAGTCATAAATCGTCCGTTCTGACATTTGGTTACTAATCAACCTGTAACAACATAAATCACAATTAAACTTCGTTGTATTTTCAACTTTAATACAAAAGTTTATGGTTTTTATTGTAAAAGTGCTCGTGTTGATTTGTGACGTGGTGGTTTATTAACAGATTTGGAGGGTTATGAAGGTTAATTACAAGGGAAATGTCAGAATTGATAGCAAAGGGCATGCACTTTATTTAAATATGGAGTACTGTGACTGTAATTTTTTCAATAGTAAGACATAGCAAATGCATAGGAAATGTTGGTGAAAATTCAAATGCCAATTTTACTTATATTATGCCATTTGCTTATTGTACTGTTAGGCGATGGGCTTGCTACCTGTCACTATTACACTAGTAAACTTCTTGGCCTGTTTGTGCAAAATGTGGTTACAGAACTATAGTTACACGAGTCTTTTTAGAGTTTTTAATATTTCTGTAGCGCTGCCTACCCCACTGGCAATGAAGGCGTGATATTATGTATGTATGTATGCCATTTTAAGAGAGAAAATCAGTCTTCTTACGTTTTACGACCTCAAAATCCAAAGTTGTATGTGTGACTTGAACGATCCAAGACAAAAAAACCGGACACGAACATGTCGGACCATGCTCAGTGAAGGGTTCCATCAATACAAACAAAAATCTTTTAAGAAACTATTAATAGTTTAAAGTGTATTAGTTTTTGCAGAAGGTATAAATACTTACTTTCGTCGCCTGTAATTTAGGACACAATTAATCAATAATGAAATCTACTTAGTCGTGATAGTTTCTCTTTTATATTCTTTAAATTTAATACGCTTTCATTTACTATTTTCCAGAATTTTGGTACTTAGTTTTGGCAACAGCGGGAATACATACTCGTAACTTTAGAAAATTTACACTTTGAAAGTTCAATGTTTCCTTTATGGTCTCCAACAGCTTGGAGACTTTGATAAATCTCGATAAAGTAACTGCTGGCTGAAAAGCCATAAAACCGATTGTCGATGCAAAAAGTCTCATTAAAGGTACCCTTGCTCTAAAACTTAAAAAAAAAACTCGCGCGTTTCTCAGCCGGGTTTCCCGCGTTTCTCTGTGACCCAGCCAGTTGGCATCCACCCGGCGGGCGAAGCGCACGTCGTTCGCTCCCGAAAATATTCGAGCGTAAAAAATTCGACGCATAGTCGTGTGTTCACACTATTTTCGTAGCGGACTGATTTAAACGTTCGAGTTTTCTGTGCGACTGAGGTCCTGTTGTGTCTGAGTGTTGTGTTAGTGAGTGTCTATTTTTTGTGAGTTTTTTTGTGTTCCTTTTGTTCGCGCGGGATTTTCTAAGGTATGGCTTCGAGGATTTTCTGTAGATTTTTTTAAATTTTTTTTTTTAGTAATATTGATTGTAATTATTTTTTATGGAGTGCGTAAATACATTTATTTTTCACTTCGCCTGTGGAAATTTTGGCCTAAGGTGAAAAGGTTTTACGACCCCTAGCTAATGAAGTAATCTAATTTTGCCCTCAAAATTGTGGCTGCGTTCGGCTCAAGCTGACCTGGATTTAAAAAAATATACATCTATAAATGTCTGCTAAAGAAATATAAAGAGGAGATTTTCACGTTAGTTTTTACATTAGTTTTTCACGATTTTTTCAACTAATATTTTAAATTACAAATTGCTCATACGACTATAAATAGTGATGGTTTAAAGTTCAAGTTCCATACACTATAAGATACATTTTTTTATAAAAAAAAACATTTGTATATTAGATGAGATAGAGCCATTCCATCTTAGTCTTCCTGGTTGACAACGCTTTTGCAATGATGAGATAGCAAATATCCATCAGCGTCAGATACTATCGCGACAATGATACTTAGTTGAAAATGACAGGCCCAGTAATGGAGTATATATCAAATGACATAATCATTCTTTGTCCTAATGATTTTGTGGTCGACAATCGTTTGATCGAAAATAGTATACGATTGAACGTTATTTTTTTATTATTAAAGAAAACTCAACTATCCTTACTGATCTACACAATAGCAGTTTAAAAATCATGTAATTTCAATCAAAAAGGATTTTAACCTATGAAAAACAATGATTATGCATTTCAAAGGGATAGTATCATTAATGCTTTCAATCCATGACGTCAATGTTTAAACATTAAGTACTGGGGCGGGATGACATGGTTTTTTCACACTCAGCCAATCAATCAATCAATTTATTTATTTGTAAAACATAGCTTACATTATTGTAACAATCGTAAAATTGGGTGAGTGTCATCTTTGGCCATTAGTCATACAAAATTATGACATATAGCAAAATCCATTACTTAAAATAGTATTACACTTAAATACTCTAATACGGAATAAAATGCAGACTGTAAAAAATCCAGTACCTACCTAATAGTTTTTTTAATTATGACATGTCAGATTTTCTTCTAAAATATTCCAGTAAGTTTCTTAGTATACATTTTTAGCCATTCCAAATACTCATTGCGAATAAGGCCGTTTTAAATGGCCTTAAGTTAGTTTTATATCGCTGAGGAGTAATTTTATACACTAAAGGTATCTTATTATGACCTATCAGTCTTAATCACGATTGGATCTCTTTGCGTGTTCTATTGGCTATATCACGGGAATGCTCTGAGGAATCGTTCAGTTTAGTGCCTAGAGCACCATTCTATTATCGAACCATTCGCCACCAAAATAAAGTTCATTCATACTAGTTGGACCATTAAAATCGACTATAATCTGTTTCCGAAGGTCCTTTCTTCCTCAGTTTCAAAGTAACTATGGAATAGACTTCCCTCCACGATGTTTCTTCAGCACTAAGATGTCCTTCTTTAAACGCAGCTTAAAAATTGCAATTATTCGTGACAAACAACAACAAAGAACAGAGGAATACGCACAAGAAGAATGTAGTCACGAAATGGTACTAAATCAGCGTAATGCTGGCATTTGTCAGCGCTGGTCTTCCGTTGGAACCACCAGGGGAAACCACGGAAGGTTACACACACATTAGTAAATAAAAAAATAAAGCTAAAAATAAGAATATTCAATGAAATTGCTGACGTTTTGGGTGACGGTGACTGCTTACCATCAGGTGGTCTATCTGCTAGTTTTCCTTTTATTGCTAAAAAAAAACTTGAGTGGCGTACTTTATAGCAACAAAAAACCGAGTATGTATAGTTCGAAGATACATTACAGAAACAGATTGCCACATACTAGCAAACATTTTTTTTTAATTTAAAAACCGCTTGCTACTCATAAAGATAACTAACCTAATTTTAAACTGTCTGTTAATCAAATAATCCTGTTAAACCTTCAAAAACAATTCAGATGAAAAACCGGCCAAGTGCATGTCGGACCACGCACAGTGAAGGGTTCCGTAGCTGGGATGAACGTTCATGATTCTCTTGGCAATAGAGTCGAGTGCAGATTTTGAGCTCTTCGGTTGCATAGCTACTTCTGCTGCTGACTGTACACCTTTTTATTTTAAATGTAAAACAAAATTATTTGTATGAATTGTCTCTTCCGTTAAAATGATTAGGGTAGTAAATTTCCATCTAAATCCTCACGCATAAATCTTAAGACTGTCATCGCCATTGTTGTTGGTTATGATTGTTGGCTTCAGAATCCATTAAGCATCAGGTGGCCTGGGTGCTCGTTTTTCTTCTCCATCCCATTAACCAGTCAGAACCCAGTGACATCAATTAAATAGATGTTGTACCCTTAAATATTAATTTTGAACTTTATTGTAGATTGACAAAAGATTTAAAATTCGAATTTTAATGAATTAAATAAAATGTCTCACTGGTTCCGAAAAGTTAAAAAGGTGTGCAATCTAAATTACTTATTTGTGTTACATTATGAACGCACCCTATTATTTCTATCACTTATACATCTCATTCATCACTACATAGTATAAAACAAAGTCGCTTTTTCTGTCCCTATATCCCTATGTATGCTTAAATCTCTAAAACTACGCAACGGATTTTGATGCGGTTTTTTTTAATAGATAGAGTGATTGAAGAGGAAGGTTTATATGTATAATACTTTAATCCGGAGCGAAGCGAGGGCGGGTCGCTAGTATTATGATAATTACCACCTTTAGGATATTTTGTGCAATTTTCCTCTCGCACCCCTTACTTTCTTCACTGTAAGAGCATCGGGTAATGTACTTAAGTTAGAAAAACTCATTGGTACATGGTGGCCGCGGCGGTTCGAACTCGGTACCTTACGATCACAAGTCGACCCACTAAGCCACTAGGCCACCGACGCTCTAAATGTACAGTCTGATTCATATAATTCATAGGCTGTCAAACTTATTCCCTTCTTTTAACTTCTTGCGGTAACAACTAATTGGAACTTTGAACGAAGACGGTACAAATTAGGGGAAGATTGTGTACTCTCTTAGAACCTTGCCTGTTATGACATTAGGTTCAAATTTGAAGGGAGCGAGAGGCCTTTGATATATCATATCCAAATTTGGTTTCGCGTTTGTTTAAACGCAAATTAAATAAGCAGATTGATCAAATTAATTAACTTTGATGTTGTACCGTGTGAAAATTCGTTAAAGAAACCCGGCATAGATAATAATTATGTTTATAATTAAAGTGTACAAGATGATTTTTTATAATTATTTTTTTTTTGACGCTCATTAATGAACACGACACACACACACAACGACAAGTTGGCCTAGTTGGGAGTGACTCTGCCTCCGAAGCCAGCGGTCCTGGGTTCAAATCCCGGTAAGGGCAGATATTTGTGTGATGAGCGCGAATATTTGTTCCTGAGTGTTGGATGTTTCCTATATATATTTACTAGCGACCCGCCCTCGCTTCGCTCCGGATTAAAGTATTATACATATTAACCTTCCTCTTCAATCACTCTATCTGTTAAAAAAAACCGCATCAAAATCCGTTGCGTAGTTTTAAAGATTTAAGCATACATAGGGATATAGGGACAGAAAAAGCGACTTTGTTTTATACTATGTAGTGAAGTATGTATTTCTCTATTTAAGTATGTTTATCGTTGTCTAGTACCCATAGTACAAGCCTTGAGCTTAGTTTGGGACTAGGTCAATTTGTGTGAGATTGTCCCCTGATTGATTCCTTAGCCTCTGTGAGAGTGATTTGTCATTATTTGTTTATTTTTTATTACACAAAAGCAAGTACAGACGGCGGACTTATTGCCTAATGGCATTCTCTATAAGTCAAATAATTAATCAGAAATGTGCACAACAAAAAAGAAGAAGTTATCTTTTTTTTACTAAACTGTTAATTTATTATTATGATAGTTATTGCTAATAATTATTAAAATCAATAAGATATGTTGTACATGAAATACTCACACATACAATAGATAATTATATTTATAACACTTCATTATTGTTAATGATTCTGCCTACAAAGCTGGCAATCCTGGGTTCGAGTCTCGGTTAAGGAGAATAAAAATAATGATATGTAAAAGAAATTAATGACGATGGACTACGCAATTAAGGTAGCTACTTACTATGTATTTTCTTTTTTGACATTATTCGGGTGTTTAATACAAAACACTGACGTCATCCGCATTTAAAAATAAATGTTATTATTGGAAATAATAAATAAGTGTGTATTTAAATGTAGGTATTTACAAAGTTAATATTTTACTTATCAATTTGGGGCAATTTGAACTATTACTACCACATAGTATTAAAAGTCGCTTCCCGCTGTCTGTCTGTCCTATGTATGCTTAGATCTTTAAAACTACGCAACGGATTTTGATGCGGGTTTTTTAAATAGATAGAGTAATTCATGAGGAAGGGTTTTATGTATGATACTTTAACCCAGAGTGAAGCGAGGGCGGTTCGCTAGTTAACAATAAAATACAGATGGTGGACTTCATGCGCAAATCCATTCTCAATGATTAGTAGGTACCTATTGTGACTATCTAGGAAAATCACAGTTTAAACAAATACATATTTTTTTAATACATAATGAGTAGGTACTATTAAGAAATAATTTGTTAATATTATAATATTATGATCGTGACTGTATAGAACTCACTAATATTGAAACGGCAATGAACTTTGGATCTGTGTACTTAAAGAAACTCGTTTTTATACCTGTTATAATTCATTATGTCTAGCCTTCACAGTCGCAATGTCAAGTTCGAGTCTGGTTTTACTAATTAATATTAAATACCTACACCTAGTTAAGTTAGCTAAGGGCAGATATTGGTGTGATGAACACGAATATTTGTTTCTGAGTCGTGGATGTTTTCTTTGTATTTAAGTATATAAGTAAGTTTATCGTTGTCTAGTACCCATAGTACAAGCCTAGAGCTTAGTTTGGGACTTACGTCGATTTGTGTGTAATTTTTCTTGTGATATTTGCGTATAAATTTACACCGTTGGTGCTTTTGCATTGTATATTGATACATGACATCACGCTTTCATTCCCAGAGTGAGGTAGGCAGAGCTGCAGAAATACCAACAACTCTAAAAATACTTGGAATAAAAGTTGACTAGTGTATTAGTGACAACTTGCAAGCCCATCGCCTAACAGTACTATAAGCCCTTATTCCCTTAGTTGCCTCTTACGAAATTCACGGGAAGACATGGAGTGGCACTATTCTAACCCGGCAACCACACAGGCATTGTACATACATACATAACACCACGCCTTCATTCCCAGAGTGGGGTAGGCAGAGCTACAGAAATACCAACAAATCTAAAAATACTTGTATATAATTATATACAAGTATTTTTAGATTTGTTGGTATATCCCCATTTTGCACAATCAGGCCAAGAAGTTTACTAGTAAATTAGTGACAGGTTGCAAGCCCATCTCCTAACAGTACTACAAGCCCTTATTCCCTTAGTTGCCCCTCTTACAACATCTGCGGAAAGACATGGAGTGGCACTATTCTAACCCGGCATCAATTAACGAAGTGGATTAAGAAGCTATGATAAACTTTGAAAAAGTAAAAAAAAAACACTGAATTTAAAAATGTTACAAAATGGTCCCCATATCGAAAAAACGGTAAAACATACAAACGTCAAATTTGGTATTACTATAGTTAGATCCCTAAAGACAAACAACCC
The DNA here is from genome assembly GCA_949316455.1 of Acleris holmiana. NCBI lineage: Eukaryota > Metazoa > Arthropoda > Insecta > Lepidoptera > Tortricidae > Acleris > Acleris holmiana. Next base: position 1,937,334 of record OX438784.1, read on the forward strand.
TAATACTAAAAACTACTCAAGCGTGAGTTGGGCTGGTGCTAATTTTTTACTTGTTAAAGACTTAACATATAAATCAAAATACTTACTGTTCAGCAGTAACAGAACCCTCGGTGCGCGAATTCGACTTGCACTAGAACAGTTTTTAATAAGACTGAAATAGTTTCTGTCATTGATATCCTTTTTGGGACAAGATTTTGATACCGACTGGACTTTTTTTGCAATGTCATTTACTGCTTCTCAAGACCAACGTAATAAGTTCAAACACGGTGGGTCTACTTTAAGTATACCAGAGATCTTGTCGCCACCTTCTGACTCCAGCATCAGATCAGCTCAATGGTGCCATATTATTGTATTGACATCAAATTTACGTATGTATACTTAATTGGCTGCAAGATTTGACCCAAACATACATATACGACTAACATTGCAAGTTAATAAAAAGCTTGTAATAAAATAAATGTTCTTCAAAAACGCAAAAAATAACTTGTTTTAAAATTGTAGGCACCTACCTAATACGAGTAGGTTAGTCCAACTGAAGTCGGCGATCACAATATTTTCACCAAAAAAGCCGACGTTTTGTTTTTTCAAACATTTATTTTATTTTATACTTTTTAGTGATCATAAAATGCTGTTTCGTAGTCCTACTTATTAGTTGATATGAAACTTTAAGTTTCAAGGTCGCAGCAAACAACGCCGCCGGAAAGTCATAGTCATATTTAAACAAGTAGATAAATATTCTTCGAGATATCCTATCGCCACCCTTGAAATAGATACCGTTGAGGAGTTAAGATGGCTATCTCTGGTCTTCAGCATCAATTACACTTCCCGAAGTTATACTTTCTGAATGCAAATGCTAGACTTGTTACTAAAAATACTAAAATCGCTATATGTTTGCCTACAATATTTCAGGAGTTCTCTCAATTCCTTACTGATCCCTTCATCAGATTCAGATTTGGTGACAATGGGACCATCTTGGAAGTAAATCGGTCCACAATTGACGAAGAAATCGGTGACATAAATAAAAAAATACATACAATGGAATGTATAACCTTCTCCTTTTTTTGAAGTCGGTTAAAAAGACGTCATTAGGAGCGAGATGAGTTTCTTTTGCGCTGTAATTATTTTTCCTTATTATTATCTTTTAACAAAGGTAAACCTAATTAGTGGGTTTTGGGTATCAAAGTGTGAGTAATTTATTCAATGCAGTTTAAGAATACAAATACAGGAAAATCTGTGTTCATTAGAAATTCGTGGGAAACCAATGAAACATCAGAAATATAACACTTACATAATTGGTTTTTGGGAAATGTTATTCATTAGTTACCTAATTAAATTAAAAGAGTAAAAAAAACATGCAAAATTATTTTTAACTGTTTTTAGATCAAATTTTTTTTTTAGGAAATTGGAATAACATTTTATTTTTCATAATGGTATCTTATTTTTCCAAAAAATATTTATTTACATTGATTTCAAACTGTAATAAATTAAAATATATATACGAAAGTATTACCTACGTAAGAACCAACTATGTAAGCCGATTCAAAAACTAATAAAATACTTATTTTCCTACTTATTCTAAAGTTTTAGGATATTAGGTACTAAAAATGTAAGAAAAGAAGCCATTAATATTTGCGGTACGTTTAAAAAATACGAACGAATATCTTAAAAACCCTAAGTAAATAAGACGTAAAACAGTATTTTCAATTTTAAATACCTCTTACAAGGTTAACTTTACACTAAAACGAAAAGGTAATAAGTTAAATATTTAGTGTAACCAAAGACGTATCTTGTTAGCCTCGCCATAGGCTTACATTTTGGTTAAAGTAAATAAACACATGGAATTTATACATTTTAACAACAAAGTAAGTATACACCTACTTAATCACGTTTGAAGGTATGAAGCGCGTACAATTATACTTACTCGTTTGTTTTAATCTGTGCAGTATTTTATAAACCATTATATACTTTGTAATATAAGACAGTGACTAAGGAAATAAGGGCTTTTAGTACTGTTAGGCGATGGGCTTGCAACCTGTCACTAATACACTAGTAAACTTCTTCGTTTGATTGCGCAAAATGTGCTTACAGATTTATCAACAAATATTTTTAGAGTTGTTGGTATTTCTGTAGCTCTGCCTACCCCAATCTGGGAATGAAGGCGTGATTTTAAATATGTGTGTAATATAAGACACTATACCTATTTGTTAATATGAATATCTAAGTGTGACAAAATATTAGAAAATCTTAGTTAACACAAATGTACTTCACGGTTAACCCTTGAATCTACGACACTCATGACATGTAATACAATGATTTAGTTCGCCAGTCATTTCCACGTGCTACAGTTATATCGTTTTGATGGTCAGATCTTACCTAACCTAACCTACAATATGCTTAAGATAACCTCAAAACAATAATGTTTCAGCAAAAAATTGACGTCGATGAAATGAAATTCGGTGAAACGACACATTTGATGAAATGAAGAGGATCCCGCACTTGACATTTGTATACTGTATTAACAAATGTTTATTCAATTAAAGCATAATACATAATAAAATAACACATTGACTCTTTATATCAGCAACAGGCTCCGTTTACAAAGTAGTGATCATCGGCTAAACGTAATTTTGCACGATCAGGCCAAGATGTTTACCAGTGTATTAGTGACAGGTTGCAAGCCCATCGCCTAACAGTACTATAAGCCCTTATTCCCTTAGTCGCCTCTTACGACATCCACGGGAAGGCATGGAGTGGCACTATTCTAACCCGGCAACCACACGGGTCATATGGGTATACTATACTTGTTAATTAATAACTCCTTTTTTTCTTAGGGGTAAATACCAGCTTGAGTCACGTCAAAAATATAAAGATTTTACTTCGGAACGTTATTTTAAAATAATGTCTAGGTTTTAAAACCCTGTGGTTTTGAATCTGCTAAAATACAGTCTTATTTTTATGTTGGCTATAAAATTTGAAAGATCTTATTTATGACTTTAAATTCATTTGATTCGTAAACATTTTATATTGGCTTGTTGATGCAGAGAAAATAGTTTTACTGTCCAATAGCAATTAATGTCCAAGTATAAGAATAAAAGATAAAGATGGAAATAAAGATAAATAATTTTATTTGTTAAACATGAGTTGATTTGTGCTTAGCTAGAAAATTATAGCTAAGCCCATTCCTGCAAAAACGCCATCAGGACAGCTTTAGACCGATCATATAAAAACATAACTTATGCACACAAGCTTTTAACTATTGACCACAGGAAAGACAACTTTTGTTTTTAAGAGTGTATGACCCAAAAACCGATTTCGGCCAAGCGATTTTATGTGAAAAGATACATTATGCGGAAAAAAATGCCATCCAACGGTAAACCTAATACTTAACAGTAAGATAATTAGTAAGACATTACAAGTGTTATATTTTTTTATTAAAAACTAGCGGCTCGCCAGCGGCTCGCCGGTGGCTTCGCCCCGCTGCAAATTTCTGACTTTTCCGGTGGATTTTTCAGTTTTTTTCTTTTCCAAGAACCTTCTCCTGATAGTAACAAACACAATAAAAAAAGAATTAGCGAAATCGGTAGAGATAGCACAAATCAAATCATTTCGACACAAGCAGTTCTGATATAGGCCATCGTCGGTTCCGTGCTTCGTTTTTTAACTTGGTTTTATACTATGTAGGGATAGACAGGAAATACAATGAACTCTAACAATGAATGAATACTAAAAAATGTAATTTATCCATTATACAAGGAAAGTAAGATAATAATATAAAAAATAACTTGTTCATATCAATTCCAATGCTTTCGTGTCAGTTGTTATAGTTTAAATGAGAATATTAATGATGAAAAATAAACATTATTATACATACATACATAACATCACGCCTTCATTCCCAGAGTGGGGTAGGCAGAGCTACAGAAATACCAGCAACTTTAAAAAGACTTGTTGATAATTCTGTAACCACATTTTGCACAAGTAGGCAAAGATGTTTGCCAGTGTATAAGTGACAAGTTGCAAGCCCATCGCAGTACTACAAGCCCTTATTCCCTTAGTCGCCTCTTACGATATCCACGGAAAGACATGGAGTGGCACTATTCTAACCCGGCAACCACACGGGTACATAAACATTATATTATGTATGTATGTATGTAAGTAAGTATTTATTTATCTAATACATTTTCTCCCTGTGTGGTTGCCGGGTTAGAATAGTGCCACTCCATGTCTTTCCAACAATTTTTCATCTGAATTGTGTTTGAAGGTTTAACAGGATTATTTGATTAACTGACAGTTTAAAATTAGATTAGTTATCTTTATGAGTATCAAGCGGTTTTTAAATAAAAAAAATGTTTGCTAGTATGTGGCAATCTGTTTCTGTAATGTATCTTCAAACTATACATACTCGGTTTTTTGTTGCTATAAAGTACTCAAGTTTAATGATAAATAAAAAAAAACACGGGACTGTGTCACATAAATTGAACTACTCCCAAACTAAGCTCTTGGCTTGTACTGTGGGCACTAGACAATGATATAATACAACATACAACACAAATATAGATAACATACATATACTTACGTACAAAACATCACGCCTTCATTCCCTGAGTGGGGTAGGCAGAGCAACAGAATTACGAACAACTCAAAAAACAGAATTATCAACTAGTTGTTGGTGTTCTGTAGCTCTGCCTACCACACTCTGGCAATGAAAGCGAGATTTCATGTATGTGTATGTATGAATGTATTTTATCTTTACGCCAAAATTCATCTAGATCCGTTTAACCGTTCTGGCGTGATTGACTAACAAACATTCATCCATCTATCCAATTTTTTGCATTTATAATAAGATTTGTATCAAGAATATTATATGTGTGCATACGGGTGTATATATAATGACCAAGAGAATCTGTAAATTCATTAGTTAGACAATACAACACAAACATATTCAACCAACCCAGACTGAAACCAATTGCATCCATGGCACTCCAAACGATGTTACTTTACCATGTTCATATTTGAATACTAGGCTTTGAGGCTGTAAAGCATTTAAATTTGAACCGAGCAACATTTCATTATAACCAGGCATATGCAGTCGCATGCACTCAAAGGATGCATCAAACACGCTATCCTGATTATGCAGCAAGAGCAATGAAATCGGGTCAAGGAGTACTTACATTTGTACGTATCGTGACCCAATTTGATTACTCTTGATTATTGCAAAGTTCTCTTTGACTGCGTAATGAATATGCCAGCACAAGTAGTGTACTTATTCTGTATTGTAAATTGCAGCGAGATATTTAGCATGAAATTATGACGCGTTAGCCTAGTTCAGGGTCCCTCGATCAGATCAATTCGGAAGCTTGTGGCAACGTGAGCGATATGCGACTGAGCATGGGCTAATACAACTGCCAGAAAAGCAAATTGCTCGCAGTTAAAATAAAGCCGTATTACGTGCCCCCCGTAGTGCTCGCGGGTATCGCTCTGAGGGTCGTTAGCAGGTTCACGTACCTAGGGCACGTGGTCACAGAGGATCTTAACGATAGTGAAGATATTGAAAGGGAGCGAAGGGCGTTGGCGGTAAGGAGTAATGTACTAGCTCGGAGATTTGCTCGATGTTCTGTTGACGTTAAGATAACGCTATTCAAAGCATACTGCACATCTTTCTACTCGAGCGGTCTCTGCGTTAAGTACACGAAACAAGCCTACAACGCCCTGCGCGTACAATATAACAATGGGTTCAGAATGCTGTTGATTGCTAACCGGCCTGACTGCCCTGTGTTGTCACAAAGGGTGGCAGTCGCCGTAGGAAATATAAAATAAAATAATTTAAGTTCATTTTTTGTTAAATAATTACTAATTTAGAATAGGATTGAATGTTACTAATAATCTATGAAATTTTATTATGAAATAAATGCATTAATAATAATAATAATAACAATAGTGACCCGGCCTACGAAGCTGGCGGTCCCGGGTTCGATTCCCGGTCAAGGCATATACTTGTGTGATGAACACGAGTATTTTTGTTACAGAGTCTTCGATGTTTTTATGTATTATTGCTGTCGAGTACGCATAGTATAAGCCTAGAGCTTAGTTCAGGACTAGGTCAATTTGTATGAGACTGTCCACTATATTTTTATATTTGTTTATTTTAATTTTAAGACAATTTATAACGGTGTTTGGTAATTACTTTAACGCTAATACTTGCTTATAGTTTTCGAGACATTGTGGCCAGTTCGGATCGATAAAGACCACAATTATGATAAAGTAGATAGGGTTCCGCGATCCGATTCCTAATAACTAAAACGCCTATTGTGCCTGTTCTTTGGATGGTAGTGACCCTGCCTTCGAAGCGTCCTGGGTTCAAATCCCGGCATGGGCAGATATTTGTGTGATGAGCACGAGTATATTTATCTCTGAGTCTTGGATGTTTTCTAATTATTTAAGTATATATTTGTCTATATAAGTAAGTTTATCGTTGTCTAGTACCCATAGTACAAGCCTAGAGCTTAGTTTGGAACTAGGTCAATTTGTGTGACATTGTACTGTGATATTTATTTTTATTATTATTATATTAGCTTGGTCATATTTCCTAAACTTGACACTGTTAAAAGTGAAAACAAGACTAAAACAAAATCACAATTTATACATGCCATTACTGTAATGGGTCATACACACTATTAAAAACAAAAGTTGTCTCTCCTGTGGTCAATAGTTAAGAGCTTGTGTGCATATAAGTTATATATTTATATGATAGGTCTAAAGCCGTCGTGACGGTGTTTTTGCGGGAATGGGCTTAGCCTGAAAATTAGGCCTTAAAAACGTTAACTTTCGGTTTGTCTACAGGAAAGACGTTAACCTAAATCTGTGTATGACCCTAATCTATTTACCTGTTTTAAAAACTTTCTAAAGTTGGTTATTAAAGATTACTCGTAGTTTGTACGACGGTCCATGGAAACTTTTAATGTAATAAAAATCTTACAAGTTTTATAGCAACCGGTTCTTGACGGAAACTTATGGATGACCAGTGTTATAGACAGTGTTAGTTAATTACTAAATTGGCGTTTAAACCTGGGACCGGCCTGCTATCCCATTCAAGGGGTTTCGAATGGGTTTTTATGAGGGTTTTACTTAGAAAAGCCGTATCGCTTAAAAGCCGTTCGATTTGTTTTTAAAATCCGCTATCCCATTCAAGGGGTTTCTCATGGGTTTTACTTAAAAAAGCCTTTTGATATGCTTTTTAAAAGGGTTATCTGTGCTTTAGCTGTTAAAGTTTCCCTTATTATATTTCGTTCCAAGAGGTGTTTCTTTTAGTGGGGCATTCTATTGAGAGGTTAGTCTTTCAAGGGCTTTTATCGGTGAATACAAACACGCATACATACACCCGGAAAACACTACCCATTTTTATAGGTAATAGGTTTAAAAAATCCATTAAAGAGTTTTCTGACATCGACATATTTCATTATAATATGTGTTTACAACCATTTTGTTTCTGCAATAAGAAATAATAAAAATAAATAAACAAAGTAAAAAATTACATAAATGTATAAAAAGTATTGTTATAAAAAAAATAGTGTTTATTTATTTCTTGTAATAAATAATAATAAATAAATAAATATCAGGGGACAATCTCACACATTGACCTAGTCCCAAACTGAGCTCTAGGCTTGTACTATGGGTACTAGACAACGATAAACTTACTTATATAAAGAAATATATACTTAAATAAATAGAAAACATCCAAGACTCGGAAACAAATATTCGCGCTCATCACACAAATATCTGCCCTTACGGGGATTTGAACCCATGACCGCTGGTCGGAGGCAGGGTCACTCGCAACTAGGCCTACGTGTCGTAAGAGAAAACTGTTTTTGCCTTATGCATTGTCAAAATTGCTTTTACATGTGAGCTGTTTTTGCCTCTTTCTTTCCCAATAATGGAAGAAAAATAAAGAACTGGGGGTTACCATCACATGGCTAAGCAATTCAGTTTAGGATGAGCGTAAAAGACAGAGCTATGACTAAAGTTACATTGCTCTGTCTCCTTCTCTCACCTTAAACTGTATTGCTTAGCCATGTCATGGTAATACCCCTGAGCCGTTTTTGTTTGAAGCTTTGACGTTTATTGGATTTGGCAATTTGCTTGCTTTTAGGCCGAAAAATAATGTAATACTTATTTTTTTCCGTCCTAACATGAAAGACATAAATTTATGAAATGAATCGTATTACCTTCTAAACATAAACGCTTATGTTTTTTGTAACTCCCGACACAGAAAAAGGAACTCCCTTAAAAGTTTTGATAACTCTTAAATGTCATTTACAATGGCGACTGTGACATAAACGATTCTCAAAACATGTCAAACGCGATATCGTTATAGTTGAACACATAGCCCTCCTTTTGGGTTTCGCCGCAGTCGGGTAAAAAGAAAGCTATTTCAATCTTTATCTTGACTTATAGATGACGACACGTTGGCCTAGTTGGGAGTGACCCTGCCTCTAAAGTCAGCGGTCCTGGGTTCAAATCCTGGTAAGGGTAGATATTTGTATATTGGATGTTTTCTATATATTTGAGTATATATTTCTCGTTGTTATATGTTAATCGTTGTCTAATACCCATAGTACTAGCCTAGAGCTTAGATTGGGACTAGGTCGATTCGTGTGACATTGTCCTGTGATTTATTTATTTATTTCGATTATAGAGCTTGTTTTTCGCATTTCAGTTGATAATTTTACTGCAGTTGGGTAATCTCAGCCCTCTAAGTAAAGAAGTGCTATCATAAAATTGATCATACGATATCATGTCAAAAGCAATTAGGTTTAACCCGAGTAGAACAAAGCCGCTGACCTTGATACTAGTGGCTGAGTACCTCAACCGAATGGAATTAGGTTACACCTTTAGTAACAAAAAACAAGTAGTTAAGTAATGGATAACCCGTTGTAACTAAGTATCCTCGTATTCAAATTCATCGATATATATTTTTAATTTTAGCTTTTTAGGGTTTCCTAACGAGACCAACAGTTAAACGACACGTGCAGGCATGTATCTGTCAAGTGGGATTAATAAATAAAAATATAGGCCGTTAATCCTTATGTTTTAATTCTAACAGATTTCATCTCATTAACAGATTGGGGCTAGGCCAGATGCTTTACGCCAACGTAAACGATTTTCGAAACTAAGTATCGAATTGACGTAAACGCATTAGATTTCTAGTTAGTCCCATTTTCAGCACGCCAGGATCTGATGGGATGGGAAATCTAGGGAACTCTTCAAATATTATAGCAATACATATAGCGATTTTGGTATTTTCAGTGAGAAGTCCAGCATTTGCATTCAAAAAGTACAATTTGGTGAATTGGAACTGATGATGAAGACCATGGTGGCCACCGGAACACCTCAACGGCACCTATTTCAAGGGTGGCGATAAGATATCTCGATTAAGATAGAAGTACAATCAAATGGTTTTAGTATATAACTATGACTTTCCCACGGCGTTGCTTGTTTCTTATTAATTAAGACATATAGTATGATTACTTAAAGGTATTAAACAAAATAAATAAATAATAAAAAAAAACGTCTTCAAAAAGCAAGAAATAACTTCATTCAAAATGGTTGGTAATGGGTCCTACTGAAGTCGGCGTCCCACAATATTTTAACCAAAAGCTGACGTCCGTTAAACTGACCTATGAGGTATGATCAACCATTTTAAAATTAGTTATTTCTTGCGTTTTGAAGAAGTTTTTTGTTTACTATGGAAAGAGGAGCCCATTCATATATTATCTGCCATACAATATTAAGTGTGTTGTCCTGTTTATTTGTTTATCTGCGTATATATGTCAGTGTACTCAAGCGTCCGTAGCCCGCGTCATTCAACATCATAACGTCATGACATCATAATCATGCTAACGAATAGGTGTTTAACCTCTCGTTTTGATTTTGCACAGAAACTCGTTATTACTTATTATCGTCAATTGCAGCCACGGTAATTTATCAATGATGATTTACGCCCTAATGATGATGGGGGACTGTAATTATTGCTGTGGGATAAAAGGATCAAAATAAGGTTTTTTATGATAAGGAGAAGGCACACGAGCTCTCAGGCCATCTGATGTTAAGTGGAATCTGAGACCCATAAACATTTAAATTTTTTAAAACTTTAATCATAAGAGTGCAATCCTAAGACCCCAAATGCTTTGCCAACCCTGAGGACTAAAATGGAATGCCTCTGTGCTAGTAATTTCACCGGGTGTGTTATCCCCACACCAGAACACAACAATGCGAACACTGTTGCTTGGCGGTTGATTAATGGATATAATGGTGGTAGCAATCCGGACGGACCCTGCACAAGGTCCTACCACTACTAAACACAACATACAACACATACATTACATTTCAAGACGACAATATGCAAACGTCTGTAAATACTTCTGCATTATGGAATCCTTATTAAATTCTGTTTACTAAGAACTAAAGGAAAACAAGTAATGGAATGAACCAGCTGTTGTTAAACAGCTGAGCAAGCTGACGCCATTATTGATTGAAAACTTTTGTTTTACTTCGCTTTGTTTCAAGCTCGTTTATACTATCTCATATTTCACTACCACCGTCTCAATATTAAGTTCATTTTAAATGAGAACCGATTAATTTGGCGCTGAATAGTTATGGGTCATACACAGATTTAGGTTACCGTTTTTCCTGTGGACACACCGAAAGTTAACGTTTTTAAGGCCTAATTTTCTGGCTAAGCCCATTCCCGCAAAAACGCCGTCAGGACTGCTTTAGACCTATCATAATAAAAACATAACTTATATGCCCACAGAGACAAAATTTGTTTTTAAGAGTGTGGATGACCCATATACTAAATGGATCGGGACTATTCTAACCCGGCAACCACACGGGGTTGACTACTTTTTTCAAGTTAGCCTATATATGTAGTCTTAACACGTATACCTACGCTTGTACGGAAACTTGAACGCAAGCCCCTCAATAATTCCTAATATAACTCAAAGATACTTTTGGATAAGGAAATATATTTTTGTATTTGGGACGATGATTATCAAGCTTAAGTAACAAAGTTTTGGTAAATTACTTAGGTACTTAAGAAAATTGTCCAATGGCGGCTTCTCTACAAATATTTTCTTATCTTTAATAGGGTTCCCTTTCTTACTGAATTTAGCATCCAGTCAGGAATTGTTAAAACATTTTCACGTATCTTCCTAGTTAACAGCTAATAGGACTCGTATTGTTTTGTTTTTAAGGTTTAAATTACTTTGTTTTTCCTCATTTTGAGTCACGTAAAACAAGGTTCGTTTTCAATGAAATTTAACCCGCCCACTTGAAACATTATGTACTGTAAGCAAACCTCTTACTTGTACATTAATAGACGTAAACACAATCAAGATTATTAAGAGTTTGAGACCCTAAAAATAAACTCGGAAACTTAATTCCTTGTTTTCTAATTTCATGTTTTAGTATCAATAGTGACGACACGTTGGCCTAGTTGGGAGTGACTCTGCCTCTGAAGCCAGCGGTCCTGGGTTCGAATCCCGGTAAGGGCAGATATTTGTGTGATGAGCGCGAATATTTGTTCCTGAGTCTTGGATGTTTTTTATATATATTTAAGTATGTATTTCTCTATCTAAGTATGTTTATCGTTGTCTAGTACCCATATTACAAGCCTAGAGCTTAGTTTGGGACTAGGTCAATTTGTGTGAGATTTTCCCCTGATATTTATATTTATATTTATTTTAATATAGCAGCAACAAAATGTAAACTTTAAAAAGAAAATTAATGGTTAATCAATGAAAATTTTTTTCCTTAAATTTTATTGGGGTTGATACTATGACGCGTTGATACTATTTGTATTTAACTTCCAAAAAAACAGTTTTATAAATCTGTCAGTAAATACAGTAAAATTTGTATTCGTATGTAATTTACTAACTTGCCGAAAGGTTCACTGGAAGAGATCCCTTAAAGGAATAAATTCACGTTTAAAATCTTTTATTACTGTTTTTTTTGTTGTAATGTTATTGTTTTAGTAAAATGACGTTACACACTAAATATATTTACGTAAATTTATTTGTATGGCAGCTTTCACATAAAAGTCCCCAGTTGCCGGAGATGTATGTTTGACAATCTTAATTTAGAAATAAGTAAACTGTTTAAAACTTTGGATAATTTGGGAGAAGCGTAATTAGAAAATGCTTTCAAACGTATTAGTAGGATTTATTCGATGGGGCAGACATTTTGCTTTGCTAACTTTGTTATTTGGAAGTTATGCGTGTTTTATCTGATATTCATATTTTTAATTTTGTTGAGTTAGTCGTCGACTCTCTATGAAGTTTCTTTGCTGTAAAGAAGGGAAAGAAAAAAAAAAACAAAATAATAAATTTGCCCCCGGTGTGGTTGCCGGGTTAGAATACTGCGGGTGAAGAAGAGGCGACTAAGGGAATAAGGGCTTGTAGTACTGTCAGGCGATGGGCTTGCAAACTGTCACTAATACACTGGTAAACATCTTAGCCTGATTGTGCAAAATCCCATCGCCAAACAATACTACAAACCTTTATTCCCTTCGTCGCCTACGACATCCACGGGAAAACAGGGAGTGGCACTATTCTAACCCGGCAATCAGACGGACAATTATCTATCAAATTCCTGTAAAAATATGTACTGTAATTCTATGGAACTTGCTAACTATGTAAACAAACAATATATTGAAATTGACATCTGATGTCAATTTTAGTATGGCGGCTTGTTTACATAGTTAGCAAGTTCCATAGAATGACACTTTAGTGTACATATAAATTTAGTTAATGTTTAAATAGTGCCTTTCTTAGTCACGTATTTTGTTTCTTATTCTATAGAAAACTTGTTTAATTCTAATAAAAACACAAAAGGTGCTAACCGAAACCTTTTAGGCGCTAGAACTCGTGAATTCCGTATATTCTTCTGCATGTTTTGTGTCAAATAACTTATTTTCTTTTCTATTCTATAGGTATAAAACACATTACCACTATAATAAACAATTCCGAGCTCTCAATTTATCTCTTCTATCTATGACATCTCAGACACTAGCATACTTGTATTATCCTCGCATTTCACTAATACGCTTAGATTATGCAAAACTCAACCATAATACCTAACAATACAAGCTAACACGCGTTCGTGAGCTCGTTACACTGTCTCAAATTTCATCTGCTTCTTAACCAATTTGCTATACAAACTTAGGCGACACACAACATACATAATTTGCATGAGCTAACGAAGAAGCCATTGTCTTTCCATCCCGAAGGTCATGATAGTTACTTCTTTTATCGCGCTTGCCGGAATATGAATTTACATGTGTATGAAGAGTTTAGGTTGACCACGCTGTTTTTTTTACGACCTAAAATAAGTAGCCTAAGTATGCTTTTTTATTAATATACTTACAGTGTGTTTGGTCGATTGCAAAGCTTGCTAGTAGAGGTAATTTTAAAAAAATAGTAAGGTAAGACAAACTACCGGTGTGAAGTTAGCGGCCTAAACTTAGCGGCCTAGGTTAACCCGACCAAATGAAGAAGTCGCATTTGAAGTCACACATAAAACTTAAAAAAAACTGTTTATAACGTATCATGCCCAAATATATCAAGCTCAGACCATAACAAAAGGTTTAAACAAAGTTTATAGTCTAAAACTTACGAACAAAATGAAGTTACAAATATAAACGAAGTAAAAGAAAAAATGTTAGACAACAGCAAAGAAAATGAAAAAAAATAATCATTTTTATGAAAACACCACATTATTATGACATAACATTAAATCGTAACCATAACAACTTTCAATATTCTCTTTAATATCCTGACTTATCGTTTTAATTATGAGGATATGATTGTTTGAATAAAGGCGGCCGAAAAATTTCATAACAAAATGAGAAAAATAAAGAACAAGAAAAGGTAACACTCTGAAATGCCATACAGTCAATGCAATAGCTCAAAAGCTTTCAGTGAAGGCCTTCAGAGCTCACTTAGCAACATTATTTTAGCTACTGTGCCCGATTATAAGTTAGCGGCCTATTCAAGAAAAATCAAACCTATCCATTATTCAGAAAATAAAATAGGCAATTTTCACAAGTTGCTTTTATTTAAAGCCCTAGTCAAGGAGCTTTTGATAAAAGCTTTAATATCAAAATTTTACCTATTGGTTCTAAAGATGCGTATGTTTGTTTGACACTCGCAGATAAATTTGGTAAGAAAACCGAAATGAATAAAAAACTAGAATAGGTAACACTTTCAAATGGCATGCAAACAATGCTCTAGCACAAGAGCTTTATCTGAAGGCCTTCAGAACTTACTTAGCAAAATTATTTTAGCTACTTTGTCCGTTTATAAGTTAGCGGCCTAGTTAAGAAAAACCAAACCTTAATATTATTCAGGAAATTAAAATAGCCAATTTGTATTATTTCCTTTTATTTAAACCCCTAGTCAAGGACCTTTTGATAAAAGTTTTAAAATTAATAATTTACCTATTGGTTCAAAAGATGTGTATGTTTGTTTGACACCAGGAGATTATATAAAAAAACTGAAATAAATAAAAATCTAGAATAGGTAACACTTTCAAATGGCATACAAACAATGCTTTAGCTCAAGAGCTTTCTATGAAGGCCTTCAGAACTTACTTAGCAACATTATTTTAGCTACTGTGCACGTTTATAAGTTAGCGGCCTAGTTAAGAAAAACCAAACCGGTCTATTATTCAAAAAATTAAAAAAGGCAGTTTTGTAAGTTGTATTTGTTTAAAGCTCTTATCAACAAGCTTTCGATCAAATAGTTTAAATATTTTTTTTACCTAATGTTTCAAAAGATGTGTATGTTTGTTTGACACCGGCCTATTCATTTCTTAAAAAAACTGAAATATAATAAAAACCTAGAATAGGTTACACTTTCAAATGGCATACAAACAATGCTTTAGCACAAGAGCTTTCTGTGAAGGTCTTCAGAACTTACTTAGCAACATTATTTTAGCTACTGTGCCCGTTTATACGTTAGCGGTCTAGTTAAGAAAAACCAAACCTTAATATTATTCAGAAAATTAAAATAGCCAATTTGTATTATTTCCTTTTATTAAAATCCTTAGTCAAGGACATTTTGATAAAAGTTTTAAAATTAATAATTTACCTATTGGTTCAAAAGATGTGTATGTTCGTTTGTCACCAGGAGATTATATAAAAAAAACTGAAATTTATAAAAATCTAGAATAGGTAACACTTTCAAATGGCATGCAAACAATGCTTTAGCACAAGAGCTTTCCGTGAAGGCCTTTGGAACTTACTTAGCAACAATATTTTAGCTACTGTGCCCGTTTATAAGTTAGCGGCCTAGTTAAGAAGAACCAATCCGGTCTATTATTCAAAAAAGTAAAATAGCAGTTTTATAAGTTGTATTTATTTAAAGCTCTAATTAACAAGCTTTTGATCAAATAATAAAATATATTTTTTACCTGTTGATTCAAAAGATGTGTATGTCTGTTTGACACCAGCCTATTAATTTCTTTAAAAAACTGAAATAAATAAAAACCTAGAATAGGTAACACTTTCAAATGGCATACAAACAATGCCATAGCACAAGAGCTTTCTGTGAAGGCCTTCAGAACTTACTTAGCAACATTATTTTAGCTACTGTGCCCGTTTATAAGTTAGCGGCCTAGTTAAGAAAAACCAAACCTTAATATTATTCAGAAAATTAAAATAGCCGATTTAAATTAGTTCCTTCTTTTAAAAGCCCTAGTCAGAGAACTTTTGATAAAAGCTTTAAAATCAATAATTTACCAATTGGTTCAAAAGATGTGTATGTTTGTTTGACACCAGGAGATTAAATAAAAAAAACTGAAATTTATAAAAATCTAGAATAGGTAACACTTTTAAATGGCATGCAAACAATGCTTTAGCACAAGAGCTTTCCGTGTAGTCCTTCGGAACTTACTTAGCAACAATATTTTAGGTACTGTGCCCGTTTATAAGTTAGCGGCCTTGTTAAGAAGAACCAATCCGGTCTATTATTGAAAAAAGTAAAAAAGCAGTTTTATAAGTTGTATTTATTTAAAGCTCTAATCAACAAGCTTTTGATCAAATAATAAAATATATTTTTTACCTGTTGTTTCAAAAGATGTGTGTCTGTTTGACACCAGCCTATTAATTTCTTTAAAAAACTGAAATAAATAAAAATCTAGAATAGGTAACACTTTCAAATGGCATACAAACGATGCTCTATCACAAGACCTTTCTGTGAAGGCCTTCAGAACTTACTTAGCAACATTATTTTAGCTACTGTGCCTATTTATAAGTTAGCGGCCTATTTAAGAAAAACCAAACCGGTCTATTATTCAAAAAATTAAAAAAGTTATTTTTATAAGTTGTATTTATTTAAAGCTCTTATCAACAAGCTTTTGATCAAATAATTTAAATATTTTTTTTACCTGTCGTTTCAAAAGATTTGTATGTTTGTTTGACACCGGCCTATTAATGTCTTAAAAAAACTGAAATAAATAAAAATCTAGAGTAGGTAACACTTTCAAATGGCATAAAAACAATGCTCTAGCACAAGAGCTTTTTGTGAAGGCCTTCATAACTTACTTAGCAACATTATTTTAGCTACTGTGGCCGTTTATAAGTTAGCGGCTTAGTTAAGAAAAACCGAATCCTAATATTATTCAGAAAATTAAAATAGCCGATTTGTATAAAATCCTTCTATCTATAGCCCTAGTCAGAGAACTTTTGATAAAAGCTTTAAAATTAATAATTTACCTTTTGGTTCAAAAGATGTGTATGTTTGTTTGACACCAGAAGATTATATAAAAAAAAACTGAAATTTATAAAAATCTAGAATAGGTAACAGTTTCAAATGGCATGCAAACAATGCTTTAGCACAAGAGCTTTCTGTGAAGGCCTTCAGAACTTACTTAGCAACATTATTTTAGCTACTGTGCCCGTTTATAAGTTAGCGGCCTAGTTAAGTAAAACCAAACCAGTCTATTATTACAAAAATTTAAAAAGGCAGTTTTATAAGTTGTATTTGTTTAAAGCTCTAATCAACAAGCTTTCGATCAAATAATTTAAATATTTTTTTTACCTGTTGTTTCAAAAGATGTGTATCTTTGTTTAACACCGGCCTATTAATTTCTTAAAAAAACTAAAATAAATAAAAACCTAGAATAGGTAACACTTTCAAATGGCATACAAACAATGCTATAGCACAAGAGCTTTCTGTGAAGGCCTTCAGAACTTACTTAGCAACATTATTTAACTACTGTGCCCGTTTATAAGTTAGCGGCCTAGTTAAGAAAAACCAAACCTTAATATTATTCAGAAAATTAAAATAGCCAATTTGTAACAGTTCCTTTTATTTAAATCCCAAGTCAAGGACATTTTGATAAAAGTTTTAAAATTAATAATTTACCTATTGGTTCAAAAGATGTGTATGTTTGTTTGTCACCAGGAGATTATAAAAAAAACTGAAATTTATAAAAATCTAAAATAGGTAACACTTTCAAATGGCATGCAAACAATGCTTTAGCACAAGAGCTTTCTATGCAGGCCTTCAGATTTTACTTAGCAACACTATTTTAGCTACTGTGCACGTTTTTAAGTTAGCGGCTTAGTTAAGAAAAACCCAACCTTAATATTATTCAGAAAATTAAAATAGCCGATTTGTATAAGTTCCTTTTATTTAAAGCCCTAGTCAAGGAACTTTTGATAAAAGCTTTAAAATTAATAATTTACCTATTGGTTCAAAAGATGTGTATGTTTGTTTGTCACCAGGAGATTATATAAAAAAAACCGAAATTTATAAAAATCTAGAATAGGTAACACTTTCAAATGGCATGCAAACAATGCTTTAGCACAAGAGCTTTCTATAAAGGCCTTCATAACTTACTTAGCAACATTATTTTAGCTACTTTGCACGTTTTTAAGTTAGCGGCTTAGTTAAGAAAAACCCAACCTTAATATTATTCAGAAAATTAAAATAGCCGATTTGTATAAGTTCCTTTTATTTAAAGCCCTAGTCAAGGAACTTTTGATAAAAGCTTTAAAATTAATAATTTACCTATTGGTTCAAAAGATGTGTATGTTTGTTTGTCACCAGGAGATTATATAAAAAAAACCGAAATTTATAAAAATCTAGAATAGGTAACACTTTCAAATGGCATGCAAACAATGCTTTAGCACAAGAGCTTTCTGTGAAGGCCTTCAGAACTTACTTAGCAACAATATTTTAGCTACTGTGCCCGTTTATAAGTTAGCGGCCTAGTTAAGAAAAACCAAACCGGTCTGTTATTCAAAAAAATAAAAAAGGAAGTTTTATAAGTTGTGTTTGTTTAAAGCTCTTTTCAACAAGGTTTTAATCAAATAATTTTAATATTTTTTTTACCTGTTGCTTTAGCACAAGAGCTTTTTGTGAAGGCCTTCATAACTTACTTGGCAACATTATTTTAGCTACTCTGCCCGTTTATAAGTTAGCGGCCTAGTTAAGAAAAACCAAACCTTAATATTATTCAGAAAATTAAAATAGCCGATTTGAATAAGTTCCTTCTATTAAAAGCCCTAGTCAGAGAACTTTTGATAAAAGCTTTAAAATCAATAATTTACCTATTGTTTCTAAAGATGCGTATGTTTGTTTGACACTCGCAGATAAGAAAACCGAAATGAATAAAAAACTAGAATAGGTAACACTTTCAAATGGCAAACAGTCAATGCTCTAGCACAAGAGCTTTCTGTGAAGGCCTTCAGAACTTACTTAGCAACATAATTTTAGCTACTGTGCCCGTTTATAAGTTAGCGGCCTAGTTAAGAAAAACCAAACCTTAATATTATTCAGAAAATTAAAATAGCCAATTTGTATCAGTTCCTTTTATTTAAATCCTAAGTCAAGGACATTTTGATAAAAGTTTTAAAATTAATAATTTACCTATTGGTTCAAAAGATGTGTATGTTTGTTTGTCACCAGGAGATTATAAAAAAAAACTGAAATTTATAAAAATCTAAAATAGGTAACACCTTCTAATGGCATGCAAACAATGCTTTAGCACAAGAGCTTTCTATGCAGGCCTTCAGATTTTACTTAGCAACACTATTTTAGCTACTGTGCACGTTTTTAAGTTAGCGGCTTAGTTAAGAAAAACCCAACCTTAATATTATTCAGAAAATTAAAATAGCCGATTTGTATAAGTTCCTTTTATTTAAAGCCCTAGTCAAGGAACTTTTGATAAAAGCTTTAAAATTAATAATTTACCTATTGGTTCAAAAGATGTGTATGTTTGTTTGTCACCAGGAGATTATATAAAAAAAAACCGAAATTTATAAAAATCTAGAATAGTTAACACTTTCAAATGGCATACAAACAATGCTTTAGCACAAGAGCTTTCTGTGAAGGCCTTCAGATTTTACTTAGCAACACTATTTTAGCTACTGTGCACGTTTTTAAGTTAGCGGCTTAGTTAAGAAAAACCCAACCTTAATATTATTCAGAAAATTAAAATAGCCGATTTGTATAAGTTCGTATGTCTGTTTGACACCAGCCTATTAATTTCTTTAAAAAACTGAAATAAATAAAAATCTAGAATAGGTAACACTTTCAAATGGCATACAAACAATGCTCTATCACAAGAGCTTTCTGTGAAGGCCTTCAGAACTTACTTGGCAACATTATTTTAGCTACTGTGCCCATTTATAAGTTAGCGGCCTATTTAAGAAAAACCAAACCGGTCTATTATTCAAAAAATTAAAAAAGTTATTTTTATAAGTTGTATTTATTTAAAGCTCTTATCAACGAGCTTTTGATCAAATAATTTAAATATTTTTTTTACCTGTTGTTTTAAAAGATGTGTATGTTTGTTTGACACCGGCCTATTAATTTCTTAAAAAAACTGAAATAAATAAAAATCTAGAGTAGGTAACACTTTCAAATGGCATACAAACAATGCTCTAGCACAAGAGCTTTTTGTGAAGGCCTTCATAACTTACTTAGCAACATTATTTTAGCTACTGTGTCCGTTTATAAGTTAGCGGCCTAGGTAAGAAAAACCAAACATTAATATTATTCAGAAAATTAAAATAGCCGATTTGTATAAGTTCCTTCTATCTATAGCCCTAGTCAGAGAACTTTTGATACAAGCTTTAAAATTAATAATTTACCTATTGGTTCAAAAGATGTGTATGTTTGTTTGACACCAGGAGATTATATAAAAAAAACTGAAATAAATAAAAATCTAGAATAGGTAACACTTTCAAATGGCATGCAAACAATGCTTTAGCACAAGAGCTTTCCGTGAAGGCCTTCGGAACTTACTTAGCAACAATATTTTAGCTACTGTGCCCGTTTATAAGTTAGCGGCCTAGTTAAGAAAAACCAAACCTTAATATTATTCAGAAAATTAAAATAGCCAATTTGTATTATTTCCTATTATTTAAACCCCTAGTCAAGGACCTTTTGATAAAAGCTTTAAAATTAATAATTTACCTATTGGTTCAAAAGATGTGTATGTTTGTTTGACACCAGGAGATTATATAAAAAAAACTGAAATTTATAAAAATCTAAAATAGGTAACACTTTCAAATGGCATGCAAACAATGCTTTAGCACAAGAGCTTTCCGTGAAGGCCTTCGGAACTTACTTAGCAACAATATTTTAGCTACTGTGCCCGTTTATAAGTTAGCGGCCTAGTTAAGAAGAACCAAACCGGTCTATTATTCAAAAAATTAAAAAAGGCAGTTTTATAAGTTGTATTTATTTAAAGCTCTAATCAACAAGCTTTCGATCAAACAATTTAAAAAAAGTTTTACCTGTTGTTTCAAAAGATGTGTATGTTTGTTTGACACCGGCCTATTAATTTCTTAAAAAAACTGAAATAAATAAAACTCTAGAGTAGGTAACACTTTCAAATGGCATACAAACAATGCTCTAGCACAAGAGCTTTCTCTGAAGGCCTTCAGAACTTACTTAGCAAAATTATTTTAGCTACTGTGTCCGTTTATAAGTTAGCGGCCTAGTTAAGAAAAACCAAACCTTAATATTATTCAGAAAATTAAAATAGCCAATTTGTATTATTTCCTTTTATTTAAATCCCTAGTCAAGGACATTTTGATAAAAGTTTTAAAATTAATAATTTACCTATTGGTTCAAAAGATGTGTATGTTCGTTTGTCACCAGGAGATTATATAAAAAATAACTGAAATTTATAAAAATCTAGAATAGGTAACACTTTCAAATGGCATGCAAACAATGCTTTAGCACAAGAGCTTTCCGTGAAGGCCTTCGGAACTTACTTAGCAACAATATTTTAGCTACTGTGCCCGTTTATAAGTTAGCGGCCTAGTTAAGAAAAACCAAACCGGTCTATCATTCAAAAAAAATAAAAGGCAGTTTTATAAATTGTATTTATTTAAAGCTCTAATCAACAAGCTTTTGATCAAATAATTTTAATATTATTTTTACCTGTTGTTTCAAACGATGTGTATGTTTGTTTGACATCGGCCTATTAATTTATTAAAAAGACTGAAATAAATAAAAACCTAGAATAGGTAACGCTTTTAAATGGCAAACAAACAATGCTATAGCACAAGAGCTTTCTGTGAAGGCCTTCAAAACTAACTTAGCAACATTATTTTAGCTACTGTGTCCGTTTATAAGTTAGCGGCCTAGTTAAGAAAAACCAAACCTTAATATTATTCAGAAAATTAAAATAGCCAATTTGTATTATTTCCTATTATTTAAACCCCTAGTCAAGGACCTTTTGATAAAAGTTTTAAAATTAATAATTTACTTATTGGTTCAAAAGATGTGTATGTTTGTTTGACACCAGGAGATTATATAAAAAAAAATGAAATAAATAAAAATCTAGAATAGGTAACACTTTCAAATGGCATACAAACAATGCTCTATCACAAGAGCTTTCTGTGAAGGCCTTCAGAACTTACTTAGCAACATTATTTTAGCTACTGTGCCCATTTATAAGTTAGCGGCCTATTTAAGAAAAACCAAACCGGTCTATTATTCAAAAAATTAAAAAAGTTATTTTTATAAGTTGTATTTATTTAAAGCTCTTATCAACGAGCTTTTGATCAAATAATTTAAATATTTTTTTTACCTGTTGTTTTAAAAGATGTGTATGTTTGTTTGACACCGGCCTATTAATTTCTTAAAAAAACTGAAATAAATAAAAATCTAGAGTAGGTAACACTTTCAAATGGCATACAAACAATGCTCTAGCACAAGAGCTTTTTGTGAAGGCCTTCATAACTTACTTAGCAACATTATTTTAGCTACTGTGTCCGTTTATAAGTTAGCGGCCTAGGTAAGAAAAACCAAACATTAATATTATTCAGAAAATTAAAATAGCCGATTTGTATAAGTTCCTTCTATCTATAGCCCTAGTCAGAGAACTTTTGATACAAGCTTTAAAATTAATAATTTACCTATTGGTTCAAAAGATGTGTATGTTTGTTTGACACCAGGAGATTATATAAAAAAAAAACTGAAGTTTATAAAAATCTAGAATAGGTAACACTTTCAAATGGCATGCAAACAATACTATAGCACAAGAGCTTTCTGTGAAGGCCTTCAGAACTTACTTAGCAACATTATTTTAGCTACTGTGCCCGTTTATAAGTTAGCGGCCTAGTTAAGAAAAACCAAACCTTAATATAATTCAAAAAATTAAAATAGCCCATTTGAATTAGTTCCTTCTTTTAAAAGCCCTAGTCAGAGAACTTTTGATAAAAGCTTTAAAATTTATAATTTACCTATTGGTTCAAAAGATGTGTATGTTTGTTTGACACCAGGAGATTATATAAAAAAATACTGAAATTTATAAAAATCTAAAATGTGCAACACTTTCAAATGGCAAACAGTCAATGCTCTAGCACAATAGCTTTCTGTGAAGGCCTTCAGAACTTACTTAGCAACATTATTTTAGCTACTGTGCCCGTTTATAAGTTAGCGGCCTAGTTAAGAAAAACCAAACCAGTCTATTATTACAAAAATTTAAAAAGGCAGTTTTATAAGTTGTATTTGTTGAAAGCTCTAATCAACAAGCTTTCGATCTGATAATTTAAATATTTTTTTTACCTGTCGTTTCGAAAGATGTGTATGTTTGTTTGACACCGGCCTATTAATTTCTTAAAAAAACTAAAATAAATAAAAACCTAGAATAGGTAACACTTTCAAATGGCATACAAACAATGCCATAGCACAAGAGCTTTCTGTGAAGGCCTTCAGAACTTACTTAGCAACATTATTTTAGCTACTGTGCCCGTTTATAAGTTAGCGGCCTAGTTAAGAAAAACCAAACCTTAATATTATTCAGAAAATTAAAATAGCCGATTTAAATTAGTTCCTTCTATTAAAAGCCCTAGTCAGAGAACTTTTGATAAAAGCTTTAAAATCAATAATTTACCAATTGGTTCAAAAGATGTGTATGTTTGTTTGACACCAGGAGATTAAATAAAAAAAACTGAAATTTATAAAAATCTAGAATAGGTAACACTTTTAAATGGCATGCAAACAATGCTTTAGCACAAGAGCTTTCCGTGTAGTCCTTCGGAACTTACTTAGCAACAATATTTTAGGTACTGTGCCCGTTTATAAGTTAGCGGCCTTGTTAAGAAGAACCAATCCGGTCTATTATTGAAAAAAGTAAAAAAGCAGTTTTATAAGTTGTATTTATTTAAAGCTCTAATCAACAAGCTTTTGATCAAATAATAAAATATATTTTTTACCTGTTGTTTCAAAAGATGTGTGTCTGTTTGACACCAGCCTATTAATTTCTTTAAAAAACTGAAATAAATAAAAATCTAGAATAGGTAACACTTTCAAATGGCATACAAACGATGCTCTATCACAAGACCTTTCTGTGAAGGCCTTCAGAACTTACTTAGCAACATTATTTTAGCTACTGTGCCTATTTATAAGTTAGCGGCCTATTTAAGAAAAACCAAACCGGTCTATTATTCAAAAAATTAAAAAAGTTATTTTTATAAGTTGTATTTATTTAAAGCTCTTATCAACAAGCTTTTGATCAAATAATTTAAATATTTTTTTTACCCGTCGTTTCAAAAGATTTGTATGTTTGTTTGACACCGGCCTATTAATGTCTTAAAAAAACTGAAATAAATAAAAATCTAGAGTAGGTAACACTTTCAAATGGCATAAAAACAATGCTCTAGCACAAGAGCTTTTTGTGAAGGCCTTCATAACTTACTTAGCAACATTATTTTAGCTACTGTGGCCGTTTATAAGTTAGCGGCTTAGTTAAGAAAAACCGAATCCTAATATTATTCAGAAAATTAAAATAGCCGATTTGTATAAAATCCTTCTATCTATAGCCCTAGTCAGAGAACTTTTGATAAAAGCTTTAAAATTAATAATTTACCTATTGGTTCAAAAGATGTGTATGTTTGTTTGTCACCAGGAGATTATATAAAAAAAACCGAAATTTATAAAAATCTAGAATAGGTAACACTTTCAAATGGCATGCAAACAATGCTTTAGCACAAGAGCTTTCTGTGAAGGCCTTCAGAACTTACTTAGCAACATAATTTTAGCTACTGTGCCCGTTTATAAGTTAGCGGCCTAGTTAAGAAAAACCAAACCTTAATATTATTCAGAAAATTAAAATAGCCAATTTGTATCAGTTCCTTTTATTTAAATCCTAAGTCAAGGACATTTTGATAAAAGTTTTAAAATTAATAATTTACCTATTGGTTCAAAAGATGTGTATGTTTGTTTGTCACCAGGAGATTATAAAAAAAAACTGAAATTTATAAAAATCTAAAATAGGTAACACCTTCTAATGGCATGCAAACAATGCTTTAGCACAAGAGCTTTCTATGCAGGCCTTCAGATTTTACTTAGCAACACTATTTTAGCTACTGTGCACGTTTTTAAGTTAGCGGCTTAGTTAAGAAAAACCCAACCTTAATATTATTCAGAAAATTAAAATAGCCGATTTGTATAAGTTCCTTTTATTTAAAGCCCTAGTCAAGGAACTTTTGATAAAAGCTTTAAAATTAATAATTTACCTATTGGTTCAAAAGATGTGTATGTTTGTTTGTCACCAGGAGATTATATAAAAAAAAACCGAAATTTATAAAAATCTAGAATAGTTAACACTTTCAAATGGCATACAAACAATGCTTTAGCACAAGAGCTTTCTGTGAAGGCCTTCAGATTTTACTTAGCAACACTATTTTAGCTACTGTGCACGTTTTTAAGTTAGCGGCTTAGTTAAGAAAAACCCAACCTTAATATTATTCAGAAAATTAAAATAGCCGATTTGTATAAGTTCGTATGTCTGTTTGACACCAGCCTATTAATTTCTTTAAAAAACTGAAATAAATAAAAATCTAGAATAGGTAACACTTTCAAATGGCATACAAACAATGCTCTATCACAAGAGCTTTCTGTGAAGGCCTTCAGAACTTACTTAGCAACATTATTTTAGCTACTGTGCCCATTTATAAGTTAGCGGCCTATTTAAGAAAAACCAAACCGGTCTATTATTCAAAAAATTAAAAAAGTTATTTTTATAAGTTGTATTTATTTAAAGCTCTTATCAACGAGCTTTTGATCAAATAATTTAAATATTTTTTTTACCTGTTGTTTTAAAAGATGTGTATGTTTGTTTGACACCGGCCTATTAATTTCTTAAAAAAACTGAAATAAATAAAAATCTAGAGTAGGTAACACTTTCAAATGGCATACAAACAATGCTCTAGCACAAGAGCTTTTTGTGAAGGCCTTCATAACTTACTTAGCAACATTATTTTAGCTACTGTGTCCGTTTATAAGTTAGCGGCCTAGGTAAGAAAAACCAAACATTAATATTATTCAGAAAATTAAAATAGCCGATTTGTATAAGTTCCTTCTATCTATAGCCCTAGTCAGAGAACTTTTGATACAAGCTTTAAAATTAATAATTTACCTATTGGTTCAAAAGATGTGTATGTTTGTTTGACACCAGGAGATTATATAAAAAAAACTGAAATAAATAAAAATCTAGAATAGGTAACACTTTCAAATGGCATGCAAACAATGCTTTAGCACAAGAGCTTTCCGTGAAGGCCTTCGGAACTTACTTAGCAACAATATTTTAGCTACTGTGCCCGTTTATAAGTTAGCGGCCTAGTTAAGAAAAACCAAACCGGTGTATCATACAAAAAAAATAAAAAGCAGTTTTAAAAATTGTATTTATTTAAAGCTCTAATCAACAAGCTTTTGATCAAATAATTTTAATATTTTTTTTACCTGTTGTTTCAAAAGATGTGTATGTTTGTTTGACACCGGCCTATTAATTTCTTAAAAAAACTGAAATAAATAAAAACCTAGAATAGGTAACGCTTTCAAATGGCATACAAACAATGCTATAGCACAAGAGCTTTCTGTGAAGGCCTTCAAAACTAACTTAGCAACATTATTTTAGCTACTGTGTCCGTTTATAAGTTAGCGGCCTAGTTAAGAAAAACCAAACCTTAATATTATTCAGAAAATTAAAATAGCCAATTTGTATTATTTCCTATTATTTAAACCCCTAGTCAAGGACCTTTTGATAAAAGCTTTAAAATTAATAATTTACCTATTGGTTCAAAAGATGTGTATGTTTGTTTGACACCAGGAGATTATATAAAAAAAACTGAAATTTATAAAAATCTAAAATAGGTAACACTTTCAAATGGCATGCAAACAATGCTTTAGCACAAGAGCTTTCCGTGAAGGCCTTCGGAACTTACTTAGCAACAATATTTTAGCTACTGTGCCCGTTTATAAGTTAGCGGCCTAGTTAAGAAGAACCAAACCGGTCTATTATTCAAAAAATTAAAAAAGGCAGTTTTATAAGTTGTATTTATTTAAAGCTCTAATCAACAAGCTTTCGATCAAACAATTTAAAAAAAGTTTTACCTGTTGTTTCAAAAGATGTGTATGGTTGTTTGACACCGGCCTATTAATTTCTTAAAAAAACTGAAATAAATAAAACTCTAGAGTAGGTAACACTTTCAAATGGCATACAAACAATGCTCTAGCACAAGAGCTTTCTCTGAAGGCCTTCAGAACTTACTTAGCAAAATTATTTTAGCTACTGTGTCCGTTTATAAGTTAGCGGCCTAGTTAAGAAAAACCAAACCTTAATATTATTCAGAAAATTAAAATAGCCAATTTGTATTATTTCCTTTTATTTAAATCCCTAGTCAAGGACATTTTGATAAAAGTTTTAAAATTAATAATTTACCTATTGGTTCAAAAGATGTGTATGTTCGTTTGTCACCAGGAGATTATATAAAAAATAACTGAAATTTATAAAAATCTAGAATAGGTAACACTTTCAAATGGCATGCAAACAATGCTTTAGCACAAGAGCTTTCCGTGAAGGCCTTCGGAACTTACTTAGCAACAATATTTTAGCTACTGTGCCCGTTTATAAGTTAGCGGCCTAGTTAAGAAAAACCAAACCGGTCTATCATTCAAAAAAAATAAAAGGCAGTTTTATAAATTGTATTTATTTAAAGCTCTAATCAACAAGCTTTTGATCAAATAATTTTAATATTATTTTTACCTGTTGTTTCAAACGATGTGTATGTTTGTTTGACATCGGCCTATTAATTTCTTAAAAAAACTGAAATAAATAAAAACCTAGAATAGGTAACGCTTTTAAATGGCAAACAAACAATGCTATAGCACAAGAGCTTTCTGTGAAGGCCTTCAAAACTAACTTAGCAACATTATTTTAGCTACTGTGTCCGTTTATAAGTTAGCGGCCTAGTTAAGAAAAACCAAACCTTAATATTATTCAGAAAATTAAAATAGCCAATTTGTATTATTTCCTATTATTTAAACCCCTAGTCAAGGACCTTTTGATAAAAGTTTTAAAATTAATAATTTACTTATTGGTTCAAAAGATGTGTATGTTTGTTTGAAATCAGGAGATTATATAAAAAAAAATGAAATAAATAAAAATCTAGAATAGGTAACACTTTCAAATGGCATACAAACAATGCTCTATCACAAGAGCTTTCTGTGAAGGCCTTCAGAACTTACTTAGCAACATTATTTTAGCTACTGTGCCCATTTATAAGTTAGCGGCCTATTTAAGAAAAACCAAACCGGTCTATTATTCAAAAAATTAAAAAAGTTATTTTTATAAGTTGTATTTATTTAAAGCTCTTATCAACGAGCTTTTGATCAAATAATTTAAATATTTTTTTTACCTGTTGTTTTAAAAGATGTGTATGTTTGTTTGACACCGGCCTATTAATTTCTTAAAAAAACTGAAATAAATAAAAATCTAGAGTAGGTAACACTTTCAAATGGCATACAAACAATGCTCTAGCACAAGAGCTTTTTGTGAAGGCCTTCATAACTTACTTAGCAACATTATTTTAGCTACTGTGTCCGTTTATAAGTTAGCGGCCTAGGTAAGAAAAACCAAACATTAATATTATTCAGAAAATTAAAATAGCCGATTTGTATAAGTTCCTTCTATCTATAGCCCTAGTCAGAGAACTTTTGATACAAGCTTTAAAATTAATAATTTACCTATTGGTTCAAAAGATGTGTATGTTTGTTTGACACCAGGAGATTATATAAAAAAAAAACTGAAGTTTATAAAAATCTAGAATAGGTAACACTTTCAAATGGCATGCAAACAATACTATAGCACAAGAGCTTTCTGTGAAGGCCTTCAGAACTTACTTAGCAACATTATTTTAGCTACTGTGCCCGTTTATAAGTTAGCGGCCTAGTTAAGAAAAACCAAACCTTAATATAATTCAAAAAATTAAAATAGCCCATTTGAATTAGTTCCTTCTTTTAAAAGCCCTAGTCAGAGAACTTTTGATAAAAGCTTTAAAATTAATAATTTACCTATTGGTTCAAAAGATGTGTATGTTTGTTTGACACCAGGAGATTATATAAAAAAATACTGAAATTTATAAAAATCTAAAATGTGCAACACTTTCAAATGGCAAACAGTCAATGCTCTAGCACAAGAGCTTTTTGTGAAGGCCTTCATAACTTACTTAGCAACATTATTTTAGCTACTGTGTCCGTTTATAAGTTAGCGGCCTAGGTAAGAAAAACCAAACATTAATATTATTCAGAAAATTAAAATAGCCGATTTGTATAAAATCCTTCTATCTATAGCCCTAGTCAAGGAACTTTTGATAAAAGCTTTAAAATTAATAATTTACCTATTTGTTCAAAAGATGTGTATGTTTGTTTGACACCAGGAGATTATATAAAAAAAAACTGAAATTTATAAAAATCTAGAATAGGTAACACTTTCAAATGGCATGCAAACAATGCTTTAGCACAAGAGCTTTCTGTGAAGGCCTTCAGAACTTACTTAGCAACATTATTTCAGCTACTGTGCCCGTTTATAAGTTAGCGGCCTATTTAAGAAAAACCAAACCGGTATATTTTAAAAAAAAATTAAAAAAGGCAGTTTTATTACTTGTATTAATTTAAAGCTCTATTCAACAAATTTTTCGTCAAATAATTTAAATATTTTTCTTACCTGTTGTGTCAAAAGTTGTATGTTTGTTTGACACCGGCCTATTAATTTCTTAAAAAAACTAAAATAAATAAAAACCTAGAATAGGTAACACTTTCAAATGGCATACAAACAATGCTATAGCACAAGAGCTTTCTGTGAAGGCCTTCAGAACTTACTTAGCAACATTATTTTAGCTACTGTGCCCGTTTATAAGTTAGCGGCCTAGTTAAGAAAAACCAAACCTTAATATTATTCAGAAAATTAAAATAGCCAATTTGTAACAGTTCCTTTTATTTAAATCCCAAGTCAAGGACATTTTGATGAAAGTTTTAAAATTAATAATTTACCTATTGGTTCAAAAGATGTGTATGTTTGTTTGTCACCAGGAGATTATAAAAAAAACTGAAATTTATAAAAATCTAAAATAGGTAACACTTTCAAATGGCATGCAAACAATGCTTTAGCACAAGAGCTTTCTGTGAAGGCCTTCAGAACTTACTTAGCAACAATATTTTAGCTACTGTGCCCGTTTATAAGTTAGCGGCCTAGTTAAGAAAAACCAAACCGGTCTATTATTCAAAAAAATAAAAAAGGAAGTTTTATAAGTTGTGTTTGTTTAAAGCTCTATTCAACAAGCTTTTAATCAAATAATTTTAATATTTTTTTTACCTGTTGCTTTAGCACAAGAGCTTTTTGTGAAGGCCTTCATAACTTACTTAGCAACATTATTTTAGCTACTCTGCCCGTTTATAAGTTAGCGGCCTAGTTAAGAAAAACCAAACCTTAATATTATTCAGAAAATTAAAATAGCCGATTTGAATAAGTTCCTTCTATTAAAAGCCCTAGTCAGAGAACTTTTGATAAAAGCTTTAAAATCAATAATTTACCTATTGTTTCTAAAGATGCGTATGTTTGTTTGACACTCGCAGATAAATTTGGTAAGAAAACCGAAATGAATAAAAAACTAGAATAGGTAACACTTTTAAATGGCAAACAGTCAATGCTCTAGCACAAGAGCTTTCTGTGAAGGCCTTCAGAACTTACTTAGCAACATAATTTTAGCTACTGTGCCCGTTTATAAGTTAGCGGCCTAGTTAAGAAAAACCAAACCTTAATATTATTCAGAAAATTAAAATAGCCAATTTGTATCAGTTCCTTTTATTTAAATCCTAAGTCAAGGAAATTTTGATAAAAGTTTTTAAATTAATAATTTACCTATTGGTTCAAAAGATGTGTATGTTTGTTTGTCACCAGGAGATTATAAAAAAAACTGAAATTTATAAAAATCTAAAATAGGTAACACTTTCAAATGGCATGCAAACAATGCTTTAGCACAAGAGCTTTCTATGCAGGCCTTCAGATTTTACTTAGCAACACTATTTTAGCTACTGTGCACGTTTTTAAGTTAGCGGCTTAGTTAAGAAAAACCCAACCTTAATATTATTCAGAAAATTAAAATAGCCGATTTGTATAAGTTCCTTTTATTTAAAGCCCTAGTCAAGGAACTTTTGATAAAAGCTTTAAAATTAATAATTTACCTATTGGTTCAAAAGATGTGTATGTTTGTTTGTCACCAGGAGATTATATAAAAAAAACCGAAATTTATAAAAATCTAGAATAGGTAACACTTTCAAATGGCATGCAAACAATGCTTTAGCACAAGAGCTTTCTATAAAGGCCTTCATAACTTACTTAGCAACATTATTTTAGCTACTTTGCACGTTTATAAGTTAGCGGCCTAGTTAAGAAAAACCAAACTTTAATATTATTAAGAAAATTAAAATAGCTGATTTGTATGGGTTCCTTCTATTTAAAGCCCTAGTCAAGGAATTTTTGATAAAAGCTTTAAAATTAATAATTTACCTATTGGTTCAAAAGATGTGTATGTTTGTTTGACACCAGAGGATTATATAAAAAAAAAACTGAAATTTATTAAAATCTAGAATAGGTAACACTTTCAAATGGCATGCAAACAATGCTTTAGCACAAGAGCTTTCTGTGAAGGCCTTCAGAACTTACTTAGCAACATTATTTCAGCTACTGTGCCCGTTTATAAGTTAGCGGCCTAGTTAAGAAAAACCAAACTTTAATATTATTAAGAAAATTAAAATAGCTGATTTGTATGGGTTCCTTCTATTTAAAGCCCTAGTCAAGGAATTTTTGATAAAAGCTTTAAAATTAATAATTTACCTATTGGTTCAAAAGATGTGTATGTTTGTTTGACACCAGAGGATTATATAAAAAAAAAACTGAAATTTATAAAAATCTAGAATAGGTAACACTTTCAAATGGCATGCAAACAATGCTTTAGCACAAGAGCTTTCTGTGAAGGCCTTCAGAACTTACTTAGCAACATTATTTCAGCTACTGTGCCCGTTTATAAGTTAGCGGCCTATTTAAGAAAAACCAAACCGGTATATTTAAAAAATAAAATAAAAAAGGCAGTTTTATTACTTGTATTAATTTAAAGCTCTATTCAACAAATTTTTGATCAAATAATTTAAATATTTTTCTTACCTGTTGTGTCAAAAGTTGTATGTTTGTTTGACACCGGCCTATTAATTTCTTAAAAAAACTTAATTAAATAAAAACCTAGAATAGGTAACACTTTCAAATGGCATACAAACAATGCTATAGCACAAGAGCTTTCTGTGAAGGCCTTCAGAACTTACTTAGCAACATTATTTTAGCTACTGTGCCCGTTTATATGTTAGCGGCCTAGTTAAGAAAAACCAAACCTTAATATTATTCAGAAAATTAAAATAGCCAATTTGTATCAGTTCCTTTTATTTAAATCCTAAGTCAAGGACATTTTGATAAAAGTTTTAAAATTAATAATTTACCTATTAGTTCAAAAGATGTGTATGTTTGTTTGTCACCAGGAGATTATAAAAAAAACTGAAATTTATAAAAATCTAAAATAGGTAACACTTTCAAATGGCATGCAAACAATGCTTTAGCACAAGAGCTTTCTATGCAGGCCTTCAGATTTTACTTAGCAACACTATTTTAGCTACTGTGCACGTTTTTAAGTTAGCGGCTTAGTTAAGAAAAACCCAACCTTAATATTATTCAGAAAATTAATATAGCCGATTTGTATAAGTTCCTTTTATTTAAAGCCCTACTCAAGGAACTTTTGATAAAAGCTTTAAAATTAATAATTTACCTATTGGTTCAAAAGATGTGTATGTTTGTTTGTCACCAGGAGATTATATAAAAAAAAACTGAAATTTATAAAAATCTACAATAGGTAACACTTTCAAATGGCATGCAAACAATGCTTTAGCACAAGAGCTTTCCGTGAAGGCCTTCAGAACTTACTTAGCAACAATGTTTTAGCTACTGTGCCCGTTTATAAGTTAGCGGCCTACTTAGTTAAGAAAAACCAAACCTTTACATTATTCAGAAAATTAAAATAGCCAATTTGTATAAGTTCCTTCTTTTTAAAGCCCTAGTCAAGGAGCTTTTGGTAAACGCTTGAAAATTAATAATTTACCTATTGGTTCAAAAGATGTGTATAATTGTTTGACACCAGGAGATTAAATGAAAAAAAAAAAACTGAATTAAATAAAAATCTAGAATAGGTAACACTTTCTAGTGGCATACAAACAATGCTTTAGCACAAGAGCTTTCTATAAAGGCCTTCATAACTTACTTAGCAACATTATTTTAGCTACTGTGCACGTTTATAAGTTAGCGGCCTAGTTAAGAAAAACCAAACTTTAATATTATTTAGAAAATTAAAATAGCTGATTTGTATGGGTTCCTTCTATTTAAAGCCCTAGTCAAGGAATTTTTGATAAAAGCTTTAAAATCAATAATTTACCTATTGGTTCAAAAGATGTGTATGTTTGTTTGACACCAGGAGATTATATAAAAAAAGAACTGAAATTTATAAATATCTAGAATAGGTAACACTTTCAAATGGCATGCAAACAATGCTTTAGCACAAGAGCTTTCTGTGAAGGCCTTCAGAACTTACTTAGCAACATTATTTTAGCTACTGTGCCCGTTTATAAGTTAGCGGCCTATTTAAGAAAAACCAAACCGGTATATTTAAAAAAAAAATTAAAAAAGGCAGTTTTATTACTTGTATTAATTTAAAGCTCTATTCAACAAATTTTTGGTCACATAATTTAAATATTTTTCTTTCCTGTTGTGTCAAAAGTTGTATGTTTGTTTGACACCGGCCTATTAATTTCTTAAAAAAACTGAAATAAATAAAAATCTAGAATTGGTAACACTTTCAAATGGCATTCCAACAATGCTTTAGCACAAGAGTTTTCTGTGAAGGCTTTCAGAACTTACTTAGCAACATTATTTCAGCTACTGTGCCCGTTTATAAGTAAGCGGCCTCTTTAAGAAAAACCAAACCGGTCTATTATAAAAAAAAATAACAATTTTTATACGTTGCTTTTATTTAAAACCCTTGTCAAGGAGCTTTTGATAAAAGCTTCAATATCAAAATTTTACCTTTTGGATTTAAACATGCGTATGTTTGTTTGACACCCGCGGATAAATTTTGTAAGAAAACCGAAATGAGAAAAAACTAGAATAGATAACACTTTTAAATAGCATACAAACAATGCTTTTGCACAAGAGCTTTCTGTGAAGGCCTTCAGAACTTACTTAGCAACATTATTTCAGCTACTGTGCCTGTTTATGTGTTAGCGGCCTGGTTAAGAGAAACCAAACCTTAATATTATACAGAAAATTAAAATAGCCAATTTGTATACGTTCCTTCTATTTAAAGCCCTAGCCAAGGAGCTTTTGGTAAAAGCTTTAAAATTAATAATTTATCTATTGGGTCAAAAGATGTGTATGATTGTTTGACACCAGCAGATTATAAAAAGAAAAAACTGAAATTAATAAAAATCTAGAAAAGGTAACACTTTCAAATGACTTACTAACAATGCTTTAGTACAAGAGCTTTCTGAGAAGGCCTTCAGAACTTACTTAGCAACATTATTTTAGCTACTGTGCCCGTTTATAAGTAAGCGGCCTATTTAAGAAAAACCAAACCTTAATATTATTCAGAAAATCAAAATAGCCAATTTGTATAAGTTCCTTCTATTTAAAAAGAAAGTTCGCGAATTTCTTAGCAGGTAGAATTGTCATCATCTTGATATTATGATTGCTTTATCTGAATTAATTTTTGTTTATCCTCTTATTATTATGTAATATACATTTATACTATATATGTTTGTGTTATTATTTTTATTAGCGCAATATATGTATTTAGCTTATTGATATGTTAGTGTATGTGTATTAGTTACACCTTATGTTGCACCGTCACTTACAATCTCTGCTTTGCCCAAAGGTCAACTGGTAGAGAATGCCTTACGGCATTAAGTTCGCCTTTTGTTTTTGTGCAATAAAGATTAAATAAATAAATAAATAAAAAAGCCCTAGCCAAGGAGCTTTTGGTAAAAGCTTTAAAGTTAATAATTTATCTATTGGTTCAAAAGATGTGTATGTTTGTTTGGCACCAGCCGAATAATGTCTTAAAAAACTGAAATTAATAAATACCTAGAATGTCACACGGAATGACTTTCAAATGGCATAAAAACAATGCTTTAGCACAAGAGCTTTCTATGAAGGCCTTCAGATATTACTTAGCAAAATTTTTTAGCTGCTGTGAATAAGAAAACCCAAACCTTAATATTATTCAAAAAAGGAAAATAGCCAATCGTTAATAGTTGCTTTTATTTAAAGCCCTAGTCAAGGACCTTTTAATAAAAGCTTTAAATAAAAAATGTATAAAATAAATAATTTACTAATTGTTTAAAAATATGTGTACGTTTATTTCACAACGACAATTAAATTCTTTAAAAAAACTGAAATTAATAAAAATCTAGAATAGGTAACATTTTCAAATGGCATACAAACAATGCTTTAGCACAAGAGCTTTCTGTGAAGGCCTTCAGAACTTACGTAGCAACATTATTTTAGCTACTGTGCCCGTTTATAAGTTAGCAGCCTATTTAAGAAAAACCAAACCTGATTATTAGTCAGAAAAATAAAAAAGCCATTTTTTTTTAGTTGTTTTTATTGAGAGTCCTAGTCAAGGAGCAATATTTTGATAAAAGATTTTTAATTAAAAGAAATATCTATTAGTTCAAAAGATGTGTATGTTTAGTTGACACAGGCCGATTATTTTTTTTTAAAACCGAGATGAAGAAAAAACTAGAATAGGTAACACTTTAAAATGGCATACAGTCGGCCCACAGAAATTACTTTGCAACATTATTTATTTTACTATTGGTTCAAAAGGTGGCTGAGTACGGCGGTAAGTCATTAAGTCATATCAATAATAAACCATGCAAACATGATTTTTAACGGGCTTACCTTGCGGCTCTGCACTGTATTGTTGTTTACATTTTAAGCGGACCCAATGTTAAGGCTTATTTCTTTTTTTCATCATCATAAAAGAAGAAATTCTTGTATGAACTTTAAAGTATATTTCTAAGAAAGTCAAAATAATATTTCTAACCTCATTTCTAATACAATAGACTAGTTAAAGTTAAGAAATAAACCCACAACAGACACTACCACGCTTTACAGCATTGCCGTCAACAACAAGCATGGTATTTCTTTAACTGCCAGTGGTTTTTTCTTAAACTACGTTCCAAGTAATAACAATAACGCAGGTGTGCCGGTCGGTAAACATCCTTCTTGCCTACTGATTGACTGTGTTTCTTTATTTTGTTCCTGTTAAGCTATAAAAAAAATGTTACAACTGGTGTTTATTTATTTCTTTCACATTTGGAATCATGCTTTACAAGGGGTTACGTTACCTACGGTACATAAGACCCTGTTAGGATATTTAAAAATACTTTGGTACTTACTTATAAAATAAAACTGAGTATATAGCTATTATTCAGAGCTTTAGATATAAAAAAACTCGTTCGCTTAGATTAGTGTCATCGCGTTTGTTTCGCGCCGCCTTGGCACGTGTCGCCTTTTGTCAAAGGATGACGCCGCGTAAACAAAGAATGCAAGCGGTGTACGCGCAAGTACTTGTAATAATTATCTATTCTGTGCCGCAAGTGAATTTGGCTGTTTACATCGAATTAAATTCGTATTTTATTACAATAACCATATGTGCGTGCGTAGCGACCTATCTTAGCGAATGGACTATTATTTGCATTGCCATGTTGAATCCCACATGTTTCTTTAATAAATAAATAACAGATTGTGTACTTAATAAATAATTTAAAAAAAAGTCCAATTCGCGTTTCTTATCAACAAAAACACAAATTAAAACTTCTCTAGTTATGCTAGATCGGTTAATTTGAATAAAATCTAAATTAACAGTTAAACGAAAAATTAAAAAGACAGTGTTACTAATGGCGTTTATTTTAAGTAGAGCTTATACTGGTCTACTACTTATTTCAAAAGATGTTTTGCTTGTTATCTAAACTTTATAATGGTATACAATTAAAAAAAAAAAAACCTTATTTTTGTTTTAGTAAAATAAAACGAACTACAAATTCCTGAAATGATGGACCGGTAGGATTGGAGTAATATTTAATTTTAGCGGAGGTGGTAATTGTTTATCGCGGAGTTTATTGTTCTCGAAGAACGCTACCGATAAGATTCAACTGGGCGGCGGCGGTTGAGCCTAATCCCTTTATTATTTGCAAGTGTTCGTTAAATGAAAAATATGGTCTAAGCACTCAAACTTACTTAAGCTAATCAAGGTTAAGTTCTTTCTTAAACATAGAAACAACAAGCAAGTTTTATAAAAAAAACCACGCCCGTCAGTTGACGACAATGTTGTAAAGCGGTTTCACACTGATAGTGTCGTCGCCTTTGTTATGCCGAAACGATGCATTTTGTAATAATATTCCAGCTTCAAGTAGACAAATTTTCATTTGGCGGAAAGATAATCTTCTATGCAAGACAATTTAAGTATCTAACTCTAGGTGTTTATTATTATGACAATACTCTTATAATGTCTTAACGTATTTCTAAGACTGCATAATAGTTCAAGCTAATACTTACTGACTTTATCATGACACCCAATAATATTTTACTAAAAACACCTATGGTCATTGATCACCCGGATTTTTTGACAGATGAATGCTATACAATTATACATACCTATCTACAGACAAAAATTTAAATGATATTTTTTCTTGTCTCAGGCACAAACGTTAATTAGGGCTCATCACATCACACGAAGTAATCTAGACATACGGTAGTGTGTCTGACCAAGTTCGAAGGAAAAGCCGAAGGACAGTGCAGTAACAATGTACGGACTTACTTTATTTCAATAAATATAAGGAAAGAATGATACTCCATACAGGCGCACACCAGTTAAATATTAAAAATACTTAAGGATTCAAAATAACCTACTTTAATTGAATAATTTGTATTAAATATAAATAAAATCAGTACTAATATTAAATCATTGAGCCTTAGGCTTTATCTACATACCTACTACAAATAAATATTGATCTTCTGACTCGGGTGGGTACAATATTCACGCAATGATTACATAATAATCGCACGAAGTTTGCCCCGCACGTAGATAAAGAATACACCGAGCAAAGGCTGACCGTCCAGAGAAGCCTTCACTATTATTATTGTGTTAACTAATAAACTCAAGTAGGTACGAGTAATTTCTTGAAATTTAAGAGTGGTTAATTGTTGTACATTTGAATAAACAATTTATAGGGTAATGACATAAGTTATTAACAATTTTGACCAATATGTGTGTAGCTCACCGGAAAAAGAAGCCTTCTTTTCCATTAAATTGACTACAGTTAAGTTTATTAAACTATGTCATTTATGCTCTACAACTCTACAATTTGTATTAATTTATACACAACAAAAACCACTCTTTAATTCCAAGACAACACTTCAGTTTATTAGAAAATAAAGTAATATTAACAAGACCGCAACTATGCATCTGGCGCATGCTCGGCGCAGTCTTTACATCTGTTGATTTAAACTAAAGCTTAGAAACTCCGCTACCTATTCCACCGACAAACATCTGCTAATAATAAAGGGATTCTCCGCCGCCGCCCACTTGAATCTTATCGGTGGCGGTCCTCGAAAACAATCAACTCCGCGATAAACAATGACCATTGTAGGTAGTACTAAGCCGCTCTATTACCCCTCCCGCTCTATTTTCTAAAAACTTTGTAAAATGTGTATTTGCGATTTATTTGCCTCAGGTCAGTTGCATTTTGGCACTGAGTGAGAGTAGGTACGTCGATCACTCTGTCATATTCAACAATTACTATTTGTAAATACGTTAAATTATTTAAAATTTTATTAGAAATTTATTTACAGTACGAGTAACATTAAGTCTTTATTATTGTTATTTTTAAACATAAGTCGTTTTAAAGTTTACAAGATATTTAAAATTAGTTATTCCTACCTTATAATTAAGGTTTTTAAAAGTAAATAATTAGTCATATTAAGTGCAATTAGAGTCTGTGTGTGTTTAAAATTTTACGGAGTAGGTATATATTTAACGGAGTGGGTACCTTATTAAGTATGCATTTTTATTATAAGTGTGATCATGAATGTGCAGTTATATTTAAGTTATTTGAGTTTAAGCGGGACTCGAGTTTTACATGTAAGTACAAATAATTGTTATGTTATTCGGAACACCGTAACGAAAGTTCCGCAGTTTTTAAGTATGTAGTTTAAAAATTAACAATGAATCTACACAAACTTAAGTCATACCAGCTGATTTCAGCAGAAATTTACAAACTTTTACCGTTTTTCCAAGAGCATGATGTATTGTCTATAGATGATTGCCAAATTATCGCTCAAAATTTAGCAAAAACTAGTTGTAAATACACATACCCAAGCCATTTATATCAGCTTATTAACAAAAACAAGAGATTTCAAAATGTTCACTTTGGTAAAAAGAGAAACACCATTCAAAAGGGAAAACTCTCTGAAAATGACATAAAAAGAGCGTTAAATACGCTCAAACTACCTCTCAAGCCAATCTCACCCAGAAAATTATTAGGGTACGAGATTATTACTAACTATTTAGGTACATCAAATAATAAAAAAAACCGTCTGAAAATCTACAAAATATGGTTAAAACTATTTAAATTTCACGTAGAAACGCCCATAACCACACTTAGTTCACCAGTCTATGAAGCATGTAAAAGCACTAAATCGTTTAATGACAATAAACATTCTCTTCAATGTAATGATGCATTCGTTGATAGCAATGCTAATGCGGGTGATAGGCCTTCGGACTCCGATTCTTGCGACGATAATAACAGTAACAAACAGAACACTGCACGAGAATGCACATTTAAAGACTACCGTACTTTTTCCTCTGAATATGATTTTATTGAATTTACTGAACCTTCCAATAGCAATAAGGATACCGGTCAATGTAATGACACATGTATTGATGGTTCAGCAAATGCTAGTCGTAAGACTTTATCGGACTCTGATTCTTACGAGGATAATTACAATGATACGCAATGTACTGAAAAAGACGACTATAAATATTATCGTACTTCTTCGCCTGAATATGAACTATGTGAAAACACTGAATCTTCTAATGTCAATAAAAAAACTGACCAATTTGATTTAATACTGAACAAAACTAAGGCTAATGATAACCATAGATCAATATTTGACTCATCTTCTTTTCAGGATAATAACGGTTGTTATGTGCAACAGACAATCAAAGTCGATGTATCCCCAGATTTACAAACAGTTCCAAAGATTATTCTAAATATTTCTAGCACAGAACCATCTGCCGTTTTGCTCCCCTTAGGAACCGAAAATGTATTTTCTTTAGGAGCTGGAAAGTGCTTTGTTAATGAGGGATCCTTTAGAATGGAGGAAAATTTATGGAATTCAATGTTTATTGATAATAAGTTGAAGGTAGGCGTATATCCATTTGTTCTGAGAACCACAATTGAGAGACATATTAATAATACCTGTTTGATTATTTTTAAGTACAAAAAATATCTAAACAACCAAAAGATTTTCATCAGTGCTAAATGCAAATATAAAGGTTGCAAGAAGTTTAAAATTTACTTACAAGACTGCACTGTCACAATGTTAAGTTCCCATATTAATTATTCCCACAAGCAACTTCTTACACAGCAAGTTAGAGGAGTCGAAAGGACGATATTAAAGAATCGATTGATTCAAACAAAGCCACTTTCTCTAAAAAAGGAAAGTCTGTTACGTGTTAAAGAGCCTATGTTATACAAAACTAAAAACCTTAAATCAGTTAAATCTGATGCCACTATTAGAAAAATAAGATCGGAGGCACTTGCTTCTAATGACAGGTCAAAAAATGACGTTTTAGATTTATATCGTTACCAAAAAGATCATCCGAATTATGTTCAAGAAATATGTTTTCCTCTTAACATAAAACTTTTTAGCGAAGAGCAAATAAACGTCCTAAAATCTACCACCTTGTCTTTATTGCATTTAGATGCTACAGGAGGAGTTTGTAGGCCACCCAACAAGGATAAACACCTAAAAAGGATCTATTTATATGCCGGTGTGATTCAAGTACCCATTTCTGAAAGAATCTTTTCAGTTCTTACTATGTTGTCAGCTAAGCATGACACAAACACCATTTTCAAATTTCTTAATGATTTCAGAGTATTTTGCGTGTCAAAAAATTGTTGGCCTGCTTTTTCGGGCGTTGTGACCGATTTCAGTTTTGCTCTAATAAACGCAGTGTGCTTGGCTTTTAACCACTGTTCACTTACTGATTATCTTAAAAAATGCTACACAATCATAGAAAACCATACCAGTATGCAAAACTTTACACCTATATTTCTGTGTTGCGCTCATCTTGTTAAATGCATTTGTAAAGATATTGACAAATCTGCAACAAATGACAAAAATACTATGAAAGATTTTCTAGTAAGTGTAATTTTAATGAATGATTTAAGAACGATAGACACTTTCATGACAAATCTGTATATATTACTTAACACTAACAATTTAACACACGGTGTCGCAAATGCCCATAAACAAATGTTACTTTTGTGTACAGATAAAGATTACAAACATGATATATACCTGATAGAAAATATGAAAACCACCACAACTTCTGTTTTTCAGGATTCAAACATTAAACATAATACAATATATTCTAGTAGTCCTTTTTACAGGCGATGTAAAGATAATGTGTCAACTATAAATGTCGACACACGAGGAAATAATCCTAATCCGTTTTATGACCCAAACCTTTTTGATATTTTCGTAACGAAATATATGTCATATTTGCCTTTGTGGTGTAATTTATTGAAAGATAAGCGGACAAGTAACTCTTTGGTAGAAAATTATTTTGGCCAACTTAAACACACTATATTAAAGGGCCAAAGTAATTTGAAATGTACTCAGCTTTTAAGAAAACTTAGGGCCGACACACTATCCACTTCAAAGGAAATATTAAACCAAATCCCAAAGAAAAGGCTAACCAAAACTATCAAAGTAAATGAAGACGAGGAAAAGTGGCAAAGGAAGAAAAAACCTGTACACAGTCACTTTGAAGGGAGATATTTGAAAGACTTGCGTGCTCCAAACATTGCAGAGCTCGTGGAGTTAGGCGATA
The DNA here is from genome assembly GCA_949316455.1 of Acleris holmiana. Classification (NCBI taxonomy): domain Eukaryota; kingdom Metazoa; phylum Arthropoda; class Insecta; order Lepidoptera; family Tortricidae; genus Acleris; species Acleris holmiana. The sequence continues at coordinate 1,979,410 of OX438784.1, forward strand.
ATTCAGAGGTTTGTAAATATTGTGGACATGGCACCAGTCTTGTAGACCTTACGACAAAATGGGTACAATGTGATACTTGTGAGGAATATATTCACCAATCTTGCGCAAAATTTAACACAAATGACGACAACGTTTCCGGCTCATTCGAATGCGAATATTGTCAAGCGCATAGCGCATTTAACTCACCGGTCAGCACGCAACTCTATATTTCTGACTGCGATAGCCATGAAAGTGTTGATGTGTTTGTAAATGGTTTAATAAAAGATCCTAATTATTATAGATGTACTAAATCTGGTAGAGGTTATACTGTTACACAAATGACGTCTATGCTAATAGAACCGAAAAATTTGTTGATACAAGATTATGCTAGTTTGGAGCCAACAATGTATCTAAGTAGTTTTGTAGTGAATCATGCCTTACATATACTGAATAACAATAAATACAATGTCTTAGGTGTTGAAAAATCAAGTCTTATTTTTGACAATCTTTCATATACTGACAGTTTTTATGAGTCCATTGTTTTGCCATTTGATAAGGAAACGGTTTTCCCGATTTGTCTTAACTGGCACTATACGATGGCTATTTTATCACGTAATACTATGACGTTAACAATCCTTGATCCCGCGGGTAAAGAGACCAGCAAGAAAGCAAGTTACACGAAAAAACTTAACGAATTGCTACAAAGGCTAAAATTAAATACTAAGATAGAGAAAGTGTATACCCCAACACATTATTTGCAAAAAGACGGCTACAACTGTGGTCCGATAATCATATATTTCTTATCTTGTCTTGTCAATGGAGAATCTCTAAATGGTGATGGCATGGATTTTGACCAATATAGAACTAACATTAAATTAATGCTTCTTGAAAGGAGTGACGCAATGTTTAATAAATGCTTTTTTTGTGCGCGTGATGTCTTTGAAACCGATAGACATTTTAAGTGTCACGTATGTTATAGAAAAATACATAACAAGTGTATATTAACAACTGAAGAACTGAATAAATTGAGTGTGACCCAAAAATTTCGTAAACTTAATAAAACTTGCGAATTATGCCAAGATTATTTTAGAAAACGTAACGGTTAGGCTATTTATGTTGTAAAGGAATATATATTTTGCTCAAATATTATTTAGGTACCACTTCTAAATATATTTCTACTACTTGATACGTTGGTCTAGAATTATGGTCCATTACGGGTTATGTTTCATTAAAAATACATTACATAACACAAATATTAACTTATTTCTATTTACAATTCATCTTTGTACTACTTTATTTCTGTAATTATTAAATTGTTTTTTAATCTGTTATCTATTTTAGAACAATAATATACGAGAACACACACACATACCTACAAGGTAAAGAGTAGGTATATCATTATTTTTAATTGAAAATAATTTAATTTTATTTCAGGTCTATATTTTAGTATAAAAATGTTAAACGCTTAATAATTTTTGCGTTTCATACATCAAGAGATAACGCAAAGAGTCGCATTGGTACATGGTGTTTTAATTAAAGGAAATCAAGTTCAGGCTTGACAACTGTAACTCAAGGGTTAAGCTTATTTAACTAATGGGTTTTTTAATGTATGTAATAAATGATCGCCCTCATGCATCTCACTCTGTAGTTTTAACGGGTTGGAAACCTAAACACGTATAGATACATATTATTATTTATGATTAATGTTTTCTTTTACCTGTGCAAGTCAATAGCCGAGACCGCCGCGTGGTTTGTAACCTAAAGCAGCAGTGGAGACACAAATTAGTATCAGAGTCGAGCGGCACAGGAAAGTGTAGTGCTCTCTCAAACATATTGTTGGTTATTATAACTTAGTATTAATGACAGCTGGACTTATGACAAAGGCTGAGAAAGGCTACATCTAAGGTGTAATTACAATGTATGAGTTTGAAGGGTTTCACTAATAGAGTTTTTTTAAATAAACGTTTGTAGGATTTTTCGTGAAACACGAGCGTGCCTACTTTATGCTTGAATTTTTAACTTTGCTGGGTAAGGAAGGAATAAATATATTTTAGTTATATACGTGTACATATTATTTCGAATTTGAATATTTTATCGATGGCCGGGACGATGACATACACGTAGTATGTACGTGGCTGTAGTGGTGGTGACGCAAGTTTGCGTCGGAGTCGAGCAGCACAGGGAAACGCAGTCAAATGTTGCTCATAGCTGAGTCATTTTTATATCAGCTGCACTCGTGACATTAAAGGTGTAATTAAGATTAATGGTTTTTGTTTCATTTGTAATTTTTTAACTTTTACTCGTAGTTTTTATTTTTTTGACGATTGTTGTAGGATTTTATCATATGCCTAACCCTTATGTTCAAAAGTCGTAGGTTTTCCAGGGAAGTAAGCGGAATGAACGTAATCTATCATACATATCACAATTTAGTACAAATTCTTTGTGTATGTAAATTTGCATAGTTTTAAGTTTTAAACTAACATAACCAACTAACATAACTATTACTTAAAACTTAGTTTTATTAACAAGACAAAAAACATATTTTAAGGTGCAATAATAAGTGCATACAGTATTATGTCTTTTTCATATATAACATTTTCACCAATAGATACTTGCAGTTTTTTTACTTTACTTTTGTATTTTGCACTATCAACATCGTGGTTTTTTAAGTGTTTTCTTATTTAAAAATAATTAAAAGATGGTAACGACCTTGCAAATGTTTTGACGTTAATATGCATTTGAGATGATTTGTTCCTTAGTATTAATGACACGACAAAACTTAAGGTGTTGTGATAAGTATTATGTTTTTTTCATATATAAATATTTTACTTTAAGGTACTTACAGTCTTTTTACTTTACTTTTGTATTTTGCACTCTTAACAGTTCGTGGATTTCTTCAGTGTTTTCCCGTTTAAAAATAGTGTAATAGGATGGTAATTCAGTCTTGTTTTTTTACGCAAACATCATAATATTTGTGATTTACCGCTTAGTACTAATAACAATAAAAAGGGCTACGTTTAAGGTGTCAAAATGAAAGAACACTATTATTTCTTTAACATAATATACATATTTTACTTATAGGTACCTACCTACTGGCAGCTTTCTTACTGTACGTACGTTACATTTCTTTCCTTTTCACAATGCTCGGACATACAAACACGCACACGCGCACACACACGCACACACACGCGCACATACACACACACACACACACACACACACACAAACACACTCACACACACATACACACACATACCGTACTGCAAAATTACTATTTCAGATCCTACTTTATTTTTGAATAGACTACTCGTTTATAGTGTATCGAAACATTAGATCTAATGTACATTTTAACTTAAATCTCAAGCCGCACTACTCTGGTAATTCTTAATGATATTGAATCCCACAATACAGGCCTTGCCTAGTGTGGGAATCACAGGTAATCTTGTAAGCAAATTCATACTTTTGTGATCAATAAATGTTTGTTTGTTTGTATTTTGTCGTTCATGGATTTTTTTTTTCACTTATTTCTATTTCAAATAAGCGTTCATTAGGATGGTAACGGCTTAGCAAAAGATTTTACGTTAACATTCATTTGGGATGTTAAGTTTAGTATTAATGAAAGACAAAGGGCTACCAAGGTGTTAAAAAGGATGTTTTTTTTTCATATAAAATTATTTTACTTTTTTTACTCGCAGTTATTTTGTAACTACTTTACTTTTGGTGTAATGGGGTTGTAAACGCGGTCGTTAGAGGTTGTGTATCACAGGGGTGTGCGGTGTTCGGGGAGCTCCCTCGCAGCCTGGTACCGGGTTGCGCCACGTGTAACGCATTCATTAGCAGATCTCTTAGATGTAGAGGTATCGCATCGTCTATTTGAAATAGTATTTATGTATATTTTATTACAGAAGGTTCATCTTTTACCTAAGTTGATTAACGTTACACTGATTTACTGATGATGCTTTTTTTTACTTATAACGGTAACTGGAGGTATGGTTGTGCAAACGTTATATATAGTTAAATATTTTGTGAGTGTAACAAGTTCGGTTAGCCAATCAATGAAGCAAATTATAGTGCTTGATACGTGTAGTGATAGGGAACAATCTTAATAATTACATTGTTTTTTTTCAGTGTAACGCGTTCAATAGCAGATCTCGCAGAATAAGAGGTATCTCATCATCTTTTAGAAATATATTTTATTTCATTTATTTTTTATTTTTTTCTCGGAAAGGATGTTATAACACGCAGGCATATAGGGCAGTTATAGCCTATTTGCCTCCCAAGGGAGTTATGGGTTCACTTTTAAATTATAGAATCCGCTAGTACATCATTTCAGACTAAGAAGGTGTAAAATCAGCCAAGGTTTATGTCCTATATTCAAAGCTTGGCTAAAATCAATTTTACTGTATATACAACTAAACCGGTACATTTTACTGCATTATATTTATATATATATATATTACTATTATTTCAAAGACAACAATTATTTTCATTAAATTTTATATTGAAAACTGGTACAATCTGGCAGTATGGTCTGTCAAGTTTAAAAACTAATGGCAGTTCTTAACAATATCAGTGGAAGACTAGGTATATTGAAAAAAGTTGAGTTGACATGTTGACAATCTCTTTAAGCGAGTCAAGTGCCATTTATTTTTTGTTCGTTATTTTCTTTCATAGTCTATTTTCTTTTGTTTCCTTGCAAATTTGATAAAAAACATAGTGTGTATCCCGGGCAGTAAGGGGATAACAAACTCGAGTCTTTAAAAGCCCTCCGCCTACGGCGGCGTCGGGATTTTAATACTCTCGTTAGTTATCCCCTTCTTACTTTCCTTGATGCAGAATGTACTAATGTATATATTATTACAGAAGGTACATCATTTCCCTAAGTGTTTTTTATAATGATTTACAGATGCATTTTTTTTACTTTTACGGTAACTGGAGGTAGGTAATGGTTATACAAAGGGTATAAATTAAATTAGTAAAATATTTTTAAAGGTAAAAAAGGTTAGTATAGCCTATCAATTAAGCAATATACTATGCTTGATACGTGTAGTAGTAGGGAACAATCTTAATAATTGCATTGTTTGTTTCAGTGAACAAGATAATTTAGCGGGAGATAATATTAAAGACGTAAGTATCGCTTCAAGTCATTATGTAGTTAAAATCGTTAAATTATATTGCACCAACAAATATATAAAAAAGCTTCCTAAACCTTATCTTATCATTACAGTGAAGAAATCAGAAATTACATAATTAGTGGAAGATTTTATTAAAGACGTTTTTTAATTATTAAATCTTTAATTCACTGTAATTTTCTGTTTAAGCGCTCGTTACCAGTACGCTGTGCAATGGTGGCGCGGACAAGAAGTTAACCGTTGCACTTTGCGTGCTAGAGACGGAAACCGGAGGTCGCGCTGGTGTTATTGTCAAGCTAGATTTTAGTTAGAATATGGTTAAAAATAAATGATTGCGACGTTTGATAGATGTACTTACTTCAACGATAAATGCTACAGTTGCATACAATGATGATATATGTATTGTAAATATATGGTTCTAAGATTTATGGACATGCGAGGTCCAATAGTGGAAAGTCGGTAATTTATAAAAGCTGGAAAGCTAAATGGATGATTTTTATAAAAGGTAATTGTGGTATAATTCATATTATAAAGCTAGTAAGTATCAGAAACTCCATAGTGCCGGATGTGCGTGTGTGGTGGAGATGCAAACGCGGTCGTTAGAGGTTGTGCATCACAGGGGAGCGCGGTGCTCGGGGCGCTCCCTCGCAGCCTGGTAAGGGGTTGCGCCACGTGTAACGCATTCAGCGTCAAAGAGTCACCCTAGGTGTTGTTCTCGTATGTTTTAAAATAAATCTTTAATTCACTGTAATTTTCTGTTTAAGCGCTCGTTACCAGTACGCTGTGCAATGGTGGCGCGGACAAGAAGTTAACCGTTGCACTTTGCGTGCTAGAGACGGAAACCGGAGGTCGCGCTGGTGTTATTGTCAAGCTAGATTTTAGTTAGAATATGGTTAAAAATAAATGATTGCGACGTTTGATAGATGTACTTACTTCAACGATAAATGCAACTATAAATGATGATATTATGTATTGTAAATATAAGAATATGGTTAAAAAATAATTATTGCGACGTTTGATACATGTACTTAATTCAACTAGAAATGATGATATTACTTATTGTACTCGTAAATATATCGTTCTAAGATTTATGGACATGCGAGGTCCAATAGCGGAAAGTCGGTAATTTATAAAGGCTGGAAAGCTGAATAGATGATTTTTATAAAAGGAAATTGTAATATCTAATATATAAAATTCTCGTGTCACAATGTTCGTTCCCATACTCCTCCGAAACCACCCGACCGATTCTTATGAAATTATGTGTGCATATCATGTAGGTTTGAAAATCGGCCAACATCTTTTATTTATATCCCTAAGTGACATGAAAGAAAAAAAATGCAGCGGGCGAAGCCGCTGGCGGGTTGCGAGTATTTCATATTATAAAGCTCGTAAGTATCAGAAACTCCATAGTGCCGGATGTGCGTGTGTGGTGGAGATGCAAACGCGGACGTTAGAGGTTGTGCATCACAGGGGAGCGCGGTGCTCGGGGCGCTCCCTCGCAGCCTGGTAAGGGGTTGCGCCACGTGTAACGCATTCAGCGTCAAAGATTACTCTAGGCGTTGTTCTCGTATGTACATTTACCAGAAGGTAGGCAGGAGGGAGATAAATGAAATCACTTTTACAGTTGATTGTCAAATCTCATTAAATATTTACACAGTGCTGTATATATACTTAAAACTACACTTGCTCATTATCTGGTAATCAGCGTGCCGATAACATATCGGCACGTTCTGTCTACCTAATCGAATCAATGCGCGTGAGCATTGTAATTAAGCATACAATGCTTCACATGTGGGTTCCGCCACAGTACTTATTAATGTTTACGATGACTGGCGTTTAATCATTTTATCAGAGGTACCTTACCATCCATTTCTTCGTTTAAATCTTTTCTTTGCTCTCATTAATCTTTTATTTATATTAAAACACACTGTTAATTAAGTTGTGTTACATCAAGTTTAATTTGCTTATGCTATCAGTTATGATTTTACAAAAGGTATATTTAAACAAAAACTAAAAACTATCTTTAATTTTTTTAAGATTATTGACAGTTTAGTCACTCTTGAATCGGCTGCATACACATCTCTTAAACCAATATATAAAATGTTGATTTTAAAGCTTCTATCAAAAGCTTCTTGACAAGAACTTTAAATAAAAAAACTGCCTTTTTTGAAATTTCTGAATAATACATATATTTGGTTTTTCTTCATTAGGCCGCTTACTTATAAACGGAAACAGTAGCTAAAACAATTTTGCTTAGTGAGTTCTGAAGGCCTTCACTAAAAGCTCTTGTGCTAAAGCATTGTTGGTATGTCATTTGAAAGTGTTACCTATTCTAGATTTTTATTTATTTCAGTTTTTTTAAGAAATTAATAGGCCGGTGTCAAACAAAAATACACATCTTTTGAAACAACAGGTAAAACTGTTTTTAAATTGGTTGATCGAAAGCTTGTTGATTGGAGCTTTAAACAAATACAACTTATAAAACTGCCTTTTTAATTTTTTGAATAAAAGACCGGTTTGGTTTTTCTTAACTAGGCCGCTAACTTATAAACGAGCATAGTAGCTAAAATAATGTTGCTAAGTAAGTTCTGAAGGCCTTCACAGAAAGCTCTTGTGCTAAAGCATTGTTTGCAAGCAATTTGAAAGTGTTACCTATTCTAGATTTTTATAAATTTCAGTTTTTTTTTATATAATCTCCTGGTGTCAAACAAACATACACATCTTTTGAACCAATAGGTAAATTATTAATTTTAAAGCCTTTACCAAAAGTTCCTTGACTAGGGCTTTAAATAGAAGGAACTAATACAAATCGGCTATTTTAATTTTCTAAATAATATTAAGGTTTGGTTTTTCTTAACTAGGCCGCTAACTTATAAACGTGCACAGTAGCTAAAATAATGTTGCTAAGTAAGTTCTGAAGGCCTTCATAGAAAGCTCTTGAGCTAAAGCATTGTTTGTATGCCATTTGAAAGTGTTACCTATTCTAGATTTTTATTCATTTCAGTTTTTTTTTATATAACCTCCTGGTGTCAAACAAACATACACATCTTTTGAACCAATAGGTAAATTATTAATTTTAAAACTTTACTCAAAAGGTCCTTGACTAGGGGTTTAAATAATAGGAAATAATACAAATTGGCTATTTTAATTTTCTGAATAATATTAAGGTTTGGTTTTTCTTAACTAGGCCGCTAACTTATAAACGGACACAGTAGCTAAAATAATGTTGCTAAGTTAGTTTTGAAAGCCTTCACAGAAAGCTTTTGAGCTAAAGCATTGTTTGTATGCCATTTGAAAGCGTTACCTATTTTAGGTTTTAATTTATTTCAGTTCTTTCAAGAAATTAAAAGGCCGTTGTCAAACAAACATACACATCGTTTGAAACAAGAGGTAAAAAAAAATATTATTTATTTGATCAAAAGCTTGTTGATTAGAGCTTTAAATAAATACAACTTATAAAACTGCCTTTTTTAATTTTTTGAATAATAGACCGGTTTGGTTCTTCTTAACTAGGCCGCTAACTTATAAACGGGCACAGTAGCTAAAATATTGTTGCTAAGTAATTTCCGAAGGCCTTCACGGAAAGCTCTTGTGCTAAAGCATTGTTTGCATGCCATTTGAAAGTGTTACCTATTCTAGATTTTTATAAATTTCAGATTTTTTTTATATAATCTCCTGGTGACAAACGAACATACACATCTTTTGAACCAATAGGTAAATTATTAATTTTAAAGCTTTTACCAAAAGTTCCTTGACTAGGGCTTTAAATAGAAGGAACTTATATAAATCGGCTATTTTAATTTTCATAATAATAGTAAGGTTTGGTTTTTCTTAACTAGGCCGCTAACTTATAAACGTGCACAGTAGCTAAAATAATGTTGCTAAGTAAGTTCTGAAGGCCTTCATAGAAAGCTCTTGAGCTAAAGCATTGTTTGTATGCCATTTAAAAGTGTTACCTGTTCTAGATTTTTATTTATTTAATTTTTTTTATATAATCTCCTGGTGTCAAACAAACGTACACATCTGTTGAACCAATAGGTAAATTATTAATTTTAAAACTTTTATCAAAAGGTCCTTGACTAGGGGTTTAAATAATAGGAAATAATACAAATTGGCTATTTTAATTTTCTGAATAATATTAAGGTTTGGTTTTTCTTAACTAGGCCGCTAACTTATAAACGGACACAGTAGCTAAAATAATGTTGCTAAGTTAGTTTTGAAGGCCTTCACAGAAAGCTCTTGTGCTATAGCATTGTTTGTATGCCATTTGAAAGCGTTACCTATTCTAGGTTTTTATTTATTTCAGTTTTTTTAAGAAATTAATAGGCCGGTGTCAAACAAACATACACATCGTTTGAAACAACAGGTAAAAATAATATTCAAATTATTTGATCAAAAGCTTGTTGATTAGAGCTTTAAATAAATACAACTTATAAAACTGCCTTTTATTTTTATTGAATGATAGACCGGTTTGGTTTTTCTTAACTAGGCCGCTAACTTATAAACGGGCACAGTAGCTAAAATATTGTTGCTAAGTAAGTTCCGAAGGCCTTCACGGAAAGCTCTTGTGCTAAAGCATTGTTTGCATGCCATTTGAAAGTGTTACCTATTCTAGATTTTTATAAATTTCAGTTATTTTTTATATAATCTCCTGGTGACAAACGAACATACACATCTTTTGAACCAATAGGTAAATTATTAATTTTAAAACTTTTATCAAAATGTCCTTGACTAGGGATTTAAATAAAAGGAAATAATACAAATTGGCTATTTTAATTTTCTGAATAATATTAAGGTTTGGTTTTTCTTAACTAGGCCGCTAACTTATAAACGGACACAGTAGCTAAAATAATTTTGCTAAGTAAGTTCTGAAGGCCTTCAGAGAAAGCTCTTGTGCTAGAGCATTGTTTGTATGCCATTTGAAAGTGTTACCTACTCTAGAGTTTTATTTATTTCAGTTTTTTTAAGAAATTAATAGGCCGGTGTCAAACAAACATACACATCTTTTGAAACAACAGGTAAAACTTTTTTTAAATTGTTTGATCGAAAGCTTGTTGATTAGAGCTTTAAATAAATACAACTTATAAAACTGCTTTTTTTAATTTTTTGAATAATAGACCGGTTTGGTTCTTCTTAACTAGGCCGCTAACTTATAAACGAGCACAGTAGCTAAAATATTGTTGCTAAGTAAGTTCCGAAGGCCTTCACGGAAAGCTCTTGTGCTAAAGCATTGTTTGCATGCCATTTGAAAGTGTTACCTATTTTAGATTTTTATAAATTTCAGTTTTTTTTATATAATCTCCTGGTGTCAAACAAACATACACATCTTTTGAACCAATAGGTAAATTATTAATTTTAAAGCTTTTATCAAAAGGTCCTTGACTAGGGGTTTAAATAATAGGAAATAATACAAATTGGCTATTTTAATTTTCTGAATAATATTAAGGTTTGGTTTTTCTTAACTAGGCCGCTAACTTATAAACGGACACAGTAGCTAAAATAATGTTGCTAAGTTAGTTTTGAAGGCCTTCACAGAAAGCTCTTGTGCTATAGCATTGTTTGTATGCCATTTGAAAGCGTTACCTATTCTAGGTTTTTATTTATTTCAGTTTTTTTAAGAAATTAATAGGCCGGTGTCAAACAAACATACACATCTTTTGAAACAACAGGTAAAAAAAATATTAAAATTATTTGATCAAAAGCTTGTTGATTAGAGCTTTAAATAAATACAATTTTTAAAACTGCTTTTTATTTTTTTTGTATGATACACCGGTTTGGTTTTTCTTAACTAGGCCGCTAACTTATAAACGGGCACAGTAGCTAAAATATTGTTGCTAAGTAAGTTCCGAAGGCCTTCACGGAAAGCTCTTGTGCTAAAGCATTGTTTGCATGCCATTTGAAAGTGTTACCTATTCTAGATTTTTATTTATTTCAGTTTTTTTTATATAATCTCCTGGTGTCAAACAAACATACACATCTTTTGAACCAATAGGTAAATTATTAATTTTAAAGCTTGTATCAAAAGTTCTCTGACTAGGGCTATAGATAGAAGGAACTTATACAAATCGGCTATTTTAATTTTCTGAATAATATTAATGTTTGGTTTTTCTTACCTAGGCCGCTAACTTATAAACGGACACAGTAGCTAAAATAATGTTGCTAAGTAAGTTATGAAGGCCTTCACAAAAAGCTCTTGTGCTAGAGCATTGTTTGTATGCCATTTGAAAGTGTTACCTACTCTAGATTTTTATTTATTTCAGTTTTTTTAAGAAATTAATAGGCCGGTGTCAAACAAACATACACATCTTTTAAAACAACAGGTAAAAAAAATATTTAAATTATTTGATCAAAAGCTCGTTGATAAGAGCTTTAAATAAATACAACTTATAAAAATAACTTTTTTAATTTTTTGAATAATAGACCGGTTTGGTTTTTCTTAAATAGGCCGCTAACTTATAAATGGGCACAGTAGCTAAAATAATGTTGCTAAGTAAGTTCTGAAGGCCTTCACAGAAAGCTCTTGTGATAGAGCATTGTTTGTATGCCATTTGAAAGTGTTACCTGTTCTAGATTTTTATTAATTTTTTTTTTTTTATATAATCTCCTGGTGTCAAACAAACGTACACATCTGTTGAACCAATAGGTAAATTATTAATTTTAAAACTTTTATCAAAAGGTCCTTGACTAGGGGTTTAAATAATAGGAAATAATACAAATTGGCTATTTTAATTTTCTGAATAATATTAAGGTTTGGTTTTTCTTAACTAGGCCGCTAACTTATAAACGGACACAGTAGCTAAAATAATGTTGCTAAGTTAGTTTTGAAGGCCTTCACAGAAAGCTCTTGTGCTATAGCATTGTTTGTATGCCATTTGAAAGCGTTACCTATTCTAGGTTTTTATTTATTTCAGTTTTTTTAAGAAATTAATAGGACGGTGTCAAACAAACATACACATCGTTTGAAACAACAGGTAAAAATAATATTAAAATTATTTGATCAAAAGCTTGTTGATTAGAGCTTTAAATAAATACAACTTATAAAACTGCCTTTTATTTTTATTGAATGATAGACCGTTTTGGTTTTTCTTAACTAGGCCGCTAACTTATAAACGGGCACAGTAGCTAAAATATTGTTGCTAAGTAAGTTCCGAAGGCCTTCACGGAAAGCTCTTGTGCTAAAGCATTGTTTGCATGCCATTTGAAAGTGTTACCTATTCTAGATTTTTATAAATTTCAGTTATTTTTTATATAATCTCCTGGTGACAAACGAACATACACATCTTTTGAACCAATAGGTAAATTATTAATTTTAAAACTTTTATCAAAATGTCCTTGACTAGGGATTTAAATAAAAGGAAATAATACAAATTGGCTATTTTAATTTTCTGAATAATATTAAGGTTTGGTTTTTCTTAACTAGGCCGCTAACTTATAAACGGACACAGTAGCTAAAATAATTTTGCTAAGTAAGTTCTGAAGGCCTTCAGAGAAAGCTCTTGTGCTAGAGCATTGTTTGTATGCCATTTGAAAGTGTTACCTACTCTAGAGTTTTATTTATTTCAGTTTTTTTAAGAAATTAATAGGCCGGTGTCAAACAAACATACACATCTTTTGAAACAACAGGTAAAACTTTTTTTAAATTGTTTGATCGAAAGCTTGTTGATTAGAGCTTTAAATAAATACAACTTATAAAACTGCTTTTTTTAATTTTTTGAATAATAGACCGGTTTGGTTCTTCTTAACTAGGCCGCTAACTTATAAACGAGCACAGTAGCTAAAATATTGTTGCTAAGTAAGTTCCGAAGGCCTTCACGGAAAGCTCTTGTGCTAAAGCATTGTTTGCATGCCATTTGAAAGTGTTACCTATTTTAGATTTTTATAAATTTCAGTTTTTTTTATATAATCTCCTGGTGTCAAACAAACATACACATCTTTTGAACCAATAGGTAAATTATTAATTTTAAAGCTTTTATCAAAAGGTCCTTGACTAGGGGTTTAAATAATAGGAAATAATACAAATTGGCTATTTTAATTTTCTGAATAATATTAAGGTTTGGTTTTTCTTAACTAGGCCGCTTACTTATAAACGGACACAGTAGCTAAAATAATTTTGCTAAGTAAGTTCTGAAGGCCTTCAGAGAAAGCTCTTGTGCTAGAGCATTGTTTGTATGCCATTTGAAAGTGTTACCTACTCTAGAGTTTTATTTATTTCAGTTTTTTTAAGAAATTAATAGGCCGGTGTCAAACAAACATACACATCTTTTGAAACAACAGGTAAAACTTTTTTTAAATTGTTTGATCGAAAGCTTGTTGATTAGAGCTTTAAATAAATACAACTTATAAAACTGCTTTTTTTAATTTTTTGAATAATAGACCGGTTTGGTTCTTCTTAACTAGGCCGCTAACTTATAAACGGGCACAGTAGCTAAAATATTGTTGCTAAGTAAGTTCCGAAGGCCTTCACGGAAAGCTCTTGTGCTAAAGCATTGTTTGCATGCCATTTGAAAGTGTTACCTATTTTAGATTTTTATAAATTTCAGTTTTTTTTATATAATCTCCTGGTGTCAAACAAACATACACATCTTTTGAACCAATAGGTAAATTATTAATTTTAAAGCTTTTATCAAAAGGTCCTTGACTAGGGGTTTAAATAATAGGAAATAATACAAATTGGCTATTTTAATTTTCTGAATAATATTAAGGTTTGGTTTTTCTTAACTAGGCCGCTAACTTATAAACGGACACAGTAGCTAAAATAATGTTGCTAAGTTAGTTTTGAAGGCCTTCACAGAAAGCTCTTGTGCTATAGCATTGTTTGTATGCCATTTGAAAGCGTTACCTATTCTAGGTTTTTATTTATTTCAGTTTTTTTAAGAAATTAATAGGCCGGTGTCAAACAAACATACACATCTTTTGAAACAACAGGTAAAAAAAATATTAAAATTATTTGATCAAAAGCTTGTTGATTAGAGCTTTAAATAAATACAATTTTTAAAACTGCTTTTTATTTTTTTTGTATGATACACCGGTTTGGTTTTTCTTAACTAGGCCGCTAACTTATAAACGGGCACAGTAGCTAAAATATTGTTGCTAAGTAAGTTCCGAAGGCCTTCACGGAAAGCTCTTGTGCTAAAGCATTGTTTGCATGCCATTTGAAAGTGTTACCTATTCTAGATTTTTATTTATTTCAGTTTTTTTTATATAATCTCCTGGTGTCAAACAAACATACACATCTTTTGAACCAATAGGTAAATTATTAATTTTAAAGCTTGTATCAAAAGTTCTCTGACTAGGGCTATAGATAAAAGGAACTTATACAAATCGGCTATTTTAATTTTCTGAATAATATTAATGTTTGGTTTTTCTTACCTAGGCCGCTAACTTATAAACGGACACAGTAGCTAAAATAATGTTGCTAAGTAAGTTATGAAGGCCTTCACAAAAAGCTCTTGTGCTAGAGCATTGTTTGTATGCCATTTGAAAGTGTTACCTACTCTAGATTTTTATTTATTTCAGTTTTTTTAAGAAATTAATAGGCCGGTGTCAAACAAACATACACATCTTTTAAAACAACAGGTAAAAAAAATATTTAAATTATTTGATCAAAAGCTCGTTGATAAGAGCTTTAAATAAATACAACTTATAAAAATAACTTTTTTAATTTTTTGAATAATAGACCGGTTTGGTTTTTCTTAAATAGGCCGCTAACTTATAAATGGGCACAGTAGCTAAAATAATGTTGCTAAAATAATGTTGCTAAGTAAGTTCTGAAGGCCTTCACAGAAAGCTCTTGTGATAGAGCATTGTTTGTATGCCATTTGAAAGTGTTACCTGTTCTAGATTTTTATTTATTTAATTTTTTTTATATAATCTCCTGGTGTCAAACAAACGTACACATCTGTTGAACCAATAGGTAAATTATTAATTTTAAAACTTTTATCAAAAGGTCCTTGACTAGGGGTTTAAATAATAGGAAATAATACAAATTGGCTATTTTAATTTTCTGAATAATATTAAGGTTTGGTTTTTCTTAACTAGGCCGCTAACTTATAAACGGACACAGTAGCTAAAATAATGTTGCTAAGTTAGTTTTGAAGGCCTTCACAGAAAGCTCTTGTGCTATAGCATTGTTTGTATGCCATTTGAAAGCGTTACCTATTCTAGGTTTTTATTTATTTCAGTTTTTTTAAGAAATTAATAGGACGGTGTCAAACAAACATACACATCGTTTGAAACAACAGGTAAAAATAATATTAAAATTATTTGATCAAAAGCTTGTTGATTAGAGCTTTAAATAAATACAACTTATAAAACTGCCTTTTATTTTTATTGAATGATAGACCGTTTTGGTTTTTCTTAACTAGGCCGCTAACTTATAAACGGGCACAGTAGCTAAAATATTGTTGCTAAGTAAGTTCCGAAGGCCTTCACGGAAAGCTCTTGTGCTAAAGCATTGTTTGCATGCCATTTGAAAGTGTTACCTATTCTAGATTTTTATAAATTTCAGTTATTTTTTATATAATCTCCTGGTGACAAACGAACATACACATCTTTTGAACCAATAGGTAAATTATTAATTTTAAAACTTTTATCAAAATGTCCTTGACTAGGGATTTAAATAAAAGGAAATAATACAAATTGGCTATTTTAATTTTCTGAATAATATTAAGGTTTGGTTTTTCTTAACTAGGCCGCTAACTTATAAACGGACACAGTAGCTAAAATAATTTTGCTAAGTAAGTTCTGAAGGCCTTCAGAGAAAGCTCTTGTGCTAGAGCATTGTTTGTATGCCATTTGAAAGTGTTACCTACTCTAGAGTTTTATTTATTTCAGTTTTTTTATGAAATTAATAGGCCGGTGTCAAACAAACATACACATCTTTTGAAACAAAGGGTAAAACTTTTTTTAAATTGTTTGATCGAAAGCTTGTTGATTAGAGCTTTAAATAAATACAACTTATAAAACTGCTTTTTTTAATTTTTTGAATAATAGACCGGTTTGGTTCTTCTTAACTAGGCCGCTAACTTATAAACGGGCACAGTAGCTAAAATATTGTTGCTAAGTAAGTTCCGAAGGCCTTCACGGAAAGCTCTTGTGCTAAAGCATTGTTTGCATGCCATTTGAAAGTGTTACCTATTTTAGATTTTTATAAATTTCAGTTTTTTTTATATAATCTCCTGGTGTCAAACAAACATACACATCTTTTGAACCAATAGGTAAATTATTAATTTTAAAGCTTTTATCAAAAGGTCCTTGACTAGGGGTTTAAATAATAGGAAATAATACAAATTGGCTATTTTAATTTTCTGAATAATATTAAGGTTTGGTTTTTCTTAACTAGGCCGCTAACTTATAAACGGACACAGTAGCTAAAATAATGTTGCTAAGTTAGTTTTGAAGGCCTTCACAGAAAGCTCTTGTGCTATAGCATTGTTTGTATGCCATTTGAAAGCGTTACCTATTCTAGTTTTTATTTATTTCAGTTTTTTTAAGAAATTAATAGGCCGGTGTCAAACAAACATACACATCTTTTGAAACATTAGGTAAAAAAAATATTAAAATTATTTGATCAAAAGCTTGTTGATTAGAGCTTTAAATAAATACAATTTTTAAAACTGCTTTTTATTTTTTTTGTATGATACACCGGTTTGGTTTTTCTTAACTAGGCCGCTAACTTATAAACGGGCACAGTAGCTAAAATATTGTTGCTAAGTAAGTTCCGAAGGCCTTCACGGAAAGCTCTTGTGCTAAAGCATTGTTTGCATGCCATTTGAAAGTGTTACCTATTCTAGATTTTTATTTATTTCAGTTTTTTTTATATAATCTCCTGGTGTCAAACAAACATACACATCTTTTGAACCAATAGGTAAATTATTAATTTTAAAGCTTGTATCAAAAGTTCTCTGACTAGGGCTATAGATAGAAGGAACTTATACAAATCGGCTATTTTAATTTTCTGAATAATATTAATGTTTGGTTTTTCTTACCTAGGCCGCTAACTTATAAACGGACACAGTAGCTAAAATAATGTTGCTAAGTAAGTTATGAAGGGCTTCACAAAAAGCTCTTGTGCTAGAGCATTGTTTGTATGCCATTTGAAAGTGTTACCTACTCTAGATTTTTATTTATTTCAGTTTTTTTAAGAAATTAATAGGCCGGTGTCAAACAAACATACACATCTTTTAAAACAACAGGTAAAAAAAATATTTAAATTATTTGATCAAAAGCTCGTTGATAAGAGCTTTAAATAAATACAACTTATAAAAATAACTTTTTTAATTTTTTGAATAATAGACCGGTTTGGTTTTTCTTAAATAGGCCGCTAACTTATAAATGGGCACAGTAGCTAAAATAATGTTGCTAAGTAAGTTCTGAAGGCCTTCACAGAAAGCTCTTGTGATAGAGCATTGTTTGTATGCCATTTGAAAGTGTTACCTATTCTAGATTTTTATTTATTTCATTTTTTTTTATATAATCTCCTGATTTCAAACAAACATACACATCTTTTGAACCAATAAGTAAATTATTAATTTTAAAACTTTTATCAAAAGGTCCTTGACTAGGGGTTTAAATAATATGAAATAATACAAATTGGCTATTTTAATTTTCTGAATAATATTAAGGTTTGGTTTTTCTTAACTAGGCCGCTAACTTATAAACGGACACAGTAGCTAAAATAATGTTGCTAAGTTAGTTTTGAAGGCCTTCACAGAAAGCTCTTGTGCTATAGCATTGTTTGTTTGCCATTTGAAAGCGTTACCTATTCTAGGTTTATATTTATTTCAGTTTTTTTAAGAAATTAATAGGCCGATGTCAAACAAACATACACATCGTTTGAAACAACAGGTAAAAATAATATTAAAATTATTTGATCAAAAGCTTGTTGATTAGAGCTTTAAATAAATACAATTTATAAAACTGCCTTTTATTTTTTTTGAATGATAGACCGGTTTGGTTTTTCTTAACTAGGCCGCTAACTTATAAACGGGCACAGTAGCTAAAATATTGTTGCTAAGTAAGTTCCGAAGGCCTTCACGGAAAGCTCTTGTGCTAAAGCATTGTTTGCATGCCATTTGAAAGTGTTACCTATTCTAGATTTTTATAAATTTCAGTTATTTTTTATATAATCTCCTGGTGACAAACGAACATACACATCTTTTGAACCAATAGGTAAATTATTAATTTTAAAACTTTTATCAAAATGTCCTTGACTAGGGATTTAAATAAAAGGAAATAATACAAATTGGCTATTTTAATTTTCTGAATAATATTAAGGTTTGGTTTTTCTTAACTAGGCCGCTAACTTATAAACGGACACAGTAGCTAAAATAATTTTGCTAAGTAAGTTCTGAAGGCCTTCAGAGAAAGCTCTTGTGCTAGAGCATTGTTTGTATGCCATTTGAAAGTGTTACCTACTCTAGAGTTTTATTTATTTCAGTTTTTTTAAGAAATTAATAGGCCGGTGTCAAACAAACATACACATCTTTTGAAACAACAGGTAAAACTTTTTTTAAATTGTTTGATCGAAAGCTTGTTGATTAGAGCTTTAAATAAATACAATTTATAAAACTGCCTTTTTTAATTTTTTGAATAATAGACCGGTTTGGTTCTTCTTAACTAGGCCGCTAACTTATAAACGGGCACAGTAGCTAAAATATTGTTGCTAAGTAAGTTCCGAAGGCCTTCACGGAAAGCTCTTGTGCTAAAGCATTGTTTGCATGCCATTTGAAAGTGTTACCTATTATAGATTTTTATAAATTTCAGTTTTTTTTATATAATCTCCTGGTGTCAAACAAACATACACATCTTTTGAACCAATAGGTAAATTATTAATTTTAAAGCTTTTATCAAAAGGTCCTTGACTAGGGGTTTAAATAATAGGAAATAATACAAATTGGCTATTTTAATTTTCTGAATAATATTAAGGTTTGGTTTTTCTTAACTAGGCCGCTAACTTATAAACGGACACAGTAGCTAAAATAATGTTGCTAAGTTAGTTTTGAAGGCCTTCACAGAAAGCTCTTGTGCTATAGCATTGTTTGTATGCCATTTGAAAGCGTTACCTATTCTAGGTTTTTATTTATTTCAGTTTTTTTAAGAAATTAATAGGCCGGTGTCAAACAAACATACACATCTTTTGAAACATTAGGTAAAAAAAATATTAAAATTATTTGATCAAAAGCTTGTTGATTAGAGCTTTAAATAAATACAATTTTTAAAACTGCTTTTTATTTTTTTTGTATGATACACCGGTTTGGTTTTTCTTAACTAGGCCGCTAACTTATAAACGGGCACAGTAGCTAAAATATTGTTGCTAAGTAAGTTCCGAAGGCCTTCACGGAAAGCTCTTGTGCTAAAGCATTGTTTGCATGCCATTTGAAAGTGTTACCTATTCTAGATTTTTATTTATTTCAGTTTTTTTTATATAATCTCCTGGTGTCAAACAAACATACACATCTTTTGAACCAATAGGTAAATTATTAATTTTAAAGCTTGTATCAAAAGTTCTCTGACTAGGGCTATAGATAGAAGGAACTTATACAAATCGGCTATTTTAATTTTCTGAATAATATTAATGTTTGGTTTTTCTTACCTAGGCCGCTAACTTATAAACGGACACAGTAGCTAAAATAATGTTGCTAAGTAAGTTATGAAGGCCTTCACAAAAAGCTCTTGTGCTAGAGCATTGTTTGTATGCCATTTGAAAGTGTTACCTACTCTAGATTTTTATTTATTTCAGTTTTTTTAAGAAATTAATAGGCCGGTGTCAAACAAACATACACATCTTTTAAAACAACAGGTAAAAAAAATATTTAAATTATTTGATCAAAAGCTCGTTGATAAGAGCTTTAAATAAATACAACTTATAAAAATAACTTTTTTAATTTTTTGAATAATAGACCGGTTTGGTTTTTCTTAAATAGGCCGCTAACTTATAAATGGGCACAGTAGCTAAAATAATGTTGCTAAGTAAGTTCTGAAGGCCTTCACAGAAAGCTCTTGTGATAGAGCATTGTTTGTATGCCATTTGAAAGTGTTACCTATTCTAGATTTTTATTTATTTCAGTTTTTTAAAGAAATTAATAGGCTGGTGTCAAACAGACATACACATCTTTTGAATCAACAGGTAAAAAATATATTTTATTATTTGATCAAAAGCTTGTTAATTAGAGCTTTAAATAAATACAACTTATAAAACTGCTATTTTACTTTTTTGAATAATAGACCGGATTGGTTCTTCTTAACTAGGCCGCTAACTTATAAACGGGCACAGTAGCTAAAATATTGTTGCTAAGTAAGTTCCGAAGGCCTTCACGGAAAGCTCTTGTGCTAAAGCATTGTTTGCATGCCATTTGAAAGTGTTACCTATTCTAGATTTTTATAAATTTCAGTTTTTTTTATATAATCTCCTGGTGACAAACGAACATACACATCTTTTGAACCAATAGGTAAATTATTAATTTTAAAACTTTTATCAAAATGTCCTTGACTAAGGATTTTAATAAAAGGAAATAATACAAATTGGCTATTTTAATTTTCTGAATAATATTAAGGTTTGGTTTTTCTTAACTAGACCGCTAACGTATAAACGGGCACAGTAGCTAAAATAATGTTGCTAAGTAAGTTCTGAAGACCTTCACAGAAAGCTCTTGTGCTAAAGCATTGTTTGTATGCCATTTGAAAGTGTAACCTATTCTAGGTTTTTATTATATTTCAGTTTTTTTAAGAAATGAATAGGCCGGTGTCAAACAAACATACACATCTTTTGAAACATTAGGTAAAAAAAATATTTAAACTATTTGATCGAAAGCTTGTTGATAAGAGCTTTAAACAAATACAACTTACAAAACTGCCTTTTTTAATTTTTTGAATAATAGACCGGTTTGGTTTTTCTTAACTAGGCCGCTAACTTATAAACGTGCACAGTAGCTAAAATAATGTTGCTAAGTAAGTTCTGAAGGCCTTCATAGAAAGCTCTTGAGCTAAAGCATTGTTTGTATGCCATTTGAAAGTGTTACCTATTCTAGATTTTTATTTATTTCAGTTTTTTTTATATAATCTCCTGGTGTCAAACAAACATACACATCTTTTGAACCAATAGGTAAATTATTAATTTTAAAACTTTTATCAAAAGGTCCTTGACTAGGGGTTTAAATAAAAGGAAATAATACAAATTGGCTATTTTAATTTCCTGAATAATATTAAGGTTTGGTTTTTCTTAACTAGGCCGCTAACTTATAAACGGACAAAGTAGCTAAAATAATTTTGCTAAGTAAGTTCTGAAGGCCTTCAGATAAAGCTCTTGTGCTAGAGCATTGTTTGCATGCCATTTGAAAGTGTTACCTATTCTAGTTTTTTATTCATTTCGGTTTTCTTACCAAATTTATCTGCGAGTGTCAAACAAACATACGCATCTTTAGAACCAATAGGTAAAATTTTGATATTAAAGCTTTTATCAAAAGCTCCTTGACTAGGGCTTTAAATAAAAGCAACTTGTGAAAATTGCCTATTTTATTTTCTGAATAATGGATAGGTTTGATTTTTCTTGAATAGGCCGCTAACTTATAATCGGGCACAGTAGCTAAAATAATGTTGCTAAGTGAGCTCTGAAGGCCTTCACTGAAAGCTTTTGAGCTATTGCATTGACTGTATGGCATTTCAGAGTGTTACCTTTTCTTGTTCTTTATTTTTCTCATTTTGTTATGAAATTTTTCGGCCGCCTTTATTCAAACAATCATATCCTCATAATTAAAACGATAAGTCAGGATATTAAAGAGAATATTGAAAGTTGTTATGGTTACGATTTAATGTTATGTCATAATAATGTGGTGTTTTCATAAAAAAAGATTATTTTTTTTCATTTTCTTTGCTGTTGTCTAACATTTTTTCTTTTACTTCGTTTATCCTTGTAACTTCATTTTGTCCGTAAGTTTTAGACTATAAACTTTGTTTAAACCTTTTGTTATGGTCTGAGCTTGATATATTTGGGCTACGATACGTTATAAACAGTTTTTTTTAAGTTTTATGTTTGACTTCAAATGCGACTTCTTCATTTGGTCGGGTTACCCTAGGCCGCTAAGTTTAGGCCGCTAACTTCACACCGGTAGACAAACTTTAGTACTTTTATTTTATTTTAAATATGAGAATTTTCCATATTATAGCCAGAATTTGATGCAATGCATAAGTGCTACCTTGCGAACAACGTTATTTTGGATAGTTTAACGTCTATCGGACAAAATTAAACAATTTTAAAGCGTCTATGTTGTCAAAAAAACGAAATGAAGGCATTCATTTGACGACACGCTAGCCTAGTTGGGAGTGACCCTGCCTTCGAAGCTAGGGGTCCTGGGTTCAAATCCCGGTAAGGGCAGATATTTGTGTGATGAGCACGAGTATTTGTTCCTGAGTCTTGGATGTTTTCTATGTATTTAAGTATATATTTCTCTATATAAGTAAGTTTATCGTTGTCTAGTACCCATAGTACAAGCCTAGAGCTTAGTTTGGGACTAGGTCAATTTGTGTGACATTGTTCTGTGAATTATTTATTTATTTATTTATTTATTCCAAAATTATAAAAATATAATGTCCCATTTGAAATGTTCAAACATTTTTGAAAACATGACACAAGACCATTTATTTTAAGGTATCAGTCATTCCTGTCGCTCGCAAAATATCTAAATAAAGGAGTAAAAACCAAACTATGAGGTTAAATATTAAAAAAATACTTTGGCTATCACCACCTTAAAGCTTTTCACCCAGCGACGAAACACCATGTAGTACATGAGAATGTCGTCTTGGATCAAAATGCTGAACTGCAAGTGGAACCTGAGACCCATAGACATTTGAATTCTCAAGGCTGCAATCCTGAGACATCAATTGCATTTTCAACCGTGAGGACTAAGGTGAAATGCCTCTATGGTAGTAATTTCACTGGTTGTCTTATTTCCACACCGGAAAACAACAATGCGAATATTGCTAGCGGTAGGTTAATGGATAAGATGGTGGTAGCAATCCGGACGGATCCTAACTAAAAGAAAAGAAAAGAGAAATGTGGACTGATTGAAGATGTAGTGACTAAGATTGAAAAGGGCATGCCTCGATGGTTTGGTCATTTGGAAAGAATGGATGTAAGAAGATTGAAGAAAGAGATTTATACAGTGCGAAAGTAAGTGGAAGGCGCTCCTAGCGTACTTTTCGAGGCAAATCTGAAAAATTAACTATTGATATTGACGATGTAAATGTTAACTTTATAGTTCGTAAAGCTAACGTCAGACCATCTCGCATTAACACTTTTTGGCTCAAGCCCTGTAATAGCAACCTAGGGAAGTTCTCCGCAGGCTTCAGTCTCTATACAATGAGTACCATAAACCATTTAAATTGGATATATATAATGATAAGCCCGGGGTATGGAGGCGTAAATTACTGCAGCAAAGTCGCTCACAGTCACGGGAAGGTGTTGAGTAGAGAGTGTTAAAGGTGATATCTTACTATTCGCTAAATTTATACTTTGTATGTAATTTTTTGTTTTCTTATTTTCTCTCAAAATTTTCACTGGCAGTCTTAACTTGCATATTTTTTTGTTATTTACCTATTAAGAATTATTGTGTTCTGGTGAATGCTGTTGCACACCTGTAATTGATGTACAGGCTAGTGCAGAACATCGATGTGGTTTATTTCTTACAACGTAAGTCATGTATATTGTTGGTGTGTCTAATCAAATAAATAATACAGAGAAGATTTGCATAAGGGCCGAATCATAAAGACCCGAAACCGACGTGCATGCATGACTGAATGTATGAATGTGGAAGAAGCGAAATATATTAGTCAGGATCGTAGCAGGTGGAAAGAAGTGGTATCTGCCTGCTCTGGGAAACAGGCGTGATTTAATGTATGTACAAAAAGAAGAGGGAAAAGGTGTTGAAATTTGATACATTTAGCAATTCCTAAATGTATTAAGCAAAGTTGCGGTGCTCACGGTCGACCCTTCGCAGGGTGGCTTTTAAATCAATTCAGCGCATGTATTTTAAATGTATCCCTCAAACGTAACCCTCCTTAAGTGAATATGGCCACATAAAATATCCTGACAAATATAAATCTACCATCAGTCCATAAAACAGAACCTATTTTCATATGCATTACGCCACACGTTTTCTCGTGGTCCTACTAATTTGTCCTACTAGTCAAAAAGTGAACCTAGATTTGATCACTAAATACTAATTATGGTTGTAAAAGTAGGTAGGTTAGGTTCGTTAGGTATCTTCAGATGCCCGAAGGGCAAAACCACCTAGAAGTAGGAGCCCCGCCCTGGGCAGAGCTCCGTCGAAAGTCAGTAGGACAAAAATAGTAGGACCACGAGAAAACGGCCATTACGCCGCTCTAGCCAGGTAATAAAATTTTCATAGGGACATTATAAATTAGAGATCTAGAATAATTTATATTAGTTTTTGTACCTTGTCGCTTTACAGAGATGTAAGCAATGTCAAACAAGATTTTCAATTGTTAATGCGATAAAGTACAATAGTGATCAGCTGATTTATTTTATATTTTTAAATAGGCCACCATAGAGCTCTTTTACACGTCGGTAATATGAAGTGAATCTAGTAGCGCTTCAGACAAGACCATCATTGCGGAGATGAAGCGCCCAAGAAACTCCAGCAGAAGGTCGTTTTTTCAATCATAAATTACAATAATACTTAAAAGTAAGTTACATTACAAGTACTCAATAAAGTAATAAATAATAACTATTAAAGCTAGAAGAAATAAAATCAATACAAATGTACGGCTTATAACATTAAACTAAAAATAATGAGTCTAGCAGAACAACACGACGAGGTCTCTACGTCAAAAGCCATAACGAGAATAATAAACTGAAAAACCAGTCCTTGCAAACGTGAACAGACCGGACCCCACAAACAGCACTCGTTCACGAGTATGACGCGTATGTACGTAATGTATATGAATATTGGTTTTGGGATAGTGCATTTATCTATTCATTTATTTTTAATGATTTTTAGTATTATTACTCTTTTCTGGTTATTCATGAGTGTTGGTTTGTTATTATGGTACCTACTTATGTAACGTAATGTAATGTTTTTGGTACAATAAAGTGTATACATACATGCTCTCTCTCTCTCAGATGCCAGAGAGTGAGACAGCGATTGATAGCTGAGTAGGTGGATAGATTTTAGTGGTGGAAGGACCCTGTGCAGGGTCCGGATTGCTACCAACATCTTATCCATTAACCACCTGCCCAGCAACATTGTTCGCATTTTTGTGTTCCGGTGTGAGGATAAGACAATCGGTGAAATTACTAGCATAGAAGCATTCCATCTTAGTCCTCAGGGTTGGCAACGCATTTGAGGTCTTAGGATTATAGTCTTGAGAATTCAAATGTCTATGGGTCTCAGATTCCACTTACAATCAGGTGGCCTGAAGTGAGTGCTCGTGTGCCTTCTACATAACATTAAAAAAATCATTGGTGACATTATTAAAACTACAGAATTAACATTAACTTTTATGTTAAAATCAAAATCATATACGAGTACTAAAAGTTTCTTGGAGTGCTCAGTAAATTATACAAAAACTTTATAACTGTCTTGTTTCGTCCCACTTCACTCGTGACAGAAAACTTTTGTGTATTGTTTTATACAATTTTAATTGCTGGCATTTAATTAAAGGGTCTTAAGGTTGCTTGGGAAAATAGGACAAGGGTATATTGCTACTTCAAAATTAATTAGAGATTATTTGATGAATGTTGGGAGATATAATAATTAAATCTGCTTTTATTTTGTACTTAATTGACGCGTCGGGAATAATAATAGCATATGTTAATAAAAATCTTGTAATAAATAGATGATTTTGAAATCATTGACGCGTTAGAATGTTATCTACCGTTCTGCATTAAGCATTGCCATGGAAATAACAGTCCCGTAATAACTATAGTTATAATACACTTACTACCGCATTTTTACACGGTTTTTACAATAGTTTATAATGTGACAATGGCATAAATAACTACTTTGTAAATTAGACTTTTTTTGTTCTTTACGTAAGTCTCATTTCACTTCATTCGTATAACGCAAACTAATCTCAAGTCGACTTACTGTGTTCCACATAGTAACTTTTAAAGTTGAATAAAAACCTGAACAAATTATATAACCGACTCATTTCGAGCTAAAAACGCGCTGTGATATTTGACAGATGTCAACGTAGTACAAAATATAACCTTAAACGTGGATTTGACATAAGCACGTAGAGCTAACTCCACGTGCCTCTGTTTATTCCAACACACACATAGTAGAAATTTTATAAAATGTCGGATACCCTAGTAAATTTCTTAAGTGAATTCCGACCTACATAAGATGGCAATTAGGTCGGAATTCACTTAAGAAATTTACTAGGGATTCCGACATTTTATAAAATTTCTACTATAAATACTCTTTAACCAAACTAACTTGTCTTGGTGATTGTCTAGAACTCGACATTGACGAAATACACCTTTAAACAAAGAGTGCAAGCCAAAAACAAAAACAACCTTAAACATGCCTCAAACACATTTTGTACTGAGTTGACAGCTGTCATAATTATAGTCTCCTAGAACGGTACGACTATAAGTATATATAAAAAAAAATGCTTTACTCGATTCGCGCGCCTATTCCTAAGAATCATGGTCACACCATTTTTCCTCCAATTGACAAGTTGACAGTGGCTCCATAACGACTTCAGACAAAAGTCTCTCGACAATGTCTCAGTCTGACAGAGACAGCCATGGGGATAAATAATTTGTGACGTTTGGCACAAGGCTTAGCAGCAAGCGGATAGAGTATAAACAGTAATAGTTGTACTTTAGTCCCTAGATACAATAAAAAGCATGATTAAAAAAGGCGATTGCATTTTTTGAGATTGTTATGCGATTGCGTCGCTCACAACTAGGACATATCTAGCGACATTAGCTGTTTAAGCTGCAGAGAGTGCCATAGAAATATAGATACATAAATGCATAATTACACTCGACAATAAGTTTCTGACAAAAAAAAACATTTTTAGGATAAGCTTTTGTTGGGGACTGTACTTTTTCTTTGCAAAATCACTAGTTGCCTACCAAGAACAAACTAATGAATCCCCGGCTCAGTAGGTCTACGTTAAATTTAGTGAAGATCCTGTCGCCATCTTCCGACTCTATCATCAGATCATTTCTTTGATACTATAATATTGCATTATCATAGGTTTTAAATTATAATGTGGTCCAAATTACCCTTCCAGTGTTTAAAGTCGAAGTCTTAAAATGTCAAGTGTACAAATTATGTCCAGATAGTACCTACGACGACAAAATCTAGAAACGTCATAAGGCCATTAAATTTTTGGGATTTAGTTCAAAGTTGACTTGCAAGATTTAAAACGGACATCTTACAAATATACAAAACAAAAGCTTGATAAAATATAACCCCCCTTCTCACCCAGTCGGTTAAAAAAACATATTTTCCTATTAGTTTTAATGTGTAAATTTAGAGCATGAATAGAAAGTATTTTATTCAAAAATTTCTTTTTTTTATCAGCATAGCCCTTGAATGCTTCAATTTTGTCAAGTCCAGAAACACAAATGTGACAAAAAATGAATACAATGATAAGCTGATCTTAGTAACTTACACGTATATGGTTAAAATAAGTATTTTTTGTTGTGATAAATATCGTCATCCTGAACCGCTTTAGCAAGTAACTTGAACCAAACGCTCAAGTGTTTGTGTTTTTTGTGTTTAAGAGAGTGAATGAATTAGTAGCTCTTTGCATGATTATTGAACAGTTTTTAAGCGAATGACGTAAAAGCAGGTTTAATGTTAATTTATGTAATTTCTAATGGGCCTGAAGTTGGTTCTCTCCTTGCCTATTTTTAATGGAAGAGTAAGGGCTAAATTTATCTGTCAAATATGCTTGACTTGTCGATTGTGACACAGGCGGTAAGCATATTAAGTTAGTTGATTCTCTTGAGCTTTGTAGGCCTAGCTAAGATGTTAACTCAGGGTAACGTTTCTGTTTTCTATTAAATCGAAGTCAAAGTTAAAGTCAAAATCTTTATTGTATAACTGTGTACAATTTAGATGTTACCTAGAATATAAAGTTCCAACAGTTTGCCCGAATCGGACGTACAATATAAAGTAGGTAATAATAATTAAAACCAATACAACTTACCGCACCTTCGGTAGGAAAAGGGCACAATTTCCCCTTTAGTAACATTGTACATTTGTGCCTTTGTTCTACCGGACAAGGGCACAATTTCCCCTTTAGTCACATTGTACATTCTGCCTTTGTTCTACCGCACAAGGGCACAATTTCCTCTTTAGTAACATTGTACATTGTGCCTTTGTTCTACCGGACAAGGGCACAATTTCCCCTTTAGTCACATTGTACATTGTGCCTTTGTTCTACCGGACAAGGGCACAATTTCCCCTTTAGTCACATTGTACATTCTGCCTTTGTTCTACCGCACAAGGGCACAATTTCCCCTTTAGTAACATTGTACATTGTGCCTTTGTTCTACCGGACAAGTGCACAATTTCCCCTTTAGTAACATTGTACATTCTGCCTTTGTTCTACCGGACAAGGGCACAATTTCCCCTTTAGTCACATTGTACATTGTGCCTTTGTTCTACCGGACAAGGGCACAATTTCCCCTTTAGTCACATTGTACATTCTGCCTTTGTTCTACCGGACAAGGGCACAGTTTCCCCTTTAGTCACATTGTACATTGTGCCTTTGTTCTTCCGGACAAGGGCACAATTTTCCCTTTTTCACATTGTACATTGTGCCTTTGTTCTACCGGACAAGGGCACAATTTACCCTTTAGTCACATTGTACATTGTGCCTTTGTTCTACCGGACAAGGGCACAATTTCCCCTTTAATCACCTTGTACATTGTGCCTTTGTTCTACCAGACAAGGGCACAATTTCCCCTTTAGTCATATTGTACATTAAGGTTGTCTGGAAGAGATCGCTAATCAGCGATAAGACCGCCTGTTGTTTACCTGGGTCTTCTAAATTGTGAAAATTCTGTGTAATGTTTTTGTTTGGTGGACAATAAAGTGTTTTGTATTGTTGTATTGTACATTGTGCCCTTGTTCTACCGAAGGTGCATTACGTTAAATATTATGTTTACATGCAATCATTAAACTATAATGGTTCTTCGTGGTTAAAAAAATCATTTAAATTACAAATATCTTTGTTGATTAACCAATTCTTCAATGCAGTTTTAAAGTTATTTCCATTTAAAATTTTATATTTAACAGCCAGCTTATTAAATACTCGTATGGCGGTGATAAAGGAACTCTTGTAGAATAGCGCATTCTTCACTCTAGGTAGGTAGGTTATCGACGGTGTTACTGCAATACCGCGTAACTACCCAATTCAATATGTTGCAAAATGCACCTTATTTACTTACTACCTAAAGTGTATTTTGCACCTTATTTAATTTGTTAGTTACGAGCCATTGCAGTATCACCGACGTTGTGCATCTTCACTATGCCTCTATTCCACTAGGTTAAACGGTATTGCTGTATATCTTTTGATAACTCTTATGTACGTGACATAAATGTGTCAAAATCGATTTGTTATCTACCTAGTGGTGACCCATCATTTCATCGAATTTCACTTCATCGACTGTATAATTTCATCGAACGCTATTTTTTGCTAAAACCATTATGTTCTCAGGATATCTTAAATATTAATTAAGTAGGTTGGTTAGGTAAGGGTTATGACTTATGACTTAAAAAAAACCGGGCAAGAGCATGTCGGAGTGTCGGACCATGCTCAGTGTAGGGTTCCGAAGCCGTTAAGTGCTATAAACATGAAAAATTGTCAGGTTATAACTAATTTTCAATTTCAAGTCATTTGGTGCCGCCTTAAATGATTTTAGTAGGTATAAACGAAGTCTAGTCGTGATAGTTTTCCTTATAAATTCGTTATGCGCTTTCATTTGATTTTATTTTCAGATTTTTAGTATTTGTAGTTTTGGCTATACTATATGGACACTTGACTAGAAAGACCTATCCAACGACACCTCACTTTATTTGATAGGCGAGAAAAAAATACATCCCAAAATTACGTGTAGGGGAGGTACAGTCACGAATCGGGATCGTTGAGCCACTTGCCATTGTTCGTAATTTAGCCATATATTCAATAACCGATGTCACCGTCTGGCTGACAGCTATTCGATTTGCATTACACGGCCAAATTAGAAACATGGGTAAGT
Organism: Acleris holmiana; assembly: GCA_949316455.1. Lineage (NCBI taxonomy): Eukaryota > Metazoa > Arthropoda > Insecta > Lepidoptera > Tortricidae > Acleris > Acleris holmiana. Next base: position 2,009,764 of record OX438784.1, read on the forward strand.
GGCTCAACAATCCCGGTTCGCAACTGTACACTAAAAAAATTTTATCAAGATTTTATTTTACCACTTTGTTCATGCCAAATTACAGCTTTCTGCGGACGGACGAACATGGCGAAACTATAAGGGTTCCTAGTTTGACTACGGAACCCTAAAAACACACGGCGAGAAAATGCCTTTCGATAAAATGAAAATTCTGCGTAAACGTTCTTTGAAAGGTATTTCGATAAAATAATAGGTACTACAACTCTATTCCGTATCGTTCTTCTAATCAGATAGTTCAATTCACGTCATGGTTTCTAAAGCGTGTTCAAACATGTCTGCAGATGAGTATCTCTTTGAAAAGGGTTCCGTGCTATTTGTATTGATCTAAGTAGGGATGGCAATACCATCTAATATTTTTCTACTTGATTTCTTTACTTTAAGTTATTGGATTTTGTAGTTTCCTTTTGTTTGTATAGCACTTTAGGATGCGTTCATTGTTTACTAGCAATTATTTTTTCTCAATCAAACAAAGGTTAACTAGAAGAGATTGCTTAGGATGATGAGTTTGCCATTGTATGTCTTTCATTTATGTAATTTTATCATCCTATACTTTTGAACGAGCAATATTTATTTGTACATGTATAATTCTTTTTTGTTCCACAATCCCTGGGGTGCACATCACAATAAGATGGGATCTCCTTTTAAGTATAGCAATAATTGTATCAGGGAAACCCGCTCTTCCAGTAAAAATAAAGTTAAAGTTGAATGAAAACTAAAGAGGCAGGAAAAGAAAATTATCTAACATCAATACATAGTATAAAACAAAGTCGCTTTCTCTGTCCCTATGTCCCTTTGTATGCTTAAATCTTTAAAACTACGCAACGGATTTAGATGCGGTTTGTTTTAATAGATAGAGTGATTCAAGAGGAAGGTTTATATGTATAATACTTTATTCCGGAGCGAAGCGAGGGCGGGTCGCTTGTTAAAAATAAAACATAGTAAACGTGTGTGTGTATATTTGTAATCACGTTCTCGAAAACGGCTCTAGCGATGTTGATAAATATTGCGGAATAGGGGTTTTTACGTCAAAAAATCGGTTTATAAAGTAGTCATCTTCGGGAATTGGGTTCCGCTGAAAAATCGGGTTCCGCGATATTTGACATATATTAGGGTCATACACAGATTTAGGGTAGCGTCTTTCCTGTGGACACGCTGGAAGTTAACGTTTTATAGGCCTAATTTTCTGGCTAAGCCCATTCCCGCATAAACGGCTTCAGGACGGTTTTACACCTATCATATAAAAACAAAACTTATATGCCACAAGCTTTTAACTATTGATTACAGGGAGGTTATCGTGATATAACAATTCAAATTCAAATTCAAAACCTTTATTTCGACCAACTGCAGGGATCATAGTTAAGTTAGTTACAATTTCTTAGCCTAAGGTTAGCAAATGTTATGAGATTTTATAAATAAATAAAAATAACAGCAAGGACGACAGCACTTAGTAACGCTTGACTGTCAGTACATGGATCATATACTGACAATGGTTCAGATACTGACAATCAAACCTGTCTGCAAATGCCCTCAGGATACCATTAGAGCTAGCCCGCACCCTTCGCGCCAGTGATGTGCAGCGTTTCCTTATTGTTATGTAGAAACAGTCAACTCTGGCCTCCGCAAACATCCCTGACGCACTACAGAAACGGGGCAGCCCCAATAGCACCCTGAAAGCATTATTGTACTGCACATGTAGGGCGTTGTACTGCTTCTGCGTATAAGAGACCCACACACTGCTCGTGTAGAGGGTCGTACAGAATGCTCTAAATAGAGTTATTTTTACCTCGGCTGAACAACGAGCAAATCGGCGGGCCACCATTTTTACTCTCATGGACAACGGCCTCCGCTCTCGCTCAATGTCTGCATCGTCCTTCAGGTCAGAAGTCACCACGTGTCCTAAGTATCTAAAGGAATCCACCCTTTTTAAAGGCTTTTCATAAAAAGCCTCTGACCTGAAAGACCATGCATTCACTTTTTTTAACATTATAATGCAAGCCATGTCTAAGTGCAAACTTTTCACATATTTCTAATAGCTTAGCGAGACCACAAGGCGAGGCACTCAGCAGCACCATGTCGTCCGCATAGCTAATATGGCAGAATACATGAGTGCTATTGAGCTCCTCTATCAACTCATTGACGTACAAGTTGAAGAGCTTCGGTGAGGTAACCGACAATGCAGTTCTGTTTACGTTTAGAGAAAAGGAGAGAGCTATATAACTGTCAAAGCTCTGTCATTTTCTCTAAGAGTAAACAGTACTGCATTGTTATGTCATGATAACCCCCCAGTGGGGCTAGTCAAGTTTATAATTTCGATTGAATAATGTCTGGAATTGACGTAAGCCAATAAAATAGTACCACGTGACTATCTCGGCGGCTTACGTCAATTCCATACATTTCTCAATCGAAACATGAGCGCTAACGATTGTCGAATGCAACTTGTCTAGCACCACAGGAAAGACAACTTTTGTTTTTAAGAGTGTATGTAGATGGCATTATCAAAATGTGATTCAATAGTGTCGTCTACATACTGCACCCAAGTAGAACTCGGTCGTCCTGGAAAGGTAACTCATCGCTTCATCGAATTTCACTTAATTGAATGTATCATTTCATCGAACGCTATTTTTTGCCGAAACTATATCGTTTTCAAGGGATCTTAAACATTATTGACTTTGGTTGGGTTAGGTTAGGTGTTTAAGATACCCTGAAAACATTATGGTTTCAGCAGAAAATAGCGTTTGATGAAATGAAAGACACCCTCCAGGTACCTTGTGTAATGTACCTTAGAAATTTCGACACGTTTTCGTGCTTAACTACGCATGATATAAAAAATATATTATATTTTTGAAAATTTTATGAATTGATTTTTATAATGCTTAGTTAAGTTCTATCATTATCATAAACAATATTTAAAAAAAAATGACTGACTGTTCAGTTTCTTGTGGCGCTTCTTCTCAGCAGTGGTCTCCTCTTAGAAGCGCTAGTAGAATTTTGAAGTGTAAGAATAAACTACTTTTTTTTTAAGGGCTGGCAACCCATTCGAGCTCTTAGGATTGCGATAGTTCAGATTATAGTCTTCAGAATTTAAATGTTTATGGGTCTCAGATTCCACTTACCATTAGGTGGCCGGGATGCTCGTGTACTTTCTCCGTGCCATAAGAAAGGTGATTAATTTAGTGCAATAAAGTGTTTACATACATACATGCAAGCTTTTAAAAGCAACATTGCAAAGGCAGATGGGAAAATAAAGCACATGTTCATTTATATTATTCTTCTCAATTATTCATGGAATTTACGCTTGGGCGGTGATTCTCTCAACACAGCGCTGCGTCGATCTTATAGGTTTATCCGGTAAGTTTAAGAAGTCCCGTCGGAGCGTACAAAACACATTTTAGCGCGTGCCTTCTCAATTAGGCAGCTTTATACGATACTGAACTCGACTCACTGCCTGCTGCCTAATTGAGAAGGCACGCGCTAAAATGTGTTTTGTACGCTCCGACGGGACTTCATAAACTTGCCGGATAAAACTTAGACGCAGCGCTGTGCTGAGAGAATCACCACCCTGGTGTATTTCGCAAATGTCGAGTTTTCAACCGACTAAAAAAAGGAGGTTCTCAATTTTTTTATTTTATTTGTTACCTCAGAACTTCCTACGTTTATGTACAAATTCAAAAATATCAATTGTTGTTCTGACGATGGAGTCCATGAGGAACCGAATCTCAAAAAATATGTATTGATATTTTCTTGAATTCGGGCATTTATATTCCCAAAAAACTATTTTGATGAAGTGAAACTGATGATGAAGACCACAGATGGTCACCGGAACTCCTCAATGGTACCTATATCATGGGTGGCGATAAGATATCTCGATTAAGATAGAGTGACTATGACGAAGCACATTTGAATGCTGTAGGTATACTTGTTCTGTGAAAATTTACGGTTCCAAAGATACAGCCCTGGTGACAGACAGACGGACAGAAGCAATAGTGTCCCGTTGGCATCTTTTGGGCAAGGATCCTTAAAAAGAAACAATAATTATTACCTATCACCACAATTTTAACTTAATTACATAATTAAAGCCACAGAAACCGCAACAACTTTTCTACAAAAGAAGCGCACTAATTACACGGATTAAAAATAAGACGGCCGCCATTTTGAACTGGAAAATTAGTTTTGTAGCATTAAAGCTAATCCAGATCAGCTTCTGACGTTGAAATTGTGTAAAAAAATCAACAATTTAAAATTACCTTTTGAAAAGCCTTAGTGCACTGTAAACACTATAAAATGGCTGAATTTAGATTATACCTAGCTGAAGTACGAAAAAAATATTGATTGGCAGAATTAAACAAGTTTTTAGGTTAATTAGGGTGTATATTAACTGTTGTTCAAATATATGCGTATATGAAATTTACGCGCTGTTTGCGATCAATAATGGGTTAAATGATAAAAAATAATTTAAATTAATATAAAACTTTACTTTTGTTACTGGTAACGCACCATGTTTTACTTTTTTCTATTTAAAAGGTAAGCGATATACCTATTTATAGTCAAGAGCAATTTTTTGTAAAGTGAGTGTGTGTGTGTTGGTATGCGTTTATAGCCGTTTTATCAAGATTATTTTACATTCGTGGTAAGATTTTGAGTGAATATCTAGTGTTTTATTTATTTTATCATAAAGGTGTGCAGATTTTGAATTTGTAATATAATGTTATGTTTTTAAATCTCTTTATTATTCCTATTCTCATAACTTTATCCACAATATTATAGCCTATGTCATTCCCACCACTAAAGTGAATCTAACGACACATCATTCTTCAAAATCAGGCAAGCCGTTTAGGCTACAGGAGTTCACAATGGGACGGACATACTTACATAAGATAACCACTTACATACGCGAGAAAAGCATAAGCCTCCATCGCGGTTAGTCGGGTAAAAATTAAAAAACTGTATGAGTAATAGATTCCAAGGTTCCAACACGCCATTTTGATAAAGGTCACCGAATGTGCCACGTTCCACTCTCAGCAAATATATTATTAAACAATACACTATTTTACCTTATTTGACAAAGATATTGACACATTATTGACAAATTGTTACATAATGTCCGGCGTTATTACAGGAAAACGGTAAACCAGAAACGTTTTTTATATCATATTCATTCGAAGTTCTTAAGACTGCAATCCTAAGACCTCAAATGCGTTGCCAACCAAGACGATTAAGGTGGAATGCCTCTACGCTAGTAATTTCACCAGTTGTCTTATCCTACACCGGAACACAACAATACGAACATTGCTGTTTGGCGGTAGGTTATTGGATAAGATGGTGGTAGCGATCCGGATGGACCCTGCACAGGGTTTTTTTTTTTATGTTAAGGAGAAGGCACCAGAGCACTCAGGCCACCTAATGGTAAGTGGAATCTGAGACCCAAAGACATTTGAATTCTCAAGACTATAATCCTAAGACCTCAAATGCGTTGCCAACCCTGAGGACTAAGATGGAATGCCTCTATGCTAGTAATTTCACCGGTTGTCTTATCCCCACACTGGAACACAACAATGCGAACACTGTTGCTTGGCGGGTGGTTAATGGATAAGATGGTGGTAGCGATCCGGATGGACCCTGCACAGGATCCTACCACCAATAACTTACTAACTTCCAGGGCCCGTAGAATGGTCGCCTTTATCGATGTTGATAAACGTGGATATCACATCTGTCACTTTCTGACCAATAATATGTCAGTGCGAGGGGTCTATGTTTCATTTCCTAAATTTTCATATGCCAACCTGCTTTTTTTTGACGTGACATCGTCTTATAATTCGATGGAGCCGGCTGCACGCACGACAAAACATGACTCATGCGGCGTTACCTCGCTCTGAGGCGTTCCATTTAAGGCTTGAAGTGCAAGCGAGAGCGCGGAACGAGCGACAAAGAGGCACAATCGGCCTCCGCGTTCGGCAGCGTTCAACATGTGTCTCTCTCCTACTTGAGTGAGCGATGCGTCCGCGTGGACAGCTGCTATACAATAATACATATACATGTTTTCGTCGGCAATAAAAATGATTCTTTCGGTATTAAATATATGTTCATTGATATATTGTCGAATATTCCTGCTTTCATCATTAAAATAAATAGCATCGGTCCGCTAGTGCAGCGATTGTAGGTTATGCTATAATTGACAAAACTATAACAATAAGTTAACAGAACTATTTCACGATGAGTAAAAAATCAATGGCTTTACAATAGTTCGAATACTTTATAATTATCGAGCGTAGCTATGATTTCAAAAAATTAAAACATAAATGTTAAATCTTACGTGTCTGAAATGACAGGATGGACCTGCCAGCCGTCAAAGGGAACAATTTTCTCGTATATCAAATACATTGAGGCGGGCTTTTTAAAAGCTAGAGTTTCAATTATTTTAATGATATTTCCAAATTTTAAATTTTAAATTTAAGATGGAACGCACATTCATACTTGTAAAAACTATGTACATTGTAAAAAAAAAAAAAACATAATTGTATTTATGCGTACAAATAAATGTAACTTGATCAATTCAATTGTGATTTCAATTTACCTCCTTCTCTTTATCCATACAAAATTTTATGAAACAAATAAAATTAAAATTTTATTTTGAAAAATGCAACCATTCCATCAGTATTTTCTTATGACGTTGTCACGTTCAACTATCGTCAGTAAACCGACTTTACAAACAACCGATTTTTTCCTGTAACCGTAAATACTTCAGGATTTTACAAAAACCAACCTTATCTAACCTATAGGGTTCAACACGACGGTACTAAAATAATTTCTTAAAATTTTATATATTAAATACAATACAATACAATACAAAACACTTCTTTGACCACCAAACAAAAACATTACGAAGAATTAGCACAATTTAGAAGACCCAGGTAAACAACAGGCGGTCTTATCGCTGATTAGCGATCTCTTTCAGGCAACCTTAGAAGGGATAAGGTGTCAAGTTAAAACAATTTACACAGTAGTATAATATTGTTTTGGCAAATGAAAATTTTGGTGGTGTTTTCGTTTCGTTGATATTTATACATCATTCACATACGTCGAACAAACATACATCTAGTTATTAGATATACGGACCACGCGGTCATCTAGTCAGGGCCAAAGTCATTGAGAACAGTTGTTACCGAACAATGCAATTGCCGTACAGTCCATTGTACACGGGAAATACTTATCTGTAAACTATAATACCTTGTCGTTTTAGTGCTCTGGCTATTCCGTGAGGTAGTTCAAATATGATGTTATTGAGACAAGGTACTGAAATGTGCAGATATTGTTGTAGTACGGGAAATACAGGGAGATAAGCCAAGTAACAAACAGCCTTCGGTGAATAATTGCTCTGGTGATATTAGGGCCGATTATGTACAGTCGGTCTTGTAATCATACGTGTGCGAACTCGGGGAACGTCCTACGGATTTGATATCGATAAATAAGATGTCGATATACATGTTTATTTATAAAAATCCTCTGCTATTCTTAAGATAAAAAGACCATGACGAAAAGTCCAGTGTCATTTAGTCATGGTCAAAGGGTAAATCGATTCATGAATCAGAAAACGGATTTGAGCCATTTTAATTATTTGCAGAATGCCCCGTAGGCCACAGTGGACGTTGAGAGAACGCTTAGTAATTTAAAGTGGAATTGTTCATCTAGACTGAGTGCAATCGTTACTAAGGATAAATATGGAAAAAAACTTTGATTTTTTACTATGAAAAACATAAAATAAAACATAATTAATGGTAAAGGTTTTTATTGTAAAACGTAAGGAGAATGAGGAATATTTATTAATCTGTACTAATATTATAAAGCTGAACAGTTTGTTTGTTTGTTTGCTTGAACGCGCTAATCTCAGGAACTGCGGAACCGATTTATATGCAGTTTGGTGTGGAGACAACTAAAGTCCCTGAGGAGGACAAAATATACTTTTTATTCCGGAAAATTTAACAGTTCCCGACGGAGGAGCGATAAACGAGGCATTTGACATAATATGTATAATATTATTATGGACGACATTATCAAATTGTGAGTTAATAGTGTCCTTACATATGTATACACATAGGGAGAGTAGAGGAAAACTAATTAGACGCGTACGAAGTCGCGGGCGTCTTCCATGTTAAATAACATCCTTATCTTGACACTAACATCGATATATTCTTTGTTGCAAAAATATTTTGCTACGTCACTAGTATTTATGCCCAGAGTTGGCACACTTCTGCTTATAATTAGCTGCACGCTTTTGTACTTTTTCGCTTTAACGCCTTTGACAATTCAGTGCAGCAATTCAAACATGACGTTAAAGTGACAAAGCACGACGCGTTTAGTTTAGTTGGTAGTGACCCTTCCTACTAATTGTAAGTTAGCGGGTCCGACGAAATAAATGCTCATATACGAAGCCAGTGGTCTCGGATCGTGGTATGGGAAAATACAATACAGTACAATACAAATACTCTTTATTAAATCATAGGTATATAGGGTCTTCCAGACAACCTTGTAAGAGAAATAACTGAGGACACAAATTCATGGCAGGCGGTAAATATTTATGTGATGAGCACGTGTTTTGTTTCTTAGTCTTGGATGTTTTCTTTGTATTAAAGTATTTATTTCTCCATGTAAGTAGGAATTTATATCGATGTCTAGTGCCCATAGTACAAGCCTAGAGCTAGAATTTGTGTGAGATTGTACCCGTGATTTTTATTTATTTCTGTGTAAATTAGTTACCCCTTGACGCTGAAACCTTTGGCAGATTTAGATGAGAATTGTAATGGAGATAGCTTTTAACCTGGATTAACACATAGCCTATTGGATAAGTTTGAGTTTGATGTGGAAAAAAACGTTTTAATAAACAAAAACCGCCTTCAAAAACGCAAGTAATTGAAGATCCCGACGAATTAAGAACTTCCTCCTTTTTTACTAACCACAATAGCAATATCGTATCTATAAAATACCTACCGTGGGATCGTAGAAAAGATTCCGTGGGAAGTTTCGGCAGCTTTGATTGGCTGGGACAGCGTCGGTTGATCCCGCAGGATTTCTATTAGGATTAATTAAGTCCAGTGAGCACATTACATGGTAGGATGAAGCCATTGTACGGCTTATTTGCTGGTCTTTGTATTTTGCCGACAGAGGGTAAAAAAGTGGTATATAATAGTGTATTTTTGCAACTATGCTTGGAAATAAGGGAGTAGAGTTGTAGCACTGTTAGGCGATGGGCTTGCAACCTGTCACTAATACACTAGTAAACTTCTTGGCCTGATTGTGCAAAATGTGGTTACTGACGACACGCTAGCATAGTTGGTAGTGACCCTGCCTTCGAAGCTAGAGTCTAGCAAATGAAAGATGAGAATGAAAAATTCACTTACGCGGCAACACTATATGTCATTACCATAGGTTTTGACAATCAGTGTTGCCGCGTAAGTGAATTTTTCATTCTCATCTTTCATTTGCCAGACTATAGGGGTCCTGGTTTCAAATCCCGGTAAGGGCAGATATTTGTGTGATGAGCACGAGTATTTGTTCCTGAGTCTTGGGTGTTTTCTATGTATTTAAGTATATATTTCTATATATAACTAAGTTTATCGGTGTCTAGTACCCATAGTACAAGCCTAGAGCTTAGTTTGGGACTAGAACAATTTGTGTGATATATTTATTTAGTATAAACAGGTATTTTGAGAGTTGTTGGTAATTCTGTAGCTTTGCCTACCCCACTCTGGGAATGAAGGCGTGATGTTTGTATGTATGCTTTGAAGTATTCATATTTATTTTTAGTTATAATACCACCAGGGCCTCTATTCAACTGCGTTATAACGATATCGTTTTTGACCTGTTTCCGTATTGTCAACGTTTTGATAACTCTTATGTCATTTTTAATAATGGCTACTGTGACATAAACGATTCTTAAACGTGTCAAACACGATATCGTTTTAAAGCACCTGAATAGAGGCCCAGTACTACCATGAGTTTTCAGTCACCGTACTCGTGAGCGAGTCGAATGCTTTGCCCATACAGTATTGTAATAGAGTGAGAGGGACCGAGCATTTGACTCGCTAGCGAGTAGGGTCCAGTAAATATTTTCTACCGACGAACGTAAGTATTTTAGTCGTAAACGATTCGAAGCAAAGTCAACAAAGGCGTTCCGATATGGTTTACATTGTTTCAGTGAAATACCTATCACTTGTTCAAACAACACAATATTTGATCGATGCTAAACCAAAGGCTACATTTATTGTATGTATAAACCTACCTGGGTTATGGTATGTGTTTGTCGATAAAAATATTATAAAAACTAGTGAAGGCTGCTCCCACACAAGCGGTTATAAATGTAATGAAACACGATAACGTCCACTAACACTTCATAACATTTTGTTACAACTTGTAGTGTTGTATATCTATTAAAAAGTTATTTAATGCTACGAGTACATACAGAGATAACAAATGTATGACTTTTGTTATAATTAGTGGTAAAATGTTATAATAACGTTATGAAATATTTATAACAGCTAGTGTAGGAGCACCATAAGTGCGAGCCGGACTCCCACATGAAGGGTTCCGTAGAACGCCAAAACAAAGGTTAATTGTTTATGGACCGTATTAATTTTTTCATTTTATTTTTATTTTAACGCCCGACGCAAAAAATAGGTATTATTAGTTGGACCTTTATGTGTGTGTGTAGACTATATGACTCCATAGTCATAGTCATAAACATTTATTTTAGTGTTTTAGTTTTTTTTTATAAGTTTTTTTTTATTTGAGCGATCGTGGCGTCGTCATTGCGCCGTGCCTTCACCAATTGGTCACTACGGAAGAACAGCGCTGGCCCTGCCAGCATTACGCTGAGTTGTGACCATTTCGTGACAAATTACGTTTAAATAACCATTAAAATTTAATTTTTTTGTACTTGTTGGTCACGAATAAACATTTTTTTTTCTTCTTTCTTTCTTTTTTATAGCTCTTAAACGACTGAATTGATTTAGATGCGTTTTTTAGGGTACCGTACCTCAAAAAGATAAAAACGGGATCCTTATAGGATCACTCTATGGTCCATCTGTCTTCTCGTCTGTTTGTCTGTATGTCAAGACCCTTTTCGTCAGAAACGCGTAGAGACATCAAGTTGAAATTAACATAAAATACTTATGCCAGCGGTCCCTTGAACCTGTTAAAAAGTTAAGCCACAAAATAATACTACTAATTAAGTGTTTTAATATTAAAGTTAAAAAACCCGGAAGTTTAATTTTTCTTTTTATACGTTTTTTGTGTCAGGGGTTTTTTAGGGTTCCGTAGTACAACTTTGAACCCTTATAGTTTAGCCATGTCATCCGTCCGTCTGTACGTCCGTCCGCACGCAGCTTAGCTCAGAGACTTTTAGTACTGGAAAGCTGTTATTTGGCGTAAATATATATATATATTAGTTGGCCTAGTTGGTAGTGACCCTGCCTTTGAAGCTAGTAGTCCCGAGTTAAATCCTAAGATATGTGTGTGATGGGTACGAGTATTTCATCCTGAGTCTTGGATGTTTTCAATAATTTGTCACACCATGCTAAAGTCGCAAAGCTGCAATTTGACCTCAAAAGACAAAGACGGTAGCGCCACTTGGTAAAACAGCGAATGTGCTATTATTTTGAATCAAATTGCAGTTTCGCGACTTTGGCATGGGTGTGACTATATATTTAAGTATTTATTTTTTATACATCTGCCTGTGTATAAACCAATAGGCAGTATCTCAAATTCAATAGCCAAGGCAGATTTAACCCTACCCCGTTAGTAATAAGGTTGCATTTTTTACAGGAGTATTGTCCGAGATACTGCCATTTATCTTAGCCGGACAGATAAGTTAATTGTTGTCTAGTACCCATAGTGCAAGCCTAGAGCTTTATTTTGGGACTAGGTCAATTGGTGTGAGATTGTCCAGCGAAATTTATTTATTTATTTCTCACGCCGTCAAAGTAGTAAAATAAAGGTAACCTATCGCAACCTCGAAAAGTTTTTGACCGAATTTCATTTGACCGAAAACATTTCGTTTTTTATCGTTTCTCCGATGGCACGATTCTTCATTTTTTTATTTCACCATTTGACTTTAAGTAAATGGTTCGTTAGTCCAAGCAACTTTTCTCCTTGTAGTCACGTACCCTATGTATTGTTACGTATTTTATTTCAAAGCCCATTTTTCATTACACCAATGCTACAACTAGCCTGTGGATCGTTTTGTATTTTGTTTATCGGAGAAACGATAAAAAACGAAATGTTTTCGGTCAAATGAAATTCGGTCAAAAACTTTTCGAGGTTGCGATAGGTTACCGTTTCAACTATCTACAAAATGCAACGAGCAAGACGAGTCAGGGCAGAACCGACTCAGATAGGTTAGGTTAGAAGGCCAAGGCGGGAGCTTTGCTCCCGCCTTGGCTTTCGAGGTTATTTTTTTTCTGCCCCGAAAAACTTGCTTAAGTATAATTTATCCAGACAATGCAAAGATCGAGCCGTAATATTGGGCAAAGGATACTAAGGTAAAATCAGAAATAGGAAAAAGACAAATAGACAAAGCATTACATTGGACAACTGTTGATACGCCGAAACCAGTAATGAGGTATAGATAATTTGTCAAATCGTTAAAAAACCAAAACAAGTAATGAATAAATAAAACTATTCGAAATGATCATTCGGCCAAACGTAAAAAAACCCAAACCATATTTGACGAAAAGTATTTGTCGAACCAAAATTCGGTCAAACATTTTTCGAAGTTGTGATAGGTAACCTAAAATAAAATCTAGTTTTTGTTAAAGAAACAATCCTAAAGCCCAGAACAGTTTCGGAAATAAATGCATTCCTAACTTTGTTAAAAAATTAACCACATGAAATAGTCAACGAAAATCTAGACTAAAGATAACCCAAAAAGTAGAGTGAGAGATTTCATTCAAAATAAAAAAATACCACTCGAAATCCAAGATAAAATGATTAAAAAACCAATCGACAATAAATGCATTCTTTTCACAGCTATACGCAAAACCGAGTTTTACTCCGCCGTCCATTTCCTTTGAAAATAGCTGTCTGCAATCGTGTGTAAAGTCCTATTTCAGTTTGCTTTTCATTTCTAACGTTTTATTCTCATTTTTATTGTGGCGTTTTATTTCTGCCTCTATTTCTATTTTATTTTATGGATGGTTATTAATACACACATACACATAACATCACGCCTTCATTCCCAGAGTGGGGTAGCCAGAGCTACAGAAATACCAACAACTCCAAAAGATTTAATTTGATGATTCTGTAACTACATTTTGCACAAGTAGGCTAAGATGTTAGCCAGTGTATTAGTGACCGGTTGCAAGCCCATCGCCTAACAGTACAATATACAATACAATACAAAACGCTTTATTGTCCCCCAAACAAAAACATTACACAGAATTTTCACAGTACTACCTACAAGCCTTTTTTCCCTTAGTCGCCTCTTACGACATCCACGGGAAGACATGGAGTGGCACTATTCTAACCCGGCAACCATACAGGGTCTAATACAATATAAGGTAAATGTAGGGATGCAGAAACAAATGAAATTCGTTATAATGTGACCCAACTATAAGGTTAGTTTACAATTCACAATGGTGCGCCCCACGGTGTACCCTGGTTTTGTCGACAACCTTTTCGTTGAATATTATTTCATCGACAACGATTCATCGAAATTTTAGTACTAGTAATATTGTTTGGCGTAATTTTATTTCAACTACTATTTATTTAAATTTATCTTACTACGTGGAAATACTAATCAACGAATACTACTTAATCGCTGATTTGTTACAAATTATCTTAATTGGTACAGCTACAAAACATTGCAATTCATTTCTTCGACGTATTACTTCAATACATTTTTATATGTCCTATGAGGCTTTCAAAGTAGGTTAGGTTAGAACTGCGACCCCCAAGAAAACGAACTGTTGACAGAAGTGGGTTAGGTTAGGTTAGAACTGCGACCCCCAAGAAAACGAACAGGGGGGTTATCATGAGCTAGCTTTGCAGTTCTGTTTACGGTCAGCGTAAAGGACAGAGCTATGGCGGTTATATAGCTCTGTCCTTTTCTCTGAGCGTAAACAGAACTGCAAAGCTAGCTCATGATAACCCCCCTGTTGACAGAAGTGGGTTAGGTTAGGTTAGAACTGCGACCCCCAAGAAAACGAACTGTTGACAGAAGTGGGTTAGGTTCGGTTAGAACTGCGACCCCCAAGAAAATGAACTGTTGACAGATAGCATGACACATTACTATTATTAAATTATATCAATGGTCAATCATAACACACATAGCTATGATCGCACAGAGTGCTTGCGTTTAGTTTTGATAGCAAAATATTACCAATTGAAATAATTTTATGCGGAATAAATATTATTACAATTAAAAAAAATCAAATAAATAAACCCGAAATGATTAGTCATGACATGAATTTGATTGAAATAAGTCAACTACCAATTAAAAGACCTCGTTTCAAATTACCTAGTATTGAGTCCTCGACGCAATGAGTTGTCGATGAAATGAAAATACTTGAAACGTTGTCTTTGAAATAATATTCGATTAAAAGTTTGTCGGCAATTCAATGGTAAACCGCGCCCCACTCCTTGTCAATTTAATTTGTACGGTTGCATCTATGTAAGTAAAATTAAGAAATTCAGCGCGATTTCATATAATTAATAACGCTTAAGTCGTTAAGCTTCGTTTTAGCATTTTAATTTTGTATGGAGAATGCCTGTAGTTGATGACACTGCCGTAATTAAAGAAGGCTGCTAACTGCAATGTATATAGTAGCCGTAGTAACCACATTACATTGAAAATGTTTATACTTTGAAATCGTCAAGCAACAGTTCGCATTGTTGTGTTCCGGTGTGGGGATAAGACAACCGGTGAAATTACTAGCATAGAGGCATTCTATCGTAGTCCTCAGCAACGCATTTGAGGTCTTAGGATTATAGTCTTGAGAATTCAAATGTCTATGGGTCTCAGATTCCACTTACCAGCAGGTGGCCTGAGTGCTCGTGTGCCTTCTCCTTAACATGAAAAAAACCTTTTTTGAACCTATGCATAGCACCCCTAAAACTGCCTCACGTGTTTATACATTTACTTGACACAAAATCAGGTCTTGGCGCGATTAATACTAACGAATGATAAGTATCGTCTGTTTAATTCACAACCATCGTAAGTCCAATGAACAGGTTTACAAGAGACACAAAAAAAAAACAAAATTTTAGCACGTAGTTGCTGGAAGGTTTATTAATCTTTTAGTAGTGAAGTTACGAGTATCACATTTTCAGCTCAAAATACCTAAAATGTTTCTAAAACTATGACTCCCTGCTGTCAAATTGCTTCAAAACAGAAATAAAACCACGTATCTCCGTAATGAAATATGAAGCAAAACTCGTAAGTCCATGCTGCCAAAACACATCAACACTAAATACTTTGTAACTACATACCTGGAGGGGAGTTAGTCTCCGCTTTAACAAAATGGCGGCTAAAAGATACGAGGTTTTCTATTTGTAGATTTTTAAATAACGGTTTGTTTGACGTTTGAATGCAATATATAGATCGATGCGTTTGGTTATTGGCTTCGCGATGCCATAAAAAACATTTTCGCAATAAATGGACTTACGGAGTATGCGAATTCAACCGACGGCATACATATAAGGCCGGTTTTCCACCGCACGCAACAGCACGACAACGATAACGAGATTTTGTTAGGCGAGAAGATGTCGTGACGGCGATCGTTTGTCCACTGCAATGATCTCGGTGGTTCAGCCGGTGTTACCGAAATTGTTTCAATAGGTAAAAATTATGCATGGACTCGTACATTAAAAAAATATACAATCAAATTGATTCCTCCTGAATTGGACCATATTTTTTAGTCCATATAGATTATAGATTGTGGCGGGCTGTTATCCACAACTCGAAGACTTATGAATGCGCCTATTTTACGTAGCCAACCTAGTTCCACCAGGAAGCCTAGCAGACCCTTGGTGTTGACGACGACTTCTGGTAGTGACCTCGGCTCCAGTCCGAGGTGCCGCGCCCGGTATGCTGCCAGGTCTGGACATTCCATGATGACGTAGGCAGCAGTTTCCTGTGCCGTCATACAGGCTCTGCAGAGGGGACTGTCTGCAGAGCCTGTAAGTCCATTAAATCGGTGCGACGTCACGGCACTGGCGTGGGTGGAAGTTAAAATCAGTTTTGTTTTGCCGGTACATTAGCGTCACAATATCGGTTAGAGTTCTAGCGGTAGCGACGATCAAATCCATAAATCGACGGCCGCGTTCTTTGGTATTACGGCAGCATAGTAAATTTAATGTATCGCTACTTCAGCACCGTCATCTCGTACTCGTTGTCGTGCCGTTAACGGCGGCGGTGGACAAACTAGTTTACTGGTTTTAAATCCAACGATGGAAGGACTGATGCAAGCGATGTCACCTTTAAGGGTTCCCTACTCAAGACCAAGAAGTCAGGACAGGGTCGACGGTGAAACGAGCTTACCCAGAAGGTACCTATTAATCCCATTTTTGAAGGACACTGGGATAGAAGGGGTATCTATAATTTTATCGAAAGACCTTTCATTGGATGTATCATTTCATGGAATTTCATTTGACGACACGCTAGCCTAGTTGGTAGTGACCCTGACTCCGAAGCTAGGGGCCCTGGGTTTAAGCCCCGGTAAGAGCAGATATTTGTTCGTGAGTCTTGGATGTTTTCTACGTATTTAAGTATGTTTATCGTTGTCTAGTACTTATAGTAAGCCTAGAGCTTAGTTTGGGTCTAGGTCAATTTGTGTGGCATTGTCCTATGATTTATTTATTTCATCGAACGCTATATTCTGTTGAAACCACACTGTTTCAAAGTATCTAAAACATTTAATCTAGCCTTAACTACGTAATTAACGTTTAAGATACCCTGGAAACATTGTGGTTTCAGCAGATAATAGCGTTCGATGAAATGAAATGCGATGAAATGATGAGTTACCGGATATAAACTTTAGGTCCACATCTTGGTTGGGCTAATTGCTACTTAGCTCTAAACCAGGTCGTATAGGACGTAAGATGATACATACGTTAGCAGATTTTGTATCACATAAACATTTTCAAGGTCACCCTTGAAACATTGACATTCATTAAATTTCATCGAATGGTTTACTTTGCCGAATTTTCATTTCATCGACACGCATTTCCACGTGAAGAAGTTATAATTTTTTGGCGGTCACAGGTCTAAACTAACCTAACCTAATACGATAACCTAAAAACAGGTTTCAGCAGAAAGAAGATTTCGATGAAATGAAATTCAGCGAAACGACACATTCGATGAAATTAATTTCGAAATTTCAACGGGATCTCCATTTTCTATTTCATGACTGCCAACCTGTTGCCAAGCTGCCCTAGTAATATGGTCGCCTTTTTTTTTGTTTTTACTCGGTCTTTCAAATAGTAGGTAGAATTGGCCTTAGGTAGGCACTTATTTTTGCCTTGTCACTGTCAACTTCAAAAGTTTCGTTTTAATTTCATAAGTTTTTTTAGCAAAATTAGTTATTACTAGTTCGTGTATAACTTATATTTGTGGATAACTTATATTTCCGTATCAAAATTGTCTAAACAACTGTATATTTCACCTATTATTAGCTATTTTTATCCTGAATTAAATAAATAAAATAAAAATAAAGTCACAACTTTTACGTAAAACAACGTTTCCCTCAGCCATTTTATGCACCTAAACAGAAAACATCCACCCTGTTCACAAATGAGAAAATTCCATCAAGTTCTATAAATATAAAAACAAAACTCAATATATGAGCTATTCACACCGTATGTGGGACATTCTGTAAATAATGCGCGTGACAGAGCTTGACTAGTGATGGGATAGGGTAAATCCGGGATAGCAAAGGTTATCTTTAATATTTCCAGAGTATAAGTCACTTTTCGAACATTTATCCTAAATAGGGGATATTTGCCGTATCCATATAGAAAGAAACAGGGAAAGGTCAGGTGGGGCATGTGCCCCAGCGGGGCAAGTGCGTCAAACCAAAAACATCTCATGACCACTCGCGTGCTTGGTGCAAACACTGTTGCAAGTTAGCCCTTATGTGCTTATTAAAAACGAGCACGAGTACTGAAGTGGCTAAAGTTTGTCGGACTTACCCCGTTGGTGCACTTGCCCCGTTAGTCCACTTGCTTCGTTGTTGCACTTGACCCGTTGGTATGCTCGCCCCACCTGACCTTATCTATCCTGCAAAAACTTTGATCGCATTCTGCCTTCACGTGCATGTCGCGTGTCCACAGAGATATGAAATACGGTCAACTTAGTTTTAGTTTTTTGATATACTCATAAAGGGGCAAGCAATTTATCTGGGAAACTAGAGTATTTATAATCGGCGCAACGCAACTATCCCAGATTTGCCCTACTGGTATTTAATGTACTCAATTCATTCGTGTTAAATTTTATTCCGAAAAAAATACTTACTATGAGACTACCGCTGAAATTACAAGCAAAGGGGCATTTCATTTAAGTCCTTTATGGTAACATAATTATTTATTGTCTTAGGATTGCAGCTTTAAGATTGTAGTGTTGAGAATGTAAAATATGTCTAATATGGGTCACAGATCTCAAATGCAAAAACGGGACACTGAAGCCTTAGTAATAGGGTGCTAGGGTACCATTGGCACCCTTTGGGTACAAAAACCTAATAAAAAGTAAGTAAATGGGTTCCAAGTTGTTTGACTCATCGCATCACTAGTCTAAGCGACTATTCTGTGGCATTTATATAAGAGGTCTATTCTGCACTCGACTGAGTCTGAACAAATATATAGTACAGGAACAGAAAAGTAGTGGAAAAAACCGGTCAAGTTCGAGTCAGACTCGCGCACAGAGGGTTCCGTATTACCACACAGTAGGTAAATAATATTCCGATTAAAATTCGATTTCAAATCAAATCAGCGGGAGTCCAACTCACACTTGTCATTTTTTTAGTATTTGATGAAATTTTTTAGTTTGTATTATAACCGTACAAAATAAAAATGTTGAATAAAAACGCTTCTTTTATGGATTAGGAACATTTATATTATTATAATATATTATTATATATTATTATATTATACTTCAATTATTATTTTCTTGACTTTCACTCCTGTAAAATTGTATTTCGTTATTATCAAGCTATTAGACTTACAAGATAAATAAGTCCATGGATATCACACGCGAGGACAATAGAGAATATGCATGGAAATCAGAATTAAGTTTCATTGATAGAATTTAGGAGAAAATATAAAAAAAGCGTATAATTTTAGATATATAGGATTTTATATAGAATCAAAACTTGTTAAAATTTTAATATTACGATTGTTTTTTTCGGCATACTCATGTTATTTACATAATAAAATAAATATATATCAGGGGACAATGTCACACAAATTAACCTAGTCCCAAACTAAGCTCTAGGCTTGTACTATGGGTACTAGACAACGATACACCTATTAGATAGAGAAATAAATCCTTAAATACATAGAAAACATCCAAGAACAAATACTCGTGCTCATCACACAAATATCTGCCCTTACCGGGATTTTAACCCGGGACCGCTGGCTTCGGAGGCAGGGTCACTCCCAACTAGGCCACCGTGTCGTGTCGTCCGTGTCATCGTAATAACATAGTAATTTACGAAATATAGTCCTTAATTTTCGTAAATTATTTAATTTGACGCTGTCTCGATGACTGATGATGATGTTAACCTAGTCGGTAGTTGTTTATACTAAAATATCAAAATGAGCAGGACTCGGATACCGGTTAAAATTTCAAACCGTTATCATGTACTTGCCGCAAAATCTTTTGATTTCGGTTCCGTTCGCATAAACCAGTTTAATCAACCGGTTTTTGGATAAACCTTTATAAACCTTTATTTGTGCATCTCGGAAGGCGGCTGTCACTTTAAACATTTATTAATAGTGACCTAATGTAAAAATGTTAATTTTGAAAAAGTTTAACAATCGTACAATGCTGATTCGCCTTTTTAAATACGCCCAAGAAAACTCTTGCGGTTTTGTAATCCATACCGTTATCTGTAGTTAAATGCCATTTCAGAACGATTTTTTAACCTAAACCGTGATTGTGATCTTTGACGGTCCTAAGCCCGTAAGAAGTACGAAGGGAAAGATGAATCGTAACATTGTGCACGGTGATTACGTCATTAAAGTCTCAGTAAACACGGCGCATGGTAACCACAATTAAGTAAAATAATGGGATTTTTTTTAAATGCTATTTTTCTGACCTCCTTAGGTTTTTTAATTTTTTAATAAGATATTTTATATAAATATAATTTTCTTTACGAATTAACCGGTATCGAGTTAAAAAACCGGTTGAACCAGACGCACGTCACGCACCATATACAAGCGCCGCTTAGTGTTCTTATTCAGTGCAATACTTTTGGTTTTTCGATTCGCTGCTCGTGGATTAAACAGGTTAATTAAGGTTAAAATAAAGTTCTCAAAACCTTCGCGATCCCTGGAAAAGCTCGGAGCCAAACCGAAATAACCCAGTGTTAACCGATATTTTTTAAACCGGTTTCAAGCCCTGTAAAAAGCATAAAAAAAAACCACGACTGGTTTGAGTGGAAATTGAAAACTACTCCCAAATGTAAGCGCTGAAAAAACCTTGGAATATTTCAACGTAAATCTGAGCTATCTCTGTCGAGATTTTCGACTAGATTTGAATATTTTTTAATGTATTCGCAGAAAAAAGTGCCTTTGGCCTTATGTTTTACCCGACCGTTTCGTCTATCGAGTTAGTATTTTTAACGTAAAGTTATCCAGAAATGAATTGGATGACAATTTGAATATAAATATAAATGGTAATAGTTTATTGCATGTCACATTATAGGTTACAGTGGAGGGTATATACATAATTAGCAGTGATCGGAATAGGTAGTGCCATTTCAGGTAAATGATCTTAAACATTGTACATAAAATGGATAAGAATTGGGATTCCGGGACTCGTATTTTACCATAGAAAATTTTCTTTACATGTCATTAATTGAAGTAGGTAATAAAAGAAAACGCAAAAATAAGAGGCTCTGTCATTGTAAATAAATCGTTCATTTATTTTAATTTAAATTAATTTTAATTCTCTTTAAAAAACAACATGTGAATACCCGAAGATAAGACGTACGGTATTAGGGATTGTTTTTTTTTTTGTTTGCATGAATGTCAAAACTAGTGTCTTCATATTTCGTCAATGCCATATTCTATGCTAGCAAATTAATAATAAATTTATACATTTATAATATTTCTAAACCAAACGCAAACTTAAAACTTTTTATATGTAATCGCGGGGTTAATTAAGCTATATCCATACTAAGCTTACGCACTGAAGTCCCGTGAAATGGCACTACCTAATGCGATCACTGTAATTAGTTATTTAATACTAAGATTGCTTACAACTACCTATTTATTTTATACTAGCGACCCGCCAGCGGCTTCGCCCGCTCATTTTTCTACACCTTCGGTTACATTGTTCAAATTTTACCAAGGATCCCTAATTTTTTTCAAAATGAAATGAAGCCTATGTCAAATTGGAGGAATGTAGCATTCTATTGGTGAAAGAATTTTTTAAATCGGCCCAGTACTTTTTGAGCCTATTCATTACAAACATACAAACATACAAAAATAGGTACAAATCTTTCCTCTTTATAATATTAGTGTAGACAAATGTAAACATGAATTACTTATAGACTTCATCAAAAAACTCGTTTTAGGTACACAAACACTTATGCAGAAAGAAGGTGTTTAATTGCTTATTAAAATACAGTCCCAAACTAAGCTCTAGGCTTGTACTATAGGTACTAGTAGACATCGATAAACATACTTATAGTTATAGAGAAATACATACTTAAATACATAGAAAACAACCAAGACTCAGAAACAAATATTCGCGCTCATCACACAAATATCTGCCCATACCGGGATTTGAAGCCAGGACCGCTGGCTTCGGAGGCAGGGTCACTCCCAACTAGGCCAACGAGTCGTCAAAATATTATATGATTATCATACAAAATTGAACCTTAGAGCTATCGACAGTTACTATAGACCAAAACTTAGTCAAGTCTTTCGTTGCTCCTGATGCAGTCAACTTCTTCTTCTTCCCCAGTAATTTCAACGTCATCTAAAAAACAAAAAAAAATTGTACACAATTCATTCAATTCTGAACAAGCACCGGATTGACGAGGACAAAAATGTACCAGTGTTAGTGATTAATTAAATATCGTCTAAGTTTATCGACGCTTTTTTCGTGACATAATAATATATAGATAGCCCGTGTGGTTGCCGGGTTAGAATAGTGCCACTCCATGTCTTCCCGTGGATGTCGTAAGAGGCGACTCAGGGAATAAGGGCTTGTAGTATTGTTAGGCGATGGGCTTGCAACCTGTCACTAATATACTAGTAAACTGCTTAGCCTGATTGTGCAAAATGTGGTTACAGAATTATCAACAAGTCTTTTTAGAGTTGTTGGTATTTCTGTAACTCTGCATACCCCACTCAGGGAATGAAGGCGTGATGTTATGTATGTATGTATGTAATAATATATAGATTTTTCATTTCTTGCAATAGTAAGCCGTATCTTTCCTTCTATATTTGAATGATCAGCATTCCATGAAGATAAACGACCTTTTTTCTTGCGAGGCATTTTTAACAGACTCAAAAAGCAAAAAGGTTCTCTATTCGTCAGAATACTAAAGAATATTATTGTACTGAGTGTTATTATGTAATATTACTGGTTGTCAAAAGTGACTCGAGTCCAGATTCAATATCAGATACCGTTTAGTTTATGGTTGCGATAAGTACAAATAAGAGGTTTGCACATAATTAAAAGGTATTCAAATTTCGCCATTAGTTACGATAATGATGATTTTAAATTGTTTTTATCGATGTCGATAAACTTAGTCGATATTAAATTAATCACTAGCAGTGGTACAATTTTAGCCCCGTCATCCTGTGTTTGGTTATGAACTTAGAATTCTTGATGATTAAAATATAGATATTATATTATAGTGTCCTATCTAATACTTTGGAGCATCGGTGGCCTAGTGTGCAACGTGCAGCGTGTTGTCAGTGTGGTGTGGACTATAAAATGTTAATTTTACTTACCATCATGATAACCGGTGCCATATACGCCTCTTATTTCGGATATTTTATGTCTTTCGTAACTTTGTCGGTAGACACAATTTCTATAGTCCATTTCACAGATGCTCAGCATTCTCTTAGGCGTCAAATTATAACCGGGCCAATATTTCATGTAATAATTAGCAGCACAAATTGGTCTTATAAACATTCTGTAAAAATACATCAAAAATGGACATGAAAACAATAATAATACATTACAATACAAAAAAACCCGACGCAAACTCCTTCTTTTTAACCTAACCTCCAACAAAAACATTAAGCACAAAGAAAAAAATAACAATTAAAAATATCACGGGTAAACAAGCGGCCTTATCGTTGATTAGCGATCTCTCCTAGACAATCTTGAAGTGATATGGTTTCAAATTAATAATTAGGTACTATTCATTAAAATTAATATTAATTGATTCATATTTCGTCCAGGACTGTTCTTCCGTTGTGAACTTTTGGTAAAGACACGGCGCAATGACACCATCGCACAATATTAGGTATAGAAATTTGTAAGTTATGCTGTATTGTAGTTTCACCGACGATATTATATCTTATTTAAGAAAGAAAGAAATAAATATTTTTCGCAACAAACTATAACAAACAACAGAGAAATACGCACAAGAACAATGTAGTCACGAAATGGTCCCAACTCAGTGTAATGCTAGCTTCTTTTAGCGCTGGTCTTCCGTTGGAACCATCAGGTGTCTCCCAGTTTATACCGACATTTACCTATCGACGAATGTAACTTAGTCCACAGAATTTCTCTTCATCGAAAGCTATTTACTGCCGAAGCCCTGTTTTTTAGGTTAACTGAATTAGTAGGAAACATGCATGAAAATTAGAATTCTGTTTCATTGATAAAAAATAGGAGAAAACGTAAAATTAAAACGTATAAAATATATATATATTTTTTTTTATGTTAACGAGAAGGCACACGAGCACTCAGGCCACCTGATGGTAAGTGAAATCTGAGACCCATAGACATTTGAATTCTCAAGATTATAATCCTAAGACCTCAAATGCGCTGCCAACCCTGAGGACTAAGATGGAATGCCTCTATGCTAGTAATTTCACCGGTTGTCTTATCCCCACACCGGAACACAACAATGCGAACACTGTTGCTTGGCGGATGGTTAATGGATAAGATGGTGGTAGCGATCCGAACGGACCCTGCACAGGGTCCTACCACCACTATTAGCATTACACTAACTTTTGACCTAATCATTAAGATTGCATATAGACTCAAAACTTGTTAAAACTTATTTTAAGGTTTAAATTGTTTTTTCGGCATTCTCATTTAATTAACCTAATATTTGTATTAAATGATATTGGCTCAAACAGTAATTTCAGAAATAAACGCATATTTGGGTCATACACAGATTCAGGTTATCATCTTTCCTGTGGTCACGCTGGAAGTTAACGCTTTTAAGGTCAGTTTTTCTGGCTAAGCCCATTCCCGCGTTAACGGCGTCAGGACTGCTTTAGACCTATCATATAAAAACATAACCTATATGCACACAAGCTTTTAACTATTGACCACAGGAAAGACAAATTTTGTTTTTAAGAGTTTGTATGACCCATTTCTTTATGGCCTCTATATTTTAATCATGGAACAACAGCTGTGTCGTCATTCCTGTCGTAGATTTTGTATGGAGTGTTTTTACAGACGGTCTGAACTTAGGACTTTTGAAAGCCTCATATCTAATGAAAAAATAACACGACGATTGTCTCGCAAATACAGTTATTCTTCTCTTTCATAGCACTTTCTAGAGAGCGTAAGGTTAAAAAATATGCAGGTTCCCCATTATGTATGTTAGGTTAGGATACGAAAGCCAGGTAATGAAGGATACGTACAATAAAGCAAGTGTCGAGAAAACAAGGATAAACGATTTCATTCTTGGGTTCCGGTGTGGGGTTAAGACAACCGGTGAAATTACTAGCAAAGAGGCATTCCATCTTAGTTCTCAGGGTTGACAACGCAATTGAAGTCTTAGCAGTGCAGTGAATTCAAATGTCTATGGGTCTCAGATTCTACTTGCCATCAATCAATCAATCAAAATCAATCAATATTTTATTCAGTAAATAGGCCCCCATGGGGCTCTTTTACACGTCGGTAATATGAAGTGAATTCACTAGCAATTCAGATTTGCGGAGAAGAAGCGCCAATAAACTCCAGCAGAAGGTAATTTTTTCAAACATAAAGTAATACTTTAAAGTAAGCTACATTACAAGTACTTAATTAATTAATAATTAATAATTATTAAAGCTAGAACAAATAAAATCAGTACAAATGTAAGGCTTATAACATTAAACTAAAAATAATGAGTCTAGGAGAACAACACGACGAGGTCTCTACGTCAAAAGCCATAACTAAAGTAATAAACTGAAGAACCAGTCCTTGCAAACGTGAACAGACCGGACCCCACAAACAGTACCCGTTGACGAGTATGACGTGTATATCAGCCATCACCTCTCTCAACCATGTGTTCAGGAAAGTGGCGACCCGATCAACGACGCCGCCGGACAACATAGAAATAATTTTGCGTGAAACAGCTGTCCGGCGAGAAACATCACAGTGTGTTCTCATAAAAGCGTCTCGTACGCACAAGAACTAATAAAGATAAAAGACAAATACATGATAGGAAACATAAAAAGTAGTGTTTCAATACACAGCTTGCTTAAGGGCATGTTTAAAATACAAATATTATAAATAACCTTAGCTTACGAAATTACCTTACTTTAATAATAGCCTAGACGCTACTTAAATACATCTCGGTCACCAATGAAGTCATTTACAGTATAATATGCCCTACCCAACAAGCAGCGCTTGATGTGAGACTTAAATTCATTGAACGGCATATTGACGATATCAGATGGTATCTTGTTGTAAAAACGTATACAGTTACATCAGTTACATCAGGTGCTTGGGTACCTTCTCCGGGCCAAAACAAAAACCAAATACCTGTCCAGTACGCAGTTTATGTTAAGACCCATGCAGTCGTGTTGTTGTTGGTATAATCGGCCAAAAACGAAATCGTAGTCGATTTCTTCGAATTTCCAAATCGGATCGGTTACGTGAATGTATTCGCTCAAGGTTTTGAACTGAAAAATATCACCACTATTAGAAGATAACACATTTAAATAAAATACAATTGCCCTTTATTCAACTCCGTATACTAGTTTTTTTTTATGCTGACAATTAATCCGGTTTTCGCTAGGATCATAACGCAACGCATCAATGGTATATTCCACGGCACGTAAGTAAAAACTAACATGGCCGCTACTGCGCAGGTAGGTAGTTTCGACTGTACTCCCAGGCGAAAGCGACGCGTGCGCGTGGTGGCGGAGGTGAGAAGCGACTCCCGCCCCGCTCTCACCACAGGTGAGACCCTAAAATCGACTTCTGCGCAGTTTTTACTTACTTGCCGCGCATTACACCATGATACGATATGATTTCTGCTCCCATAAGCCAATACGCAGTATTTCTAATTGAATAGCCACAGAAAATTAAATTCTATCCCATTAGTAATAAGGTTGCATTTGCTACAGGAGTTTCATCTGAGATACTACCAATTGTCTTAGCAGCGCAGATTTGACATAAATAAAAAGTATATTTTCAGTGTAATCAATCACTATTTATAAATAATAAATTAATTAATGGGACCGCAAAAACCGTAAAAAGAAAAATGGCCATCTACTGAGCATTGAAAGCACTCACACAAATTAATACTCAACTATGATGTCACAAATAAGTAAATACCAAATGTATTATAAAAACAAGTGATTTGTCATAAATAGAATAGAACAGTACATACATAACATCACGCCTGTATTCCCAGAGTGGGGTAGGCAGAGCTACAGAAATACCAACAACTCTAAAGACATGTTAATAATTCTGTAACCACATTTTGCACAAGTAGGCTGAGATGTTTACTAGTGTATTAGTGACAGGTTGCAAGCCCATCGCCTAATAATACTACAAGCCTTTATTCCCTTAGTCGCCTCTTACGAAGTCCACGGGAAGACATGGAGTTGCACCATTCTAACCCGGAACCCACTCGGGTAGAACAGTATTTAATAATTTATTCGACTAATTTATTATTAATTAGAGTCATGAAAGAATGCGTTTATGTAATAGTTGCAATAATTTTTTTTATAAAGTTCAGGGTTCTGATAGTACCATTTAATTCAAAATACGATCGAAAAAAATCGCAAGACTTTCGAAACTTTCAGTTCTCATTTCCGTCAATCATTTTGTTTTAAGGGTTCCGTACCAAATACTGAAAAACGGGACCCTTAAAAAAGACTGTTATCCGTGTGTCCGTTTGGCCGTCGGTCTGTCAACATCCTTTTTCTCAGGAATGGCTAAAGCAATCAGGCTGAAATTTGGAATAGGTATAGTATTTAATATTCCACAAGGCATTATAGAATTTTTAATTTTGAAATGCATAATTCAAGAAGCAAAAAAAAAATGTCACGGAGAATAAGTCACTGGAACCCATGATGAGTATCTTTAAAATTTTCAAGGTCTCAAATTACACGGAATAAACATATTTTTTTAAAGTATATCGTTACCATCGAGATATTTGGTAATTAGACAAAAATTAACCGGTATTTTAGAAACTAATAAATAATCGCTGATTCTGGCGTGCCGCAGGGATCTCACTTCGGTCCTTTGCTAATGCTTTGTTTACTTTGACCACAGATTATGAGGGTTGATTTTGACCTAGTCTCCCATAGACAATCGTTTTTTGTATGTTGCCAGATATAACTGGTTGCATATTTTATGATAACCCATGTTGTTTTTCTTTTGTTTTGTGTTAAGTGTGTCACTTTTCGTGTCTTCGCCAAGCGGTCCTAATGGAAAACCAGCGATGGCTTTACAGTACATTTCAAAATTTTCACTAACATGTATTTCTTTGTATGTTGTGTTGCAGTGTGTTTTTGTCAAATATATTTATTTGAATTTATATTTCAATTTGAAATTGAATCCCTCATATTCTATTTCGTAAATTCCCAGCGCATTGAGTCAATTCAGCGCGCGGCCACCAGACACTTGGTTTATGTCTTCCAGGTCCAAATCTGATCAAATAGGAACATCTGTGTGATATACTCGTACAATCACACAGATGTTCCTAATGCCCATATGAACTTTTGAGCCTCACTTCGCTTCAGAATTGTTAAAAGTTTCAGTAGTGTCTTTTTTGGAAAAAATATAGCGTAAAGACGTGCAATTCTGGAAATATACCATGAAGATAATAAACCATTAAAGTTGACATCTTTTTCATAGAAACAGTTTTTTTTAAATCTCCGATATTTTTTCCACACTTTATGTCCTTTAAATATCATAATGGTATCGAGATAACTAGTCTCGAAGAGGAAAAAACAGGTATGGTGTTGTATTATAACACTAAAAAGTTTAATAATTCATAGCTTTAGGATGAACGAAATGTACGGACTAACGATTAATTAGGACAAGTTAAAATTAAGGATTTTAAATAAATACCCTTAAAAATTTATATACCGTAACTGCAGATCTCATCCTTGTAGTAGTTACTCTTGTTCGTTCTTGCATGGGATTTTCATTTGTGCGTAATACATCTGGCTGCGTATAGTTTCGTTGAAACGGTACATGTGGCCCCGTATAGTTTCGTTGAAACGGTACATGCGGCCGCGTATAGTTTCGTTGAAACGGTACATGCGGCCCCGTATAGTTTCGTTGAAATGATACATTTGGCCCCGTATAGTTTTGGCGAAATGGTATATTTGGTCCCATATAAATACGGCGAAATGGTACATCCGGCCTCGTATTTCGGTGAAATACTGCATCTGAATCCGTACCGGTTACTTCATTTGCGAATATCCATTTAACTAAAACAGTAATTTTATTCTTTGTAAGATTTTATTTGTTTCGTCTGCGAACTGCATAGAGAAACCAGCAGTGACACTGGTTGGAAGATCATTTACAAAAGCTAAGAATAGCGTATTTCCTAGGATAGACCCTTGAGGGATTCCAATCCTCACGGTACTACCGCAGACAATTGGACGACTTTTTATTGCTACACATCACTTTTTAGGGTTCTGTATTGAAACGGGACCCTATCACTAAGCCTTTATTATCTGTTCTTGCGACAACATTAAAAAGCTGTATGTAAAAACTTATTTAATTGGAAATTTACATTATTTCCTTGACATTCCAACTAAGGTGCATTATTGGTTTTATTACTAGACGTTTCCACGGAACCTAATGGCAGAATATGTTGGAACTCTTTTTATCTTGTACCCATGTTCTTGTGAATAAATAATTTTCTTAGTTTACTTATTTACTTCCTCACGTCCACGCACGAGTCATTTATCGCTATTTCCTCGGAAACTGACAAATTTAACAAAAATTAACCTATGTGCTTCCCCGGGACTCAAAATTTCTCTAAACTAAATTAAATTGAAATCCATTTATTAGTCAAGAAAGATAGTCTCATATTTATTGTACTAAAATGGATTGACTTACCAAAAAATATTACTGAAAGAGAGGAGACCAAATTCATTTTCGGTGTCCGATCTGTACCACCGGTCTCAACTGAATGAAATCATCTCTGGCAGGACTTAGTAGTTGATATGCGTTTGTTAAATCGATTCCATTTTAAATTGTCAGCCGTTTTAATTACATCTTGAGTCTCATTAATGCAACAACGGCATTAAAGCAACAGCGACATTACAATTAAAAAAAACTCACGTGCAAGTTTAATTTGGTTTTCATGTGTTCTATTCAATCATATTGTTTCTGACCTGTTTGTATTTTTATCTTATCTTACAGATTGGGCCCTTTCGGAAGTACTTCGACCCCTTTAGGATCTTTTGTGCAAATACCCTCTTCGACACTCAGCTGTTAGATTTGCAGGTTTCCTGACGATGTTTTGTCTTCACCGTAAGAGCATTGGGTAATGTACTTAAAGTTCGAAGAACTCATCGGTACATTCCTTTTTATTTTCTGTTTTAAAGCATATAAAGCCATCCCTTTTTGTTGATAACATGCAGTTTAATGTTGGTTATCGACGTTATCGTTGTTGAGTCGTAACGCAAATGGAAGACTAAAATGATTCCTTAATGGAATAAAACCTTTCTAAAACACTGGCTCAGAAGCAATTATACAGTAGATACTCGTCCGTGTTAATGAAACAATTGATTACACTTGCGTTTCATAGCCCTCCTTTTGCTAATTGGTGCCATTAATAATTGTCGCAGTAAGATAATAGTTAGAACAATCTTATAACGTTGGTAAAGTAAAAGTCACAAATATACAACAAAGGTTAACTGGGAGAGATCCCTGAAAGGGATAAGTTCGCCTTTGTACCTTCTTTTTCAGTGAATATTGTATTTGGATTTAGTACAATAAAGTGTATAACCATACGAGGGCTGTTTGAGAAGTCCGAAAAAATTCGATTTCTCGAGAAAAATAGCCGTGGATGCCTGCGAAGTCCTGGAAATAGAAAAAAAATACGCGGGACTAGATCCGGTCAATAATGAGCATGGGAATGTGGAACAGCTCGAAGACCAACTCGCGGGTTTTAGCCATTGCATTTGTTGAGGTGTGCGTTGTCTTGATGAAAGAGGACTTTCTTGTGGAACAATTTTGCCGTTTTTCGAACGATTTGGCGTAAAACTGGTCCAATAACTCTGCGTAATAGCAGCCAGTGATAATCTTTCCCTTTTCCAAATAGTCAATCATGATAATTCCTTGGCTATCCCAGAAGACTGTTGCCATCACCTTCCCAGCCGACAAAACAGTCTTTGCCTTCTTAGGAACACATTCATCAGCACACATCCATTGTTTGGACTGCTGTTTCGACTCTAGTGTATAATGCTGCCCTGCGAACAGAAAAAGCAGTATCTCAAATTCTATGGCCAAAGCAGACTCAATCCTATCCTGTTGATAATAAGGTTGCATTTGCTGCAGGAGTTTTGTTTGAGATACTGCCATTTGTGTTAGCAGGGCAGAATGGTGGACCCAAGTTTCGTCCACAGTGACAAATCGACTTAATACAATTCTGAAGGTAACGCTTCATCACATCCAAACACAGCTTTGAAATTTGCAGTTCGCGTTTTTGTTCGATCATCAACAAACGTGGCACCCACCGCGCAAGCAGCTTTGCCATAGCCAAATCTTCGTGCAGGATTTTGTGTACGCGCTCAGTTGCAAAATGTAGTTACCGAATTATCAACATATCTTTTTAGAGTTGGTAATTATGTAACTCTGCCTACCTCACTCTTGGACTGAAGGCAAGATGTCATGTATGTATGTGTAATTAAATACGTATATGTTATGTTGTCGTACACTTAATTATCATGAATATAAGGTATTCAAATTAAAATCAGTACCTAACAATTATATTCTTGTCGTTGTTGGATAATTTCTGTAAGATTTTCCATTGATATAATATACATAATTATATTGAGGAGAATAGCATGTCAATTTTTGACGTAATTTTTGCTCGATATTTATTATCAAGATCAATCAATCAATCAATTATTTCTCGATGCGAACCGGAAGGCTCAAGATTGCCTGCACAGTGTACTGTGAAATGCACAATGCAGAATGCATTGCACAATCAGCCGTGCATGTCAAACGATGCATATGCCAATTTACCATCAAGTACGTGAAGACAGAACGATAACATGTAGATGCGATATATATTTATAATATTTATGAAGAGATTTTGCATGAAAAACTCTATTAAATAATATATAGGGTAATTTTTTTATCAGTGCACAAATTTTAACATATGATTTTGTATCGTTAATATAATAATATATTACGACAGTAAAACGAGTTAAAAAAAAGTTTTGTTTTGTTGCAAATTATCTCTCTTTTACGTACTACAAGCCCTTATTCCTTTAGTCGCCTCTTCTCATACTTATATAAATACAATAAATAAACAGATAAGGCGATGAGTGTTGAAACAAAATGACTACTGGGACTCAAGGACTTTAATTGTTACGCCACCATGGAACGCTGTTATAATAACAGCGTTATTCATTAATTTTAGCTTTCTTTGATGTGGTTTTAGTCTGTCATTATGACAGGATTCCATAGTGGCATAACAATTAAAGCCCTTGACTTTACTTATGAAGCATTCGCTAGAAAGCTAACTTCGCCGATAATATAATGATATTACCTCCGTATCTGTACTTAAAACTACTCTAGCGTTTCGAGATTCGAGCCAATTACGAACAAGTTCCGTACCTAGACTTTATTTAATTCGCAATCTGTATTTCTCTTTCAAACGAAACGAAGGATACTTGATATATAAAACCATTCAATAGAATACGGTTCCAAGAAATTTTCAACTACCTAGATGATCGCTTTTGTTTAGTTTAATTAGCCGGTAAAGACGGCAAATAAAATAAAAGATCTACGTTAAGTATTGTTTAGTAAAGTGGAATAAAATTGTGGTTGTGATCCGCAGAAGTGAGGGACCGAGATGGAAGAAAAAGAAAAAGTATAGTAGAACAGCAATGTTATAGAGTCTCATAATATTGATTTGGCCTAATGTATTGTTTGATCCGAGTGGTTGCCGGGTTAGAATAGTGCCAATCCATGTCTTCCCATAAATGTCGTAAGAGGCGACTAAGGGGATAAGGGCTTGTTTCTATTAGGCGATGGGCTTGCAACTTGTCACTAATACACTAGTTAACTTCTTGGCTTGATTGTCCCAAATGTGGTTACAGTTTTTTTTTAATATTTTTAGAGTTGTTGGTATTTCTGTAGCTCTGCTTACCCCACTTTGAGAATGAAGGCGTGATTTTACGTATGTATGTATTGTTTATTCGAAAACGGTTTTTTACAATATCAGTGTTTTTTTGTATATAAAGCTAACCTAAACCTACACTTTGCCATTTCAGCCTAAAATAATGTTAAGTGAAATTATTTTAGACCAAAAACTACATTAACTGTTTCATTTATCCAAAAACAATTAAGTTTGAAAATACATTTATTCTACACCTATTGACTTTTCAAAATGATTAACAAGACCTTTTAGGTAAGGTTTGTTTTAATACAATCAAAAAATAAAGAGGAGCAATTTTTTATTATTATTAAAGTGCAAGATCTTATGTATCAGATAATTAGCAGGAAAAGAAAGATTCATAAGAAAAATAAACATTAGCTTTCTCACATAATATTAGATTATTTAAAGATTAAACAAGAAAGTTGGCACTTATAAACCGACAGCAGCTTAGTTAACCCAAAATGTGCTATCTCAAATATTATATCCAAATAAGATTCGATTCTTTCCCACTGGTAATTAGGTTGTAAATAATATAGATGTTGGGTAGGAAATGCAGCTATTTAGTTTAGTGGAGCAACGGCTATTACAACCTTAAGTAGGAAATCCCAATTGAATTCAATTTATTTATTATTAAGTTGTCGAACGAGCTTTAATTGCGATGCGATTCAACCTTAACTCTTGCCCGTGACTTTGTTTGTATTTAATATTATATTCTTTTATTGGCAATGGCAATTGTTTACCTAGATCTTTTAAATTGTGCTATTTCCCTGTAATGTTTTTGTTTGGTGTACAATAAAGTGTTTTGTATTGTACTTTACCCGATGGTAAAAGGCCCAGGGTTGGGATTCTACAAGGTAATAACGATATCGTCTTTGATCTGTTTCCGTATTGTCAAAATTTTGATAACTCTTATGTCATTACAATAATGGCGACTGTGACATAAACGATTCTTAAACGTGTCAAACACGATATCGTTTTAACGCACTTGAATAGAGGCCCAGTTGTATTACAACGAAGACCATTAGTTTCTCGTAATATAGAAAAACTATCCAGAAAATTAATGATAATACTTCCTATTCCAACGTTTCGCGTTCCGAGACAATTACGAACGAGAACCGTAACTGGACTTTTTTAATATATTGTAATCTATATTTCCTTTTCAGTTAAAACGAAGGATACTTTTGGTGTTTCAGCAAAGCAATATAATACGATTGAAAAATGACTTTAACTATTATTATAATTATAAACCTGGCCACTTTTGTAAGTAGAATTTGGAGTCAGTTTAGAGTACAAAATAATGAATTTTATTATATACTCCTTTTGCAGGTCGCCCTCAAATAACGGACCTGTAAACGGATCGCTATACGCGCCTAGATTTTAGTCCTACCTACCAGGTGGCCTGTATGTTTACATACATACATACATAACGTCACGTCTTCATACCCAGAGTGGGGCAGGCATAGCTACAGAATACCAATAACTCTAAACTTGTTGATGATTCTGTAACAACATTTTGCACAGTCAGGCTAAGATGTTTACGAGTGTTTTAGTAACAGTGTGCAAGCCCATCGCCTAACACTACTACAAGCCTTTTATTACCTGGGTCGCCTCTAACGACATCCACGGAAAGACATGGAGTGGCACTATTGTAACCCGGCAACCACACTTTAGGGTCTGTATGTTTGTTTGCTGGTTCTACCATAACTACTAGAAAACAGAAACCGCAGTTAAATTGCGTGCTCCCAGCCAATCAAAAACCTTTGAATAGGGTCCTCAAAAGCGATCAAAGGAAACGACATTACCAGATTATCACCGAAAGCCGATACCTTAATTCCAATTACAGTGAAGAAACTTGAGACGCCCCAAATTATAGAACTATGAATATTAAAGGGATGTCAAACAAGCCAGGAAATTAGATCGCTATACAATAGCTTTTAATTAGTTGAATTGTATGTTGTCACGTGTGGTTGCCGGGTTAGAATAGTGCCACTCCTTGGCTTCCCGTGAATGTCGTAAGAAGCGTTTGAGGGAATAAGGGCTTGTAGTACTGTTAGGCGATGGACTTGCAACCTGTCACTAATACATTGATAAACATCTAAGCCTGATTGTGCAAAATGTGCTTACAAAATTATCAACAAGTTTTTAGAGTTGTTGGTAATTTTGTAGCTCTGCCTACCCCACTCTGGGAATGAAGGCGTGACTTTATGTATCTATTAGGAAAGAAGAAATGTACATCAAATTAATGTAATAACACGAACATATAGTATCACAACAGAAACAACAAAAGCATTAAAAAAACACTTATTCCAGTACTTAATGTTAACACCGAAATGGTGCCAGGCTTGCTTTGACGATGGTTTTCACGACCACATTAAAAAAAATGGCTAAACGTTTACTGGGCCCTTGTTCTACACTGTCTTTGACCCTATTGTACATAATCGTATTGTTGCTATAGTGATATCTCTTATTATCTTTTCGCAGGTAAACGCAGTATAGAAGGCTTAGTAGGTATTCTTTTCTCTAACTAGAACTTGAAAGATGTGGTCAGTTCGTAATGCGACATGTCTACCCTTAAATAAATACATACATACACATACATAACGTCACGCCTTTATTCCCAGAGTGGGGTAGGCAGAGCAACAGAATACCAACAACTCTAAACTTGTTGATAATTCTGTAACCACATTTTGCATTCAGGCTAAGATGTTTACCAGTGTATTAGTGACAGGTTGCAAGCTCATCACCTAACAGTACTACAAGCCTTTGTTCCCTTAGTCGCGTCTCACGACATCCACGGGAAGACGTGGAGTGGCACTATTCTAACCCGGCAACCACAGGGGGCCATAAGTAAATAAATAAATATCAGGGGACAATGACACACAAATTGACCTAGTCCCACAAAACAAAAGACAACGATAAACATACTTAGATAGAGAAAAAAAAACTTAAATACATAGAAAACATCCAAGACTCAGGAACAAAATACTCGTGCTCATCACACAAATATCTGCCCAAAAAAAACAGCTAAAATTTGAGAAACTTTCCCAAACACGCATTTCAATTTTTATCTTTTTAAATAAAGCCAGGTATTATTTTTGTTTGCATACCCTTGAGCATCTTAGAGATGAGTATTTACATGCAAGAAAATTCTTAGTAGCGCGCCTGACAAACCGTTCCCGAGGCTCTTCATCCATGCAGGGTTACCATGGACAACTCACTTTTTAAATATAAACGAAAAGGAAATGAATTCTCCAGCTAGCGCCACCTATTGGGCTCTTTAGTTTATCAATGAACTAGTTCAAGGATGAATCAACTTTGAAAGTACTCCCCATTTTTCGACATGTTTCACAAATTATGTTTTTAGAAATACATATAGTATTAGCTATAGCTAACGACGTGGCTTATATGTTTATTAAATCAGACAAGTAGGCTAACATTTGAAATGATTTGATTTTAAATAGTACAGGGTTAGAATAGTGCCACTTCATGTCTTCCCGTGGATGTCGTGAGAGGCGACTAAGGGCATAAAGGCTTGTAGTACTGTTAGGCGATGGGCTTGCAACCTGTCACTAATACACTGGTAAACATCTTAGCCTGACTATGCAAAATGTGGTTACAGAATTATCAACAAGTTTAGAGTTGTTGGTATTCTGTTGCTCTGCCTACCCCACTCTGGGAATAAAGGCGTGACGTTATGTGTGTATGTATGTAGTTGGTAACGCAGTGGATGGTGTTCTCCCTAGGTTTTGTATGAAAAATGAGCTTTTCCCCTAAGTAAATAGATTTTTACGAAGACAAAAAAATTGAGGTGTTAAACGAGTAAGTTCTGTGAATTTGGTAGTCTGATTTTAATATTCATACATTATAAATCAACCATAAGACACCTGAAAAGTTTTAATACCACAAAGGTAAAGGAGTCCTTAAAAGTTGATTCACCCTCAAACGAATGCAAAATGTATTAATAGAGTGTGCCGCAAATCCGCTTCATGTGTGGTTAACATTTCCAAAGCAAGCGATGCATGCGTACGCCTAACAGGGGCTTTAAAACATACTGGTTATGACATGTCATCGTCTCAACGTTTTGATGGCTCTTATTTACTTGAAAGTAATGGCGGCCTAGATAGAACAATACGATAACATGTAAAAAGCAATATGATTTCACCGAGTAGGCTCCACATGGGCTCAGACCTTCAAATGCCTCTTCAAACGTTATCGTTTTTCTTACGCCATATAGTAACAATGCCAATGATATAACAGAGTACAGATATGTTGCATTCCTAGTATATTGCGTTTGAAAATAGATAAACTGAAATATGTTCAATTTTTTCACTAATTAATTATGGACAGATACTGTACGCTAGATGACAGCAGCAGAGGACCGGTCGTTATGAAAAACCTTGGGGAAGGCCTTTGTCCAGTAGTGGACGTCTTCTGGCTGATAATGATGATGATGATGATAGGATACGGAAATCACGAGAGTAACAGAGATAGCTATCGTCGACTCGTGTGGCGTAAAAAGAGCGAGAGTGGCGAGGGTGGGTGCGGCAGTAACATTTATCTTCCTGTTTATAATATTTAATATCATTGAACCCTCGTATCGATATTGAAAAACTTAATTTTGATAAGTAGGTAGGTAAGTTGTAATTCGAAAAGTTGAAATTCGTAAAGAACTATACAAATAAATATCATTGGGTCTAATCTGACTTAAATAATAGTGATTTTTTCAATTAAGCTGTATAAACAGTCTTTGGGGAGTTATTAAAAAAAAACAGAAATCCTGATTATGTCCACAAAAAGATGTATGGAATTGTCTGTTTTGTTACATATATTCAAAACATTTATTAGTAACAAAACGGACAGTTCCATACACATTTTTGGGGCATATCAGGAATTCAATTTTTCTTGTTCAGAATGATGGTCCCTACTAAAGTGCAATTTATTACCGAAATTTGAAGAAAATATTACATACATACATAACGTCACGCCTTCATTCCCAGAGTGGGGTAGGCAGAGCTACAGAAATACCAACAACTATAAACAGACTTGTTGATAATTCTGTAACCACATTTTGCACAATCAGGCCAAGAAGTTTACTAGTGTTTTAGTGACAGGTTGCAAGCCCATCGCCTAACAATACTACAAGCCCTTATTCCCTGAGTCGCCTGTCACGACATCCACGGGAATATATGGAGTGGCACTATTCTAACCCGGCAACCACACGGGCGTTGAAATATTAAAGGTATTTTTTGAAACTCCCCTTTTACAGCTTATACTTTCATCTTTTTTCTGTACCTGAACCTAAGTTCGCGATTGCTTTCATTCGCGCTATCTGATATGCATCATATGAGTCGCCAGCGCACAATTCTTCTACTTTGGACATATTAAACGAACCGACAATTTCCGGTCCACTGTGTGCGGCGAAGGCACATCTATCACTTAGTTTTTTGTGTATCTTGTTGTGTTTAGTGAATAAATGTACTTTTCTTTCCTTCTTTCATTTAAAATGTTATTATAACTATTTGTTTTATTATGATTTCGTAACATTATCGAAAAGGGCCCGGAAACAAATCTAGGATGCAAGTAACACATATTTTATTACATGAATTTACCTTAATTATCTGACTTCGTAGTCAGCTTAGAAAATATAAGATTATTAACTAATCGTGAATAAATCATCCATGTATGCATTTTGTACCTTCCTGTTTTATATTTGAAGAATTACTTGTGTGTGACCTTCCGTGGTTTCCCTTGGTGGTTCCAACAGTAGACCAGCGCTGACAAATGCCAGCATTACGCTGAGTTGGGACCATTTCGTGACTACATTCTTCTTGTGCATGTTACTCCGTTCTTTGTAGCTGTTTGTCACGAATACATGTTTATATTTATTTTAATAATTCAAATAATATATTTACTTTAACTACACTCGACAAAGAATATTTTGCGGAACATTTCGCAATTTTAGAATTATAGTGACCTATTTCTAACATTTTCAGCTTTCGATATCAAGTCATAAATTTAGTATTGTAGTCGAATATTAAAGTCGAAATTCAAAATATGTGGTCACTATAATTCTAAAGATGCGATTTATTAAACATTAAATCCCATCGGCCTTAGGTATTTCATGGTAACCCAAGCGATACACAGCTATCTAGAAACATGTCCACTGACCCCGTTTCTTCTCGGCAGAAAGCTCGGAAGTGTAGACAAAGAGCTGACCGCGGAAAAAGCTTTGCAATTTCTAGATAAATTAAAATTCAATCTGTGTCTAGATAAATTGCATTTGACAATTATTAGCGATTATGTTTCGATTGAAAATTATATGGAATTGACGTGAGCCACCATACGCAGAGAATGCTTTTAAGTATTTAATCCGCTATTTGTACTTTTACACTTATTCGTATTGTGCAAGGAAGATTAAATAATATATTATTTAATCTTCCTAATTATTTTTGTGTTAATCATCTTAAATAGCTTAGTCCTGATGTAACATTTAATAGAATAAATAAATATTAAACATGGTTTTTGGGTGGACAGTGTTACCCTCTACGACTTATGTACCCCGAGGTTACTGTACCGATTTGTCATGTAAGACTGTTTTGTTTCTAAATAAATTAAAGAAAAAAGTAAATATTGGATCATGTAGGTACCTACGTATGATACAGAAATACTCTTATCAAGAGAAGTAAAGTGAGGGCGTTGTTCTAAAAATTGCGACTCATTTTCCTGCGATCAGCTCCTGGTTCAGTAGGCTCGCAGCCGTACGGGTGCAAACATACATTTTACTTTGTAGATTTCCCCTTTCGTAAAGTAAGGCAACCATGTTTTCTTGTTTAATTTTTATTTAAACGGTTTTAATACATGAAAGGGCATCATTTGAAGCGGGAACTCTAGCTATCTGTATAAAACAAAGTCGCTTTCTGTGTCTATTTATTCCAATCAAAAGTACTTCTAGGTGAAAAACTTAAGTATGGGACCTGTTGTAAGTTTTAACA
Source organism: Acleris holmiana (assembly GCA_949316455.1). Classification (NCBI taxonomy): domain Eukaryota; kingdom Metazoa; phylum Arthropoda; class Insecta; order Lepidoptera; family Tortricidae; genus Acleris; species Acleris holmiana. The sequence continues at coordinate 2,049,776 of OX438784.1, forward strand.
CATCTGTATAGACCGTTTGACATTCTACATTTGAAATGTGATAGAAGTTCCATATTACTTTTATGCATAACTCCATACAGTTCAACAGGGCTGGGATTCTATACGGCAATAACGATATCGTCTTTGACCTATTTCCGTATTGTCAACGTTCTGATAACTCTTATGTCATTTACAATAATGGCAATTGTGACATAAACGATTCTAGAACACGTTAAACGCGATATCGTTATAACGCAGTAGAATAGAGACTCAGGTCATTAACTTAAGTTTTTAACCTATATCATATTTATAAAAACAATACAATACAATAGAAATACTCTTTATTGAACATCAAAAAAAACAGAACGCGGAACTGTACATTTAAATCATAGGTATACAAAAAGCGATCTTACCGCTAAATAGCGATCTCTTCCAAACAACCTTGGATAGAGAAATATATCTTGGCAGGCGGTGTAAACTAATTCCTTTAGAACTCAAACTAAACAACTACAAGATATACATAAAGTCTGAAACAATTAGTATAAAATTAGGTAAGATGACACAAAAACTAATGGCCGTATGAAAACCACTTAAAAAAACTCAGTAAAATTGAATTAAGTTAAGTAAGTAGTAACTTAAGAATCCTATACTGCCCTCGTTAGCTAATAAGTGGTATCTCAAATTTAATAGTCAAAGCAAATTCAATCTTCTTCTGGTAGAAATGAGGTTGCGATTGCTATAGGTGGTGTTGTTGGCTGAGATACTGAGATTTGGTTTAGCAGCGCAGCATAGTTACACACATTATTGACACGTTTAGTTACATTTCTTGGCAGTATCTTTATTACAATCTTGCTTATCTTTGAAAACAATACATGTTTGTTGTTCTAAGATAAATATTATGAAGTTGAAACATTGTAGCAAATAAGGAAGTTTTCTGCGTTCCCGAGTTATAGCATTTATTTGTTAAGCAGTGGTCTCTCCACTTGTCTCTATGGAGAGCGTGCTCCCGCCATTCCCTCGCAAACGCGTTCAGAGCATAGCCAAGATGCGTTCGCTTTTAAACCAACGCGTAGGTACCTGGTAGATCACGTCATACAAAAAGTCACGTGATCTACTAGTGACGCGATTGGTTTTAAAACAAAACTAATCGAAACGCTAGTTAGGTTCAGGTCATCTCGCCATTTCCTTCTGGATCTACCTCTTCTTCGAAGTATTGCATGTAGAGCCCGGAATTTTCGTAGCAATTTTTATGTGCCACAAGGACTTCTCATTTATCGACTTCCAATATACATATTTTTATCGATACATTATAGAACACAACACAACATATTAATGAAGATTAAAATTAAAGGTTAACAACAGGCGGTCTTATCGCCAAAGACCGATCTCTTTTATATACCTTTTGAGTGGCTGAAAATGTTAAATAGAGATTTGCAATGAAGAGATAATAGTTAACAATTCTACATTTAATCAGTTCAGTTCAGTGTTTTAACATTTATCAATTTATGTTCGAAGTCAGTTTTAGTGCTTACAAGTGTTTCATCAATAGTCTATCTATAAAAGAAATAGATAGTCATAATTTTATCTTGTTTCGAAGAGATCGCTCATTCGCGATAAGACTGCATGTTGTTTACCTCTACTCGTAATCATATTTAAAAAAATGTGTTCTGTATTTATCGATATACACATGTATATCGAAAATCGATAAACGAGAAGTCCCTATGACGGCTCAAAAGAGCTATGAAAATTCCGGGCTCTGAATATTATGTGACAAGCCTTTGCCCGCAACCTCGTCCACGTACATTTCAACTATCGTTATTCCATAGGGAACTTTGAAATTATCAGGGATTAAGAGTGGCATATGTGCTAGTCTCAATTCCAACCAGCCGTTACAGTGTTAAAACGTAACAAACAAACACACACACACATTTTCGTATTTATAATATTAGTAGGATAGGATAGCAGGACGGATGAATAAATCAAAATACAATACAAAACACTATTATCCACCAAAAAAAAACATTACAGAGAAGTAGAACAATTTAAAAGACCCAGGTAAACAACAGGCGGTCTTATCGCTGATTAGCGATCTCTTCCAGACAACCTTGGAAGGGATAAGGTGTCAAATTAAAACATTTACCACAGTAGGTGGTGCAGACTAATTGAAACAATAGAAAAAAAAACTATGCTAGCTACAAAACATAATATAGCTATAAATATACGCTTACCAAACTAATAAATAGATTATATTGACTTACAAAAGTAAATAGATAATAATAAATAAAAACATAAATAAATACATCCACATCAGGGAAAGAAAAAGACCAGCGACACGACAGTAATTCATAGTGAAAATACTATAGCGTGAATAAAATTGAAGGTCACAATATGGTAAGGAAGAATGACTGATAGATAACTCAACCTCTCAGATGCTTAGGAGCAGATTTGCTCACAACGTATACCTTTTTGTAATTTTTTCAAGCTAACTTTTTCGGACTATTTCGTAATCCGAAGTGACTAGAACTTGGTATTGGTTAATGATGTTCCAACACAACAAAGATTCTTGGGTCCTCACCATGCTACCGCGCAGACAATAACAACCGTAACAGACAAAACCGAAAAGTAAAACTACGCGTTCAAAGATATTTTCTTTTTTTTTTACTAGTGCCACTCCATGTCTTCCCGTGGAAGTCATAAGAGGCGACTAAGGGAATACGGGCTTGAAGTACTGTTAGGCGATGGGCTTGCAACCTGTCACTAATACACTAGTAAACCTCTTAGCCTGTTAGTGCAAAATGTGGTTAAAGAAATATCAGTAAGTCTTTAGAGTTGTTGGTATTTCTGTAGCTCTGCCTACCCCACTCTGGGAATGAAGGCGTGATGTTATGTATGTAATTACTACGGGATATGTTTTAAAGAAATTTAAAATCGAATAATTGTATATTATTAAAATGTCTGCTTTACTATTTTTTGTAAAACATTTCAATTCATATTAATTTAACTCGAAAAGGTGTTTATGGCTTGCAGACGTTAGGAGTATTTGTATCACATTCCTGAACATAATCACCGTATCAGCTGCTGCTGTTACGGCAGTTACCATGTTTACGGATGTTACATCCGTAAAAGTTGGCTGTTACGGTGTTCATGCTTAATGTCATTGTAATCTCGATAATGGTAGGATAATTCAATATGACTCAAATTAGATATAGATATAGATCTAATTACACTGATTCAAAATAATATCATGCTACTAACACATTTCGTCAAGAAATCATGTGACGCAGTATGTCAAATAAAAATTTAATTAATTAATTTTAGTGGTGGTAGGACCCTGTGCAGGGTCCCTCCGGATCACTACCACCATCTTATCCATTAACCACCCGCCAAGCAACAGTGTTCGCATTGTTGTGTTCCGATGTGGGGATACGACAACCGGTGAAATTACTAGCATAGAGGCATTCCATCTTAGTCCTCAAGGTTGGCAACGAATTTGTGGTCTTAGGATTATAATCTTGGGAATTCAAATGTCTATGGGTCTCAGATTCCACTTACCATCAGGTGGCCTGAGTGCTCGGGTGCCTTCTCCTTAACATAAAAAAAAACAGGATTTGCATCATTACGTCATTTTATAATAATAATAAAAGAAATTTATTTACCAACATGAACAGGAAAATGTTACATTATAAAAATACATCGTTAACATGGTTTATGCAGTAAAATGGGATTGAGACTCAGCGAGATAGCTAATTTTCAGCCTCCCACCATAACTTAAAACTAATTATGAACTAAATGATCGAACAAGTTCGCTGCCAAGACGATAATCAATAAACAAACACTGTGTTGACGTTCACAGGTCTGCGTGTGCGGTCCTAAAATATTATATTTTCGGCTTTAATCCAAAAAGATGTATTCGTTACAATAACAATTTTTAGCTTATAACAATACCAAAGATAATGCCGGCATCTGTTTAACTATTTATTGGGCTCTTTTACCAGTGACCAAGGACATGCCTCCTTCTGCTGTGATAGAAGCCACTTTTTACACATTTGACATAGTTCTGTATGGTCCTGAAATTCATTTGCTTGACTTTGTCAGATGTATGCTATTAAATACGTATTTTAAGCGTACCTACCGTTATAAACAAACACCGGATTGATGGGGGCAAAATATACCACTGCTAGTGATTCATTAAACATCGACTAAGTTTACCGGCATCGATAAAAAGCAATTAATAATCATCATTATTCTATCTAATGGCGAAATTTTAATACCTTTTAATTATGTGCAAACCTTTTTTATTTATACTTATTGCAACTATAAACAACCGGTACCAGACATTTACTCTGGACTCTAGTCACTTTTGACAACTATTGGAATTACATTGAATATCAATTCACAACATTCCGACTAATTGAGAACCTTTTTGTTTTTTAAGTCTGTTTAAAATGCCGTGCAAGAAAAAATATCGTTTATTTTCATGGTGAGCTGATCATTCAGATAGAGAATTAAACGTACTTAATTTGTAAAATCGATATTATTAGATCACGAAAAAAGTTGTCGATAAACTTAATCGATATTTAATGAATCACTAGCACTGGTACATTTTTGCCCCCGTCAATCCGGTGTTTGGTTATAAAGTAAGATGTATACCCCATACACAATAATACACATTTCCATTCCAAGTTTATAATATTTTAAACCATGTGAGACCCGCTGTGTTACAGGGGGTACATAGTCACAGCAATTTGGTATAAACTATGTTTTAATGAGTATATCGTTCATTTTAAGTTGTTTCTAATTTGAATATGACATTTTAAGAGCAATGGTATTTTTTACTTGTAAAAACCTCCCTGTTTGTAGTATGGTAGGCTTTACGAATAAAAAGGAATAAAAAAGCATTTTGAAATTATTTATTTATTTTACCTTAATTGCACAAAAAACAACTTCGAGTACAAATGGTGAACTTAATGCCTAATAACATCCTCTACCAGTTCATAAACTCCTAAGGTTAAACATTCCATAATTTATTCTTATTGGTCCCACTAAAATAATATCATATTTTACATACATAACAAGAACAGCGTTCTTATTTTACAACATGATGTCTTCCAAAAAGAATATAAAATAAAACGAGTCAGTCTTGTTCTATTTATACAAGTAACTAATGAAGATCAAACACTTAAACCTTATTATTAGAACACATCTACTTCCCATACGAACACTTAAGTTCAACATTAACGGCCGTTAGGTCTAAAATATGGGCCGACAGTGTAATGGAGCACGTGACTTGCTTGAAAATGTGCGCTTTGAATGTACTATGTAAAAATATTCTTGATAGAACACTGCGCCGACGCCATAAGACGACGCATCAGTATGTATAAAGTTCATGACTACTAATGTGAAAAATAGTCAAACTACTGTAACTATTAAAAATGACAAACTAGACCTAGTTAATGATACAGTGTTTCTTGGTATAACGTTAGACTCCAAGCTCCAATGGGGTCCTCATCTTGCTGGATTGGCGGGTAGACTCAGTTCTGCAGTTTTTGCAGTTAATAAGATTCGGCAATTAATAGACTTAGATACCGCTCGATTAGTTTATTTTAGTTACTTCCATAGTATTATGTCATATGGTATTTTACTGTGGGGTAGTGCTGCTGATGTAAATAGCATCTTTGTTCTGCAGAAGAGGGCTATTCGTGCTGTCTACAAGATGGGCCAGAGAGACTCGCTTAGAGATAAGTTTAAAGAAATTAACATATTGACCATGCACAGTCAATACATTTATGAAAACATTATGTATGTTCATAAAAACATCGCTAAATTTAGAAAGAACTGTGACATACATAATGTTAATACCAGAAATAAATATAAGCTCGCAGTGCCCTTCACGCGGCTCCATAAAATAAAAAACTCTTTTATGGGTAATTGTATTAGGTTCTATAATAAGCTCCCAAGTAATGTTACTGAACTATCAGTAAATAAATTTAAGAGTTACGTTAAGCGTAAACTAATTTCTAAAGCATATTATAGTATTAAAGACTATATTAATGATAACAATGCTTGGGACTGAATTGCTTGTAATAAAATGTTTAGTCCTTACGACAAAAGGTTGCGAACGTCGAAAAAAAAAAAGACATCCGACAGAGTTTCTTACAGGTTCTTCTCTGATCGGTCGCGATTTGAACCTGCAGTCAATTTAGGCTAAGTCGCTACTATGACGTTTCAAAAGAGTTTATTATTTGTAAACCTACTTGAATAAAGATTATTCTGATTCTGATTCTGATTCTGTAACCTAGGTCTTGCATGTTTAATGTTATATCTAGCACAAAGCTTGGCTGTGGGATTTACAATGTAACTTTATTATAAAGGTTGATTTTTATGTGGAATTTGGTACTTAACTGGGATATTAAACACTAGCCACCCCCAAGAGCGTCGTTAAATAGAATCGAATCAAAATATACATAAAATAAATAGTTATTTAGTTTGTAACTCGAACAACGGTTTTGAATAACGGTGTATAAACTTTTAATTTTCACAAAAAAAAGGCTTAATTATTAAACAATAAAATAATACATTAGAATATTATATCAGCAACAGGCTTTGTCGAATTCTTCCAATACTAATAAAAAAATAGATAACACAGACTTATCCTTTCAAAGGTGAAAACCAATAATTTGATTGACGTAAAAATATCAGAATAGTGTCCTCAATAAGTTGTTTCCACTAATTTTCGAATACAAAGTCTATGCTTGAAAACAAAACGAAATTAAAATCTTAACAACCAAACTCATAACACTTAAACTATTTTTAGTATTATTACAGATGGTAGTCAGATGGTGACGGAAGTCAAAGTCAAATCGTGCCGACCTTAAATGTCACTAGCCTGTTTTCTGTTCAACATCACATTAGCCGTTATAAGATTGGCAGCTGAAAAAACGTCTGGTGGGGCCGTCTTAAACAAACTTTAGCTATTTTTGGGACATTCTTTAGTGTTTTAAATTTATCTGTCTTTAAATTTATTTTTAAGTAAATCTAGTATAAGAAACGTCGGTAATACTTTAAGACAAATCTAACGACACCTCATTTGCTGAAATCGGCCCATCCTTCTAGCCTCTACGAGGGAACATAGAACCAAACATACATACATAAAACATGACCCTCCTCCTTAAGCAGTCGTGTGATGGTAAGTGGAATCTGAGACACTATCTTCAGACGGAAATCTTAAGACCTCAAATGCGTTGCCAACCCTGAGGACTAAGATAAAATGCCTCTATGCTGGTAATTTCACCGGTTGTCTTATCCCCAGACCAGAACACAACAATGTGAAAAGTGTTGCTTAACGTAAGGTTAAAACAAATTTTGGCAGTGTTTACCTACACATTATTCCCCTCGGAACTGGCATTAATAATAAATATGCGATATCTAAGTGACTCAGTATTCTAATATAATACATCGTCATACAAGCTTAACGAAGCATAATTTTGAACGCAAAACGTTTCGTTCGGTTGCATAAACACCGCAAAATAAAGGCTACGTTCATCGCCAAATAATGACGGCGAAATGAAACCCCCAGTGGCCAAAACCGAAGGATTTTGTACGTAAAATGTTGGAAACAGAGTGAAACTCTAAACGGCTTTGAAAGTCCGTATAAATTGTAGTTTTAGAAACAACTAACACTAGATTCCCTATTTTACCAGTATGTATAGCTATAAATAAAGAGTCGTTTGATGATGGAGAAGTTAGGAACTGAAGCGATAAAGACGCATTTAAATAAATTACATACATAACATCACGCCTTCATTCCCAGAGTGGGGTAGGCAGAGCTACAGAAATACCAACAACTCTTTACCAACAAGTCTTTTTAAAGACTTGTTTATAATTCTGCAACCACATTTTGCACACGCAGGCCAGGAAGTTTACTAGTGGCAGGTTGCAAGCCCATCGCCTAACAGTACTTAATAACTATGAAAAGAAAAATAAATGATATAATGTGACCCCATCTTTAAGACCTGATATCTCTTAAAGGGTTATATTTTCATAAAACCTATCTAAAAACCATCTGCATAAGTATCTTAAAAGCTATTTCTTTAAAACTTAACCTTAAAATGAGAATTTAATAAAACTCAGTAAAGACTAGCTGGGGAAGCTACTTCTGACGAAATCCCACTTTTCATTTTACCACATTATTCAGAAGTGCTGTGTGAGGTCAAAAGTCAATGAGATCTCATGAAAAAGGCATCTGGTACAGAACCATTCAACCCGAGCCGTTACAGTTGCCTTGGCTGAGTGAATCTCCTCTCTCTAGACAGGATCTGGTTTTAGCGATGAGACTCTGCTCCGGACACGTACCAACTAATAAATTCTTCTTGATAGGTATATCTGATACTCCCAATTGCCCAGACTGTGGAGTTGTGCAGGATGTGTATCATGTTCTGATGGAGTGCGTGCGGGGCCAGTCCCGTCGCCTAACCTGGACAGTGCAACACTGCGCTAGCTGATCCTTTATCAGACAAAGCCAAGTCTTTATATAGATTGTATAACTTATCTACCTAGGCTAAGATAAATTAATTATTTGTAAACCACACGGAGTGACATGATCGTTACATGACCAAGCTCCTTAAAAATAAGATTTAAAAAAAAAACTCAGTAAAGAAAGGGAAAGTGCTGTCACATATTTACGATTAATGAATTTGTACTCGAAGTATTCCTCACATTTTTTAATACTTCAAGCTTCAACAGACTTTTTTTTTGTCGTGTTTTAATTTTGTGACAGCAAGCCCTAAGTAACGGCAGCTGGAGTAAAGGCAGACAGAAAGAAGATGGCGGGACGAGTTAGATATATTCAAACCAGATTGGCAAGGTTTTACCAGATCAAGAGGACTGGAAAAATGATGGGGAGGCGTTGATGAATGATGAGGAATTTCGTGACATAACTTACTTTTTAATAATGTTATTACAGTTTAAAAATATCCTTCTGCTAAGTTTCTTGCATGATCGTGTAATCCTAACCGCTATTACATTCATGTATCACCCAACTGTAAAACATCCATGATGAGGTAAGTTTACTGAATAAACCATTCCATTTCATTTCTTATAGGTAGTATGTGCGACATTATGTTTACCTTTCCCTAAATATAGTCTAAGCCGCTTTTCGCCCTACACTTGTACCAATAAGTAAAAAAAACATTTCTATTTAGTTTGCGGCCTGAAAGTTCCCGTAGTCATTTGTATGTGAAGTTAGTCTCAAATAGGTACTTTGCTGAGAACATAATTTATTTTGTGTTCCACTGAAATAAATATATGGCATTTGTTTTTTACGGAAAGAGTGATTACTTGGCTTCTCACCGAGATGGATTTGACGAACTTATCTTTTTTCCTTAAGGTTGCGGGGAAATTTGCGAGTATTTTTCTTGGTTTCCGCCCTCATGCCAGTTTTGATAAGATTTTCGCTGATTTAAGATAATATTGCCGTTTCTTTGGTAAAAGAAGATTACGCGTGAGATTGCTGCTTTTTTACGTTTTAATTATAATGTTTGACGACACGCTAGCCTAGTTGGTAGTGCCTCTGCCTTCGAAGCTAGGGGTCCTGGGTTCAAATCCCGGTAAGGACTGGTATCTGTGTGATGAGCACGAGTATTTGTTTCTCAGTCTTGGATGTTTTCTATGTATTTAAGTATATATTTCTATGTATAATTAAGTTTAGTACAAGCCTAGAGCTTAGTTTGGGACTAGATCAATTTGTGTGTCATTGTCCTGTGATTTAAATAATTAATTACAGTAAAGGCGTTTCCTGTTAATAGCTTTTAAACATTAACAGTGTAAGTACCAAATTAATAACAGTAAGAATAATTAAAAGTGATGTTCGAAACCATCTTTGAACTTAAGTTTTGTATTTAATGAAAATGAAAATAAGTTTATTTAATGCACACAAAAAAACAACAAAAGATATTTATATCATACACGATCAATCATCCAACAAACAAGCCAAGCCAGTGAGTGTGAGTGAGCGCTGGTTTTCAATTGCAACCTTAAAAAACTAAGTCATAACACAATCAAGCAAATAAGCTGACTAGGTGGCATTAAACATAACATTGGTAGAAAATTAAGAGAAAGAAAATATTAATTAAAACGAAAAGATAAGGTTGATTGTGATTACGGGTCATACACACATTTAGGTTACCGTCCTTCCTGTGGACACACCAAAAGTTAACGTTTTTAAGGCCTAATTTTCTGGCTAAGCCCATACCCGAAAAAACGCCGTCAGGACTGCTTTAGTCGGTTCTTGTTTTCAATAAGTGTCGTTAGTAACTTCGCGGAGTTGTTTCTAAGATCATCACACATAACATCACGCCTTAATTCCCAGAGTGGGGTAGGCAGAGCTACAGAAATACCAACAAATCTAAAAAGACTTGTTGATAATTCTGTAACCACATTTTGCAGAAGTAGGCTAAGATGTTTACCAGTGTATTAGTAACAGGTTGCAAGCCCATCGCCTAACAGCACTACAAGCCCTTATTCCCTTAGTCGCTTCTTACGACATCCACGGGAAGACATGGAGTGGCACTATTCTAACCCGGCAACCTCATGGGCTAAACGGGGGTTTCTAAGATCAAACCTTAGAAAAAGGAATTCAAGGCAGTTCCATAGAAGATGGCAGCTATTTGGTTTCCCATGACAGCAGCAAGTTTTGGTTTTAAACTCCGAAAATTTCAGCAGCTTACGCAAAAATAATTCTGTTTTATATTGTATGCTATAATGCTATAATTTATGTTATTTTAGCGCTATCTACCGGGTACCAAAATGTGTCGCGATAAAAATACCCAGTAGTCAATGATCCCGCGATATTTCATTATATTTATATGCTTGTTTTCGTTGGTGGCATTTTAAAATACCGAAATCTTTGATCACGACTCCGGGCATTTATTTTGCTCTCTGATTGTCCGTTTCGAATTAAATACTTGTCATTATTTTATTTTAAAATTAGTAATTGACCTGTACCAATTTGGTATTGACTTCCACTGACTGCCGAGTGACGACGCTCGACCGTGGTCACTAACTTGAAGTTTGAAGAAATCGTCAGTCATTGTCAGTCTGTTGTCCTTAAAATAGTTTGATAGATAAAACGTTTATTTGATGCTTTATAGGTACACATACATTTTGTCACAAGTCGTAAATAAAAAGTAAACAATAATAAAAAAACTAACTTATTACTAACAAGGAACAATGTCAATCGCATGACAATATGTGCATCGTAGCAATACAAGAAGGTTATAAAGTTAGTAATAATAATAATAATCATATCAGGGCACCATCTCACACAAATTGACCTAGTCCCAAACTAAGCTCTAGGCTTGTACTATGGGTACTAGACAACGATAAACATACATATATAGAGAAATACATACTTAAATACATAGAAAACATCCAAGATTCATTTGCCCTTACCGGGATTTGAACCCAGGACCGCTGGCTTCGGAGGCAGGGTCACTCCCAACTAGGCCACCGTGTCGTAAAAAGTATTATAGATTAATTCATATTTATGAATTTGTATACACACTGCTTTTTTAAATTAGGTTTAATCACAGACAACTTCTAGGCAGTTTTTTTGTATGTTTTAATCTTTTATTCGAACAGCTTTTTAGTGGTATCCCTTTGAGACGCGTAAAATTGTCGGATTATTTTTAGGTCAATAATATTTTCATCTAATATTATGTTAGTCTAAATTATAGAATTTAATTTACATCTATTTGTGTAGGTTAGTTAAGTTTGGCTAGGTTATTTCTTTATTTCTTTAAAAAAAAAATGTTTCACTTATAATAACCCTTTCGAACAAACAATGATTAGAACAAACAATGATTATGCCAATCGATATAGACTCCTTATTAACACAGTTCACAGATTTTATGACTATTAACAAAAATAAAACTATAATCATTGAGTGCACATAAAAAGATCGGGTCGCTTGAGACCGCACATGTTTAATGAAAATGGCTCGTGGCAGAAAACTTATTGCATAAAAAATCGAGCTGAACCATTTTGAAATAATAAGAGCTGATAATAAAGGGATAGATAGCCTTTGATAAACTGTACTGTCTGTTGATCCGTTTGTACGTCACGTTTAGATTTTTAGGAGAGAACTGTTAATTAAAAACCTGTCATTGCTCCTCAGTAAAATTAATGCATTCGGTACATGAAAACTAAATAAAAACGTACCTAGTTGTTTTTATGTATATCGTTAAGAAATAGGTACAGTGGTGATTTAAATCCAAAAAACTTGCGTGGAGAGGGTTCTGTACTTTTTAAGTAATTTTCTTACCTATTTTACTTTAATAACATAGACCTCCTATAAATACCTACCTTTAATTTACAGGTAAATCGTGCCTGTAATTTATAGGTAAATAAATAAGTATTTTCTACACATAACATCACGTCTTCATTCCCAGAGCGGGGTAGACAGAGCTACAGAAATACCAACAACTCTGAAAAGAGTTGTTGATAATTCTGTAACCACATTTTGCACAAGTAGGCTAAGATATTTACCAGTGTATAAGTGACAGGTTGCAAGCTCATCGCCTAACATTACTACTAGCCTTTATTCCCTTAGTCGCCTCTTACGACATCCATGGGAAGACATGGAGTGGCACTATTCTAACCCAGCAAGCACACGCCGCCAAGCCAAGCGCAAATTTTAGGGTTCCGTAGTCAAACTAGGAACACTTTTCCGTCCGCAGCCTAGCTCAGAGACTTTTAGTACTAGAAATCTGTAATTTGGCATGAATATAATTAAGTCTCGCCAACAAAGTGCTCACGTAACGTAGGGATGTATTTTTTTTCTCGTCTACCGCATAGTGTAGGGCATCGTTAAATAGGCCTTTCAAAAATATGGCGGGTTTGTTCAAACAATTTTTCGATTAAGGCATCCGTTTCTGAAATATTGAGCTTTATAGCGCCTATTTTTGTTAGACTTGAGTGTGACTACAGCCAAAACTACAAATACTAAAAATCAGCAAAACATCTTGAATGAAAGCGCATATAACGAATTTAAAAGAAAAACAACCACGACTTAATAGACATCATTGGTTCTTGAGATACAGGCGATTAAAGTGTTTATACCTACTAAAATCATCTAAGATGGCACCAAATGACTTTAAATAAAAAAATTGTCATCACTTGTAAATTTTTATGTTTGTAGTACTTAACGGCTTCGGAACACACTGAGCATGCTCTTGCCTGGTTTTTAATTGAAAGGTGCGGAACCTTAAAACGATCTATTTAATACTTAACAGCTGCATTGATTGAGTTGAAATTGATTTTAAAACGCTGCTCAACCCATTTTTTTCATACGTTAGATTGCAATGCTCATTAAACAATTATTTTATTGCATACGTGTCTAGAATTCTAACAGACTCAATGAGTTCTTAAATAGCTCGAGCCATTAGTGAATCAATGAATGACAATTGGCTATTTGTATTGATGATTTCATTGTAGTATTGTGTCTCTTTTGTACATACACCTGTCAACAGCGGAATAGTTTAAGGTAATGCAATCTAGGGTTTTTTGAACACAGAGGAAAATGTATTTTAAATAAAATGCATTTTGTTTTATTATTTGCATCAAACAATAAGGGGCAGTTTTAAAAAAGTCTCTTATGATAAGAAAGAAAGAATATTTTATGTTTTTTGTACAGAGTAATTTCTTGTAAACATTTCAAGTCTTCTAGAAATGTTTTGCAACTTGCACATTGCTAGGTCTGATGCTCATTTTTAACGGCTTTTAAGGAACTCCTTGCCTTTCTAGCAATTTATTATAATTTATAAATAAATATAACGGCCCGTGAGGTTGCCGGGTTAGAATAGTGCCAAACCATGTCTTCCCGTGGATGTCGTAAGAGGCGACTAAGGGAATAAGGGCTTGTAGTACTGTTAGGCGATAGGCTCGCAACCTGTAACTAATACACTAGAAAACTTCTTGGCCTGATTGTGCAAAATGTGGTTACAGAATTATAAACAAGTCTTTGTAGATTTCTCTTTTGTAGTATTTCTGTAGCTCTGATGTCCCCACGGGAATAAAGGCGTGATGTTATGTGTGTATGTAAATATAAGGGGATCATCTCACACAAATTAAAATAGTCCCAAACTAAGCTGTAGGTGTCTACTATGGGCACCAGACAACGATAATCATATATTACATACTTAAGTACATAGAAAACATATAAGACTGTGCAAATACTCGCGCTCATCACACCGGGAATCGAACCCGAGACCTCTAGTTTCGTAGGCACTACCAACTTGGCTGACGGGTCGTTTATTTGAATGCTTAACCAAATTACGCTGCGATGAAAAATTTGTCTAAATACAGAAATATTTGAATTTAATATTATAATTATTTGAGTTGTTACTGGCTTGACAGAACCATACGGTAACTTAGAAAACATCGTATTTTTTTCGTAGTATAATTTTTTGTTTTAATCACTGGTTTTGCCTTTATCTTTTCAGGTTAACTAACTCCTGTCAGCTGCTGCCTGTGGCTAAAAACGGTATGTGGTTATTAAAAATAAGTTACCTATACAAAATATCTCTTTTAAATTATGCGTGAAATATATCCGAACGATAAACAATTAAAAATCTACTGCCAACAGTTATTATAAGTTCAAGGGATCAAAGGTTCAATTAAAAAGTCAAAACCTAATAATTCATACTTCATAATTCATAATAATTTTTTTCAGTAAGGATTATATTGTCATTCGGGTTAAGTACATAATTAAATTAAAAAAAAACGAATCTTAGGAATAATAATGTCAATAATTACAAAAAAAAAACTAAAATTAATAAATAATGTTAATACCTAATTATTGGTCAATGTTATCGAAATATTCATTGACGGAATAGTAAGCCTTCTGAGTCAGCCACCCTTTAAGTTTATGTTCCAAAAAAGGTGCATCCCCTAATTTTGCCCTGGATTTCATTATAACCTTAAATAAAACCTTTAATGTGAAATAGGACCAAAATTCGAATACACGGAATAATTTTCCAAGAATTGAAACTAGCGGAAATTTGCATGATAATGCATTCTAAGTAAACATGCTTGCATACCAAATTGGGCTCTAACGCCATTACTCTGTAACATGGTCCCCTTTCGTGAACTAACGCAATCAATAACCGCATATGTGTTTGGCTTGACTGGCAACAGCCTTTCATAGGTACAAGATGTGCAATTACCTTCATCAGATTGACCAAGTTAACCTTGCAAATTGGTTGAAAGATTATTTTGTTCAATAGTTGTATTTCTCTTGTCTTTGCCGTTTGTGGACGCGTATAGCTCAGGACCATGCTAAAGAAGCTAGCGGTTTTTAAAATCGTGTATACAATACAATACAAATATTCTTTATTGAACACCACATACAATAACAACATGAAAAGTAAAATACAAATAAAATGGTACTAAGTGAGTCAATACGCTCTCTTATCGCTAAGTAGCGATCTCTTCCAGACAACCTTACAAAAATGATAAAATAAGTATTCATTTCTTCATAATGTATAAGTACTACCTTTCTGCCTAGATCTTGTTTATCGCTCTTCCCTCGGATAATATCAAATTTTCTGGAATAGTAAGTAACGGAATCCTCGGCGCTCAATCTATCTTCCATCCTTCATACCAAATTTCATCGAAATCGGTTCAGTGGTTTGGCTATGAAAAAGCCAAAGATATTTTTCACCGCAGCACCTCAAAAAGGGTGCTTTAAAGTTTAAAGACAGTGAGCAAAATTCGATTTTGCTACGAGCGTGAGACAAAGTAACTTTTTAATTTTTGTTCGGCTGGGGATGTCGTTTTATTTTTACCATGTTGTATTTTACCTTAAGGTTATATTTTCTCGCTGCTGAGGTGAAAAACTGTATGTGCAACACGAGACCAAAGTTATTTGCATCTATATCTTTGAGTCTCTCGCTGCACACAGGATTCTAGCCTGGAATCTTCGCTTGCACGGTATTAAAAATCAACACTCGCAGCAACAAAAAACTTTGCTGTTTTGTAACACAAATAACTATTAACATTGTTTTATCTCACGACAGCGGGTGGGCCTTACTTGTGTGCGTAAGTATACGTACACATTGTAACTGAGTGCGTGTCTATACGTGTTACAACTACAATTAGTGAGTCAGATAAAACAACTGAATTACTAGCTTCTGATCGCGACTTCGTCCGTGTTAAATCGACTATCGTAATTCCTCGTATTTTTTATTTTTTTTGGGGAAAAGTAGCATATTATGTGTTAATGCAGAATATAAGCTATCTTCATTCAAAATTTCATTTCAATCTGCTCCTAAGACTATAGATGTTAATCCTTGTCTCGTACGGGCACGAGCGTAAATTTAAGATCCACTCAAAAATCTGCTTGAAGTTGTCAATGTCCTTAGAGATGCCAAGTCATCAGTAACTTAGAGGAAACTCAACCTTATTGCGGTAGAGTGTCAGATTGACTTTGGACCTAGGTGGGTCACAAGTTTAAACCTTTGACTGTACCCATAGCTTAGAAAATAAAAGCAAGATAATCGCAAGTACATAAACTAAACTTACGTGGACGGAGTCACGGGCAACAGCTAGTATGATTATAGTCAGAACAGTTATAAATTGCGCTACAAATGTAAATTCCAATCTTAAACTCGAAACTAAGTTCCACTATTTACTGCGTTAATAACAGTAAATCTTCTAGTTATATCTAAATGTAAATCTCTAATGCGCTCGTAAATAGGTGTACGATGCATTTCGTTATTTACAGCTGCAGCTGCAGCGAGCTGAATGTCTAAATTCATCGGTCATATTGATGCACTCGTTTCTTGAGTTTTTTTTTTATTATAAGGCACACGAACACTCAGGCTACCTTAAGTGGAATCTGAGACCCATAAACATTTGAATTCACAAGACTATAATCCTAAGACCTCAAATGCGTTGCCAACCCTGAGGACCAAGATGGAATGCCTCAATGCTAGTATGAAGTTTTCCTCTTATCGAAAGTAGTGTTTATCCACACAGGTGACCCACGACACGACAAGACACGAAACGACACGGAGGCCTAGTTGGGAGTGACCCTGCCTCCGAAGCCAGTTTCCTGGATTCAACTCCCAATAAAGGCAGATATTTGTGTGATGAGCGCGAATATTTGTTCCTGAGTCTTGGATGTTTTCTATGTATTTAAGTAATTTTATAATAAATATATAATTTTATAATAGCATGTTTATCGTTGACCAGTACCCATAGTACAAGCCTAGACCTTAGTTTGGGACTAGTTTAATTTGTATGAGATTATCCCCTGATAAATTTTATAACGTATAATAAGTCTTCTTTAATGTGTTTAGAACTCGTAGACAACTCTAACTCCTCTGGTGCTGCAGGTGTCTGTGGGCGTTGCCGGCCTTTCAAATGAGAGTACGCTCTTTTCTTGAAGGTTTAAGTCTTTCCGGAAATACCGCAGGCGAGAGACCATTCCACAGAGTCTTAAGTTATAATTGTTTTTATTCATACCATTAGCGAGCGAGCAAGTCTGGTGAGTGCAAAACCGACTCTGTCAGGTTAGGTTGAGAAGACTAAGCCTTAGTCTTCGATGTTAGGTTTTTTTAAATATTACTACTAAACATTCTTGCAAACGTTACGAATTTAAATTTTAAATATAACAACTTTAACCCATGTAATTGCTATGACCAGTAATTATTATTACCTTTATCAATATGAAATGTGATGTATTGCAATATTAAAATTTATGAACTTTTATGCCTTTCTACAATTATGACTTGCGAAAATTGGAACTGCAAATAATTATGCTTTCTTATATTATGACTCTCAATTTTATGGTTTATACTTTAGAAAACGGAACTTTAATTCAATGACGGACAATATAGACCCCTATTTTAGTACTTTCGAAAACAATTTCTCCTAATCATAAATTAATACTTTTTAATTTTACTTATTGTTTTATATAATGCTAGATTAAGTTCTATCATTGTCATAAGCAATATTTCGCCCTATTACTGCAAATACCTGCTAAGTGACATTTTGGCGAAAATGATTTTATTACACCATCGAACTGCATTTTTCAAGCTTTATATGCTGGTAAAACCCTTTTTTCGACATGACCCTTGGATGCGAAGATGGGAATATCATAAAGTATCATTTTATCAATTTTCTACAATGATGTACTAGTAGAAACTAAAATGTCTATGATAACAAAATGTTTTTTGTTTTATCTCCACCCAAAAACTGTTATTGGATTTTAGCTTTTATTTGCAAACCCGTTTCATAATATTATTGCCATTTTGTGTTCTGAATGTAAGTCCTATACGCACTTTACCGTTATTTGCATAAAAGTTGTTATAGTGTAATATTTATTTTACGACATCCAAAATAGACTAAACGTGTGTATCGTTTTTTACCAGAATATTTTAATATCATTATACTACATTATTAAACAGCTATAAAAAGTTACAGTGACTTAGTTGTTTTTGCGTGTAACTTTATTCCAGTTTTAACGTGTAGTGGTACAGGAAGAACCAGCTAACGAGCGCTTACAAGCTTCGTGACGTAGCTAACTTCACTCAGTTGCGGCTCACGCGCCGATGTCACAGTATTGATGTTTGTAGCTGTCGTTAAAAAAGTTGTTCAATTGTTGTTTAGAAGCTAAATCTAATGATACCGAACGATAAAAATGAGTGCAAGGAGTAGAAGACTTGTTAAAATGGTTACGGGAGATAAGGACACAAATAGTAAGTACGATTCAGATAAGTAATAAATTAATATACCTAATAAGTAAGTTTTAGATTAGTACAATATAAATCGATAACTGCAGATTTAAATAAATAATGAATGTGGATAGTTGTGCAAAGTAAACATTTCTTAATTATTATACTTGGATAAATACAAGGTCATTCATTTCGTCGACAAGCATGAGCCGAGCTGGTAGGTTGATGTAGTTACCTATCTATCTGAGGCTATGTTTATTTGTGGAATTAATCGAGTGCTGTAATTATTATAATGTATATTTAAAACAATTAAATTTAGTAGGTAAGTGAATACAATATCATGCATCGCCTAGCGTACGCCGGCCGGCTGATTTGTAGGTACCTACCTACGACAACGTTACTAAGCGGCTCGTGGATACCTATACCTTTTCGCGCCTGTGTTCATCCGCAATATTATGTATAGTCTCTGTTATGTTTGGTACTTAAAACATTACAATTTAGTAAGTGAATACAATAGCGCAAGCCAGTCGGTTGATGTGGGTACCTACCTACCTACCTACGTTATCAGGTGGCTCCTGGCTACCTACACTTTTCTGCGGCTGCGTTTACTTATCTGCAGAATGCATTGAGTGTCTGTAATTATTTTCGAACCTACTGAACACAATTAACCAAATTGGCAATTAATACCTAGACCAAAATTGTGTGTTTGAATCGGCCGTAGGCACCTCGATCAAAAATTCAAAGATTTAGGTGTCATTGTGATTGTGTTTTTAGATCTTGACGATGATGTGCAATATTAATATTCTTTTACAGTGTATAATTATTATTTATATTTTTTTTTCCAGATGAAAGCGACGTAGAGAAACAAGGCTCAGATCTTGACGAAAAGCAAGAGCGCATAGCTTATGAAATGCAGCTTATCATTAATGATAATTTTTTTGATGATGACCTACCCAATTCTGAACAAGAATTCGCACAGACGATCGTTCCACTACCAATAAGGCGAATTTCAAATTCGGATTCCGATTCTTTATTCAGTGGTGACTTTTCGGATAACGATCCTTCGTACTATCCAGAAGAACCGAAACAGCAGCGGCCAATAGACAACCATAGCGATGATGAAGATTTAATCACGTTACAGGTCCTATTAGGCTCTAAAAGTAACGAGTTGTTCCAATCTTTTCCTGGATCTCCACAGCCTGGCCCCAGTAGTCGCAGTCACCCATATGTTGATATGGAGGAAAGTAACAATACAGCTTTGGATATTGCCGACAGAACTGACAATGTCGCTTCGGAGATTGTCCAGTTAATATTAACAGATATTTTAGAATTGGTTTGGGATCAGGTAAAAACTATAAGCCGCTGGCGTGCTGTTGATCCCAACAATTGGAAATGGAAATGATAACCCTGTGTCTGCCATAACATACCGCCGAATTTTCTCCACTCAATTCAACCTGAGCTCCAAAGAAATATCAATGCCAGGTTTGTAACAAGTATTCCCCAGCAAAAGAAAAAGATAGAGCTGATCTAGAGGCTTCCTATAACGAACACATAGAAAGAAAAATTGCATGCGAAGCTGAGAAAGCAAGAGATAAAGAAAAAGCGGGGACCGATCCAACCTTTCTATCGGTCTCGTTTGATTTGCAAGCTATTTTGCAATTGCCATGCTCGAAGATTGGCTTACTTTATTATGTGCGAAAATTGACCGTATATAATTTAACTATGTACGAGAGTGCTTTACCTAATAATGCTTTTTGCTTTCCTTGGTCCGAGGTACGTGGCAAGAAGGGAAGCGCAGAGATAGGAACAATTTTATACTATTACTTGTCTTCTTGCATCCCGCGTCACGTCACAAGTTTCTCTTTGTTCTCCGACACCTGCGGTGGACAGAACCGTAACCAAAACGTTGCAGCTATTTTGCTTTGGGCTGTTAACGAAATAGAGCACTTAGAGGTAATAGAACAGAAATTTCTTGAGTCCGGGCATTCCTATATGGAAGCAGATTCCATGCACAGCAGCATTGAAAGTGCGAAAAAACACAAGGACTTATACTCAATGACAGATTGGAAAAACATTTTTAAGAGTGCTAAATCAAAAGGAGTCTACAAAGCAGGCAACAAGAAAGTGAAGAAAGATCCTTACAATGTTAAAGAGTTTAAGTACAATGAGTTCTATGACCTGAAACAACTTGCTGAAGCTACAATAAAAAACAAAACTAAAGACTGCAATGGGCACAAAGTTTCTTGGCTAAAGATTAAAAAAATTAAATATGTAAAGGGTGACCCAAAAATCTACTTCAATTATAATGCATCTGAAGAGTATTAAAATTTTGATACCAGAGCAGTTGTACCATCTCGCAGATATGCAACTCCTCAATCTGGCCCACGATACAGCACAAGAAAAGGAAAGCAACGCAACAAGTCCAATCCGAATTCTGTGGAACCACTTGCAACTCCTGAATCACTCCTACGACATGGATTAGAGAAGTTGTACAATAAACCCTTGGCGGTCTCTGCAGCAAAGAAAAAAGAATACCTCGGTTGGTATCACGGGCTCCATTGTGAGAACGATATTGTCGACAGAGTTCCGGATATTGCAGCCTTAGATTCAAGCAGCGATGAAGATTGTTAGCTTTGTATTTTGATTAATACCTCATTGTTTTGTATTTTGATTATTAAAGTAGCTTGCTATACTGATTAAAAGATGTTTATTTACGTATTTCAACCATTAATAGATATACCATTGTTACACGTTAAATGTCCCTAATACAGTAAAATAAATTCATTAAAACTACTTTCTTAAATAAAAACATTAAAAATGAGTAGAATTTAGTGAAGTTAAGATACTTTTAATAAGGTGTTCCAAAATTCTGTACAGGTAAAACCGGCTATATTGTTGATGATTTTAAGAAAAATGAAAAATACTCGCCCATCTACAGGTATTTTTGATTATTTTGTAGTTTGTAGGCATATGGTACAAAAACTAAAGCTTCATAAAATAGAAACATGTTCATAAACACTAAACTGAACGAAATATACAAAAACATATTTGTACAGGTAAAACCTGCTAAGTGTGCGACAATTTTTTTTCAATCACGTTTTTATGGTCTAATAATTTCATTCTAGGTCTCTTCAATTAGTAAAATGTAAACTAGATACAATAAGGCTTAAGAGTATATAAAAACACTTAAATTTTTTACAGGTTTCAATAGAAAAAAAATTGGTCAAACATTAAAATGACCATATCTCAAAATTAGATTTTGGCAGATAGCAGTTATTTGCAGTAATAGGACGATTTATTTAATAATAATAATAATAATAACAATAGCATGACATGCTCATACTCGTTTAAAGGTCTTTGCTTACGGCGGCGTCATTGATCGGGTTGCCACTTTCCCGAACACATGGTTGAGAGAGGTGATGGCTGAGATACGCGTCATACTCGTGAACGGGTGCTGTTTGTGGGGTCCGGTCTGTTCACGTTTGCAAGGACTGGTTCTTCAGTTTATTATTCTAGTTATGGCTTTTGACGTAGAGACCTCGTCATGTTGTTCTCTTAGACTTATTATTTTTAGTTTAATGTTATTAGCCTTACATTTTTATTGATTTTACTTGTTCAAGCTTTAATTATTATTATTTATTACTTTATTAAGTACTTGTAATGTAACTTACTTTTAAGCATTACTGTATTTTATACTTTTGAAATAATAACCTTCTGCTGGAGTTTCTTGGCGCTTCTTCTCCGCAATGATGGTCTTATCTGAAGCGCTAGTAAATTCACTTCATATTACCAACGTGTAAAAGAGCCCTATAGGGGCCTATTTACTGAATAAACATTTTGATTTTGATTTGATTTTGACGTGTAAAAATGCCCGTGCGGCCTACTTACTGAATAAACAATTATTACCTTTAATATGTTGAGAATGGGCAGCTAATAAAAATAAGTGTCTCTTATTTTAGACTACTCTCTAGCATATATCAAAATAAATCAATTCGAAGTTATAAGTTTAGATATGCGATGGGACGGTAGTACATTACGCTATGTTCAGTGGGGAAGTGCGAAAGCGAGGGCAAAGTAAGATAACATAAGATAAAGATAAAGATAAAGATAATTTATTTGTATAACACAGGTAGGTACATAAGGTCTTAAATATTAGGAAGTGTCACCATGTTGCGCCGTGGGGCATACACATTGTAGATGCAGTTAACGAAGTTGTAGCATGCACATGCTCGGATTTCGTCAACTAATTGTAGTCACACAAGTATTCATTTACCGTGTAGTAAGCTTTTTGTACTAGAAAATCATGTAATTTGTGTTTAAATTCAGCCAAATATTCCATATTTACTACATCCTTTGGTACTTTATTATAGATTCTGGGAGCCATCCCGAGTATGCTCTTCCGAAATAAAGCGGTCTTAGAAGACGTTGCGCTGATTTTATTTCTAAGACGAAGACTGTTAAAATTTTGAAGTAAGTGTTGATTAGATCTTGTAAAAATAACTATTTCATATATCTATAAGCTTGGAAAAGTTAATATGCGTAATTTCTGGAAATGCGGTTTACAAGAGTCAAGGTAGTGAATGCCACACAATGATCTTATGCATCTTTTCTGAGCTCTAAAGATAATTTCTCTATCAGCTGAATTTGCCCAAAAAATAATTCCATATCGTAGAGTCGATGTTACATAAGCGTGATATGCAGTTAACACCACGGACTCATTTACAACTTTTCTCAGATAATACAAAGCAAAAGAAAATTGATTCAGTTTTTTACATATAGTGTCAGCTTGGTTCTTCCATGTTAACTTATTATCTAGATTTAAACCTAAAAACCTTGTAGCATCTGTTTCTTCAATTTGTTGTCCCTTATAAAATATGTTTAAATTGTTTTTTCTTTGTTTAAATGTCATGATTTTAGTTTTTTCTAAATTAACTTTTAAATTATTGCTATAGGTGTCCTACTGGGCGATAAATAATTAAGTCCGTAGTAGATTATAAACACCTTTTTAATACGAGTTCACCAAGAGTAGAATCACAAGCACAAGAGTCAAAAGCACAGGCACATAGTAGAGAAAGTCTATAGGGAAAGAGTTCTGACACAGAGAAGGGAAGAAAGTAAAACACGAAATTAACAGGCGTCGCGTGAGTGTTGCGTAAGCAGATCGGGAGCCAAACAGTCATGCGTTCCGCGTCGCGCTCATAAGTGGACTCGTATTAAATAGGTGTTTATAATCTACTCCGGACTTAATTATTAATCGCCCAGTAGGACACCTATATTGGTGACCCCGACGTGATTGTCTACCTACATTGGTGACCCCGACGTGATTGTCTACCTACAATTGCTATTTATTCATTCTATTATAGTTCCTAATGATTCGTTTATCTCTCTTTCATATGTTATTGGGCATTTACCAGTGAAAATTACGGTACTGTCGTCATGAAGTAAGGCATTATGAACAATCTACCAGTATATAAACACTACGTGATTTTCTATTTTATGTACTCAATGTTTATTTTCGTGGTGCTTTTATAACCGAGCTGATAATACTATATTCTGGCAGAGTTCCACGTCGCCTCATTACAAGAGGGGACAAACTATTTTTAGATAGAGTGAAGATGTACTGTGCAAGGCCAATGTTCAAGGTTATCATCAGGTTTTTGGTTTGCAAAATTTATGTTAATAACTAAATTGACTTAATCCCAAACTAAACTATAGTACCAATTTTGGGTAAGGACCAAATTGGAACATAGTTAAGCGTAGTTAACCTATTTCTAGATAGTTAAGGCCTTCGGCCTTGACGCAATACTGACTCTCTGATCTAGATTTATCGTATAAAGTGGGGGTTTTTGATTTGGCGATACCCCCCTCCGCTACCACTTTAATTCCTTTTAATGATTTTAATGATTTCAATTATAGAGATATGAATATTAAAACCAAAACGAAGGTATGTTGAGTTGCAGTGTATTTGTCAATCAACAATAATTTATTTTTCTTTAAATTATGGTCTTTACTACTTACGGAACATGAAAAAGCTGTAATTAACATTTGGTAGAAAAACGGTATGAATTAAAATCATTGATACTATAAAAAGTATGTCCTAAAATATTTCTGACTCATTTTAAAAATCTCTTTGAATGTTATAGGGTTTTAGGTTAAGACTTTTGTATATTATAATCTTTTACATTATGGATACATAACATTCGAATTATAAAGCGTTATGACATAAAAAAAATATGACTTCCGATAGTTATGAACACAAATGATATGGGTACAAATGTCTGACTTTCAATAATCGAAACAATAAATGTATGGCAGTCAAAGGGATCCCGTTTTAAACCCATAAGAATAAAGGCCCTGTCAGTTTGCTTAATCCAATAAAAAATAAGACTAAACTCTTCTATTTATTTCAGTAAGCCGCCTGCGCATGCAACTGTGTATAGCGATACGGCATGAAGTTTTCACAACCGTCAAATTATGTTTGTTTTCTAAACTTCCTCATGAATCACTATAACTGGAACTTAATGAACATTGTTAATTATAGTCGATGACAAAATGTGTCCATACGCCGCTATCAAATCAATCAAATCAAATCAAATCATTTATTTCAGATGTCAATCCATATAACTATTCAGTAAAAAATAAAATCTAAATTAAAATTAAAACAAAAACAAAATTACTATAAAAATTAAAGCTAAAATCTAAATTAAAATTAAAGGGACTATTTGTCACACTGCTGGTGCAAAAACATGCAACTGCGTCCACCGGCGCAGCAGCGCGGAGTCCCAGCGGTCCCTGAACACGCTCAGGATCCTGTTGAAGCTAGCGCGGAGCCTCGCCAGGAGAGAGGCGGACCGTTTGCGCATTATTGCGGCGAAGCCGTCCGTGTGCGCCTCCGCGAACATTCCCGACGCACTGCAGCGCCACGGCAGCCCCAACAGCACCCTGAAGGCGTTGTTGTATTGGACACGCAGATCGCTGATTGCCCTCTGCGTAAAATTGACCCACAGGCCGCACGTGTAAAAGGATTGACAGTAAGCTTTAAAAAGCGTCACCTTTACTGGTCGTGTACAGCGTGCGAACCTGCGGGCCAACATATTGCATCGGACAGCCAGCGACCTGCGCTCCCTTTCAATGTCACAGTTATCTCTCAAGTCGTCGGTGACCCAGTGACCCAGATACTTGAATTTGGTTACCCAACATAACGGCGTACCACAAAGCGTGATTTTGGGCAAATCCGTGTACGTTTTCGAGCCCGCCTTAAAAACCATCAGTTCGCTCTTTTTAGCATTGTATCTGAGTCCATGGGCCTCCGCATACGACTCGCAAATCCCCAAGAGCTTCTTTAAACCACGGGCGGATGGGCTCAGCAGCACCATGTCGTCTGCATAACTAATGTTGTTAATGAAGACGTCATCTATATTGCAGCCGACGTTTGCGCCACTGAGCTCACTGATCAGCCGGTCCATGTAAAAATTGAAGAGCCGGGCGGAGCTTAATCCACCCTGTCTTACTCCGCACTCCAATCCATACTCGTCTGATAGCGAACCACCCCATCTCACCCTGTTCATTTGCTTACTGTACCAATAGTGAAATAACGAAGTTACCTCGGAAGGAACCGTGGTTTCACACCTAAGCTTTTTCCATAACACGTCATAGGAAACTAAATCGAAAGCCTTAGACAAATCCAAAAAGCAGGCGAATACAGGCGTTTTTCTGTCGGTGTAGTACTGCACAGTTTGCTTGAGGCACATAATCGCACTCTCCGTGGACAGTCCCGGTCTAAAACCAAACTGAGAATCATTTAGCTCGATGTCCTCAGCGAGTTGTTTATCTAGCAAACTGTCCAGCACCTTTGCTATAACAGTAGCCAGTGATATAGGCCTGTAATTGGACATGTCTGAGGCATCGCCCGCCCTGTTTTTCATTATTGGCACTACTAGGGTACGCATGAGATCATCTGGTATGTAACAATGACTAATGCACAGATTAAACAACATAGCCAATACTCTAGGCAGATGAGGCCCAGCGAACCTGAGATGCTCAATGCTGAGGCTGTCATGGCCCGGGGATTTGCCCCTACTCATTTTACGAATGACGGTCTCAACTTGCTTCCCGGTAAACCTATCAGCAATTACGTCACCAGAGACGACCCCAGCATTACCCATCTGAGACACCCGAGCGAGAGACGACTTAACATTAAAATTTTGCTTAAATGCGTTAGCAATCTGCTCCGTATCATGATGTCCCGCAACGCTAACAGGGAGGCTGGCCCTGGGATTCAGTTTATTTGTGCATTTCCAAAATTGACTAAACTGTTTTTTAGCATGATTTTTCGCTATTATGTCCATCTTTATTTGTTGCTCATTGTCTTTGCAATATTTTAAATTAGATTTAAAAACTCGCCTAGATTCACGCATTTGGTTATATAAATAACCAGCTACAGGTTTTCCACTCGACAACCATGTCTGATACCAGCTGCGAGCCTCCCTGTGAGCGGCGCTGACATGCAAGTTCCACCCCGGTACATAACGTTTTTGCCGATGTTTTGCACTATTTTTAGAAAACTCGGCCCCTCCCTGAAGTATACACACGATGTCACGATATAAATTTTGTATTAACGAAAAATGATTTAAATTAGTACACGTCTTATCTGCGCATTCAATACACTCCTCCGGGAAAGTCAACAGTCGTAATCTAGAGTGACAAAAATCCATATACTTTTGAACTTGTACATTATCTCTTTCTCCCCATATGATGTTATTGTATAAAGAGCCGTGAGTTACAGTTTCAAGTCTAATTAGGTCAATGTCACATTCTATTAACAAAGGGTAATGGTCCGACGAATACACATCGTACAAAACTGAAGCCTTAACTACCAAACGCCGCGCCGAGCTGGTAACCAAACAGTGGTCAAGCCATCTCAACGCACCGTTAGCACTACTTATGAATGTATGCGTATCCGTCGGTAATAGCTCCAAATCTACACAAACCAATAGAACCAAGTCATTTGCCATAAGCCATAAAACTTGTCTAAATGAATGTAAATCATAATAATATAAGTAGGTACCTAAGTTTATTTATTCCTCTATTGCACAAAAGAGTTAAAAATTCTGTGAATATTCCATGCATCTACCTGTTGCCATTGTTTAGTATTGAGCAAAAAACGGCAAAAAACACGTTTGTTGTATGGGAGGCCCCCTTAAATATTTATTTTATTCTGTGTTTAGTATTTGTTGCTATAGCGGCAACAGATATCTGTGAAAATCTCAACTGTCTAGCTATCACGGTGAGATACAGCCTGGAGACAAACGGACCGACAGACAGCGGAGTCTTAGTAATAAGGACCCGTTTATACCCTATCGGGTTATAACGCTAGTTGTTAGGGTTCTGTAACCCTAAAAAACTAGCGTTATAACCGACTGCACATTTTGATTGTGTCGTCAATAATAATTATGTTTAAAAACCGGGCAAGAGCATGTCGATGAACTAATTTTCTGTTTAAAGTTATTTGGTGTGGTCTTAGATGATTTTTAGTAGGTATAACTTAAACTGCCTATATTTCAGGAACCAAATAAGTTAATTTAGTCGTGATAGTTTTTTTCCTTAACGCTGCAACGGCTGGACAGATTTGGATAAAATTTATTTATAATATATATTAATCCCGAAGTTTTACAGTTCCCGGGGGAGTCACGATAATCGATTTTTTTGCGGATGAAGTCGCGGGCAGAAGCTCTTCAATAAACAGTTGAACAAAATTGTCTCCAAAGTGTTTTAATAGGTTCCCTAAAAGTAGCATGTTGAAGTTTATGAAACTACAATTATTAACCTCACTAATGCAAACAGACAATTCTGATTCAATATTGTTCAATAATTAATGAATCATTGATTCATAATACTCTCATGGGCTTTAGCTAATTGATAAACTGAATATCGACAGTTTAGATCCGATTTTAAATGTTTCGGCAAATTCACTAGAGTTTAAAAACATTGCTATCCAATATCATTCGAAAATTACCTAATTAGACATGTGTGTTTGTTAGTCTACGCTGAACCAGCTTGACGTGTTTGGATGGAATTTGAAGAGGATATTGATTTTACCCTGAATTCAGATCCAGAACTTAAAAAAAATCAGCTAATATCTAAAGACATAGAATAAGAACTAAAAGCATGCACAGTATTGGGATTCAGTATGCTACAAAGAGACAGTTCTGTAAGCTAAAATATCATGATCATACACTGTTGCTGTCGCAAACTGTTGCATATATAAATCCACGACCATGGTGTCCAGTTGGTGTCGATGGCGACTAGT
Organism: Acleris holmiana; assembly: GCA_949316455.1. NCBI lineage: Eukaryota > Metazoa > Arthropoda > Insecta > Lepidoptera > Tortricidae > Acleris > Acleris holmiana. The sequence continues at coordinate 2,078,798 of OX438784.1, forward strand.
TTACACGTGTTGGCAACACCTTGGTGTGTACGGCTGGTTTTAGCAAGGACTGTACTCTTCACTCTTTCCTTTTTATTAGGGTTCCAGAGCCGAATGGCAAAAACGGAACCCTTATAATTTCGTCATGTCCGTCTGTCCGTATGTCCGTCTGTCCGTCCGTCCGTCCGTCTGTCCGTCTGTATGTCACAGCCATTTTACTCAGATCCTATTGGCACTATATAAATGAAATTTGGGGGATAGATGTATTCTATGAACCGCTATACAATGATGTAGTAAAATTGAAAAAAAATATATATTTAGGTGTGGCACTCCATACTCCAACTAGGGGACGATTTTTTTTTTATGAGTTACATCAGAGTGTTTGGGTATTTTTAGATAGGGCTTCCAAAATGATACGGAGGTTTTTAAGTGACTTTTTTATGTAAGTGAACAGTTGGCGAGACATACGTTTCTAAAGTCGTAAAAAATCTGTCCGGGTGGGTAGCTTTTGAACTGTTAAATAGAACATTCTAATAAAAATTACAGTAGTAGAACATACGAAATACTTCCAACCAAAATTGTTTTGAATACGATACGCTGTGTAGTTATTGAGATTTTTATAAAAAAAAAAAGAATTTCAACCAGCTACGGAATCCTTCACTGTGCGTGGTCCGACAAGCACTTGGCCGGTTTTAACGTACTTATTGTACATTCATATATAAATTTTCGAGACAAGTATAGATTTAACGCTTTCGTTTTAAGGCTTTAGTTACTTATTGTATGGCTATAGAGCTTAAAGCTACATGGTCTTTTCTACGTCACAACAAGTGCTAGATTTATAAAAACAAAACGCTGTTTCAAAGAAAATGACGTCGTTCTGATAACTAGTGCAAAGAAACACTAATAATATTTATATTTTTTCGTCAAAAAATAGCCTACCATTGAGACAAAACTCCATAAGCAGGATTTCTTACAAAATACCTTTTCAAAAATACTGTCGTATAAACAGGCGACTTTAAATCCCGAAATAATTCACTATTCTTATGACATTATCAATGAGGACAAAGTCGCGCTCCAAAGCTAGTATTAACGTTTTTGTTGTTAAGGAGTTAATAACCTTTTGATTTATGTTAATTTCAATACCGCGCCGACAAATGATTAGGTAAACAATTTGTTCAGAAACTAGGCAAGCGCGAGTTGATTTTTTCAAAGCGTTCCGTTGTTGGAGTTTGCTTTTTTAAGGATCCGTAATCACATGGCAAAAACGAAATCCTTAATTTTGTCACATCCATCTGTCTGGGGTGTTACAGCAATTTAGGACAGGAACAATTGACAGGCACAGAAGCGCGTGGAGCTAACCGCATGTGCTTTTGTCATTCAGTCCACCAGGACCCCCTTGTGGTAAATGAGAGGTAGGTAGCTTTAGGTTATGTTAGTCTTGCAGCAGGCCCGGAGGGCAAAAAAACCCAGAAATAGGAGCTCCGTCGACACTTAGCCCGAGTTGTTCAATATTTAAACTAATTGTCAAAAATCTTAACTAAAGCTTAAATCTCAAGAAAACCTGTACAATTTTCGATTCTTTTTTCGAATTTTAACAATTAGTTAAGTTAACTACTGATCAAACAACAGGCCCTTATAGATTATAAATCTCCTTGTCCGCTCCTGTTTCTGGGTGGTTTAACCTTCCCTACCGCTGCAAAACTAACATAATCTAAACCTACCTACGTATTCTGTTATAGATGTTTGATATCACTGTGAGGGATTCTGATGAACTCCCGAGTTCACCAGCATCCCCGGGAGATCAGGGGGTTATCATGACCTAACTATGCAGTTCTGTTTTTGCTCAGAGGAAAGGAAAGAGCTTTATAGCTGTTCTAGCTCTATCCTTTTCGCTCACCGTAAAATGAACTGTATAGCCATGTCCCAGTAACCCTCCAGGCTAGGGGAACCTAGTGGACTGAATGGCTTTTGTTTAGTCTGCCAAATTATATTCTAACTTGCGGCCCGCCCTCGCTTCGCTCCTGATTAAAGTGTTATACATATAAACCTTTCTCTTGAATCATTCTATGTATTAAAAAAACCACATCAAAATCCGTTGCGTAGTTTTAAAGATTTAAGCATACAAAGGGACATAGAGGCAGAGAAAGCGACTTTGTTTTATACTATGTAGTGATACTATTTAACCGCACAATTGTCATCGCGTGTGATGTCCATGGACTTAGTTCTCTAATAAGTCCGTGGGAGTGTTTAAATAACTCGAAATTGACGAAATAGAGAAGAGAAGGCCATTAAATAAAAAAAAAAACCATTGAGGCATTGTCTTTAAAATTTGGTAGAGGAGTATTTTAACCGCTAAACAATTTTTGGTGCAACTTTATGTTTTTTAGGCTTTGTACTCAATTCACGCAACCAAGACAAGAATATCCTTAACAAAACACCTTCCTTACATGTGGCAAAATTCCGTAGATAATCAAGCTTATTTCTATAAAACAAGTTCAATGGATTAACTTTTAACGCGTAATATAATATACATATAATGATAAAATTATAGGAGTTTTTGCCATTTGGTTATAGATCCCTAAAACCTTACAGAACACGCGTGAAACAATCGTTTGTTCACCTTTGAACTCGTTTTTTTACATAAACATTAAAGTACGCCGTAACTTGGTGAGTTTAAAGTCAAATTCATTATAAATTAGGTACTAGCTGTGACTCCGTCCGTGTAGTCATTTATCGCTTTTCCTTCGTGAACTGTTGAATTTTATAGGACATAGTACCAAGTGTTACGTAACAACGACTCTAAAACACGTCAAACGCGATATCGTTATAACGCAGTAGAATAAAGGCCCTGTGGTGCTAGACAAGTTGCATTCGACAATCGTTAGCGATTATGTTTTGATTGATAAATGTATGGAATTGACGTAAACCACCGAGATAGTAAAGTGACACTTACGTCAATTCCATATATTTTTCAATCGAAACATAATCGCTAGCGAGTGTCGAATACACCTTGTCTAGCCCCACTGCTTAGTTAGGGCCCCAGATCTCTACCGGAAACAAGTAGAATAAAAAAAAAGTGCATTGGATTAACTCTGCAATTAATTTGTTAATAAAAGCTTTAATTTTAACAATAACTGACACACATACATAACATCACGCCGTCATTCCCGGAGTGGGGTAGGCAGAGCTACAGAAATACCAACAAATCTACAAATACTTGTTTATAAATTCTGTTACCACATTTTGTATTAGTGACAGGTTGCAAGCCCATCGCCTATTACTACTACAAGCCCTTATTCCCTTAGTCACCTCTTACGACATCTTTGGGAACTACGGCAATACATACGGCATACGGGGGACAATAATTAAGACATCATACATAAGCAATGTGGTTTTGAAACCGAATAGATGCGATGTCCAAACCATATAATCAGTTTATAAATATGTACAGTCGCTATCATTAGCCTAAGAAAGCCAGTGGGGGCACGCGAAGGGCATAGGAAATTGGTGCCGTGACCTTTGCGGTCGAAAGCTATTTGTATGTTGGATCCACCGTCCGCTGTTTGATTTGCATTCATTTATGAAATTGAAACCCTGTGTGTTTGCCGCGTTAGAATAGTGCCACTCCATATCTTCCCGTAGATGTCGTAAGAGGCGACTAACAGCCGGTTCCTTATTCAAACCGCGAATAGATTAGGTTACTTTTAGTTAAAATTTGACACATTTTATGTGCGGTACCACGGTTTGAATATAGGAACCGGACATAAGAATAAGGGCTTGTAACCTGTCACTAATACACTACTAAACTTCTTGTCCGAATTGTGAAAAATGTAGTTACAGAATTATAGACAAGCTTTTTTAGAGTTGGTATTTCTGTAGCTCTGCCTACCCCACTCTGAAAAAAGGGCGTGATGTTGTGTGTATGTTTCTTAGTATCTTTCAATTACGTAGGTCATTAACACTACAAATTTAATTAGAAAATGCAACATTACCTTAAAAGTCTGACAGACTAGACAGTATTGCTCGAGGTCATCGCACATAGCCATGACGGGAATGAAGCCTGGGACCGCTAGCTTCGTAGGCATATGTATGACTATAAAAGAGAATTTGGAAAAAGGTAAGAAAATAAATTATTAAATAACTCCCCCGAGTGGTTTCCGGGTTAGAATAGTGCCACTCCATGTCTTCCCGTGGATGTCGTAAGAGGCGTCTAAGGGAATAAAGGCGTGTAGTATTTTTAGGCGATGGGCTTGCAACCTGTCACTAATACACTAGTAAACATCTCAGCCTACTTGGGTCTCATAATCCACTTACCGTCAGGTGGCCCGAGTACTCGTGTGCCTTCTACTTGTCATAAAAAAGAGTTTCGTCATTCATGGTCGGATTAACTGGAAGAGATCCCATTACAGGGATAAGTTCGCCATTGTACATGTTAATCTTACATTTATGTACGAAATTTCTTGTAATTGTTTGTTTTTTATGCAATGAAGAGTTTACTTACATTTTTCGACGACACGCTAGCCTAGTTGGGAGTGACCCTGCCTTCGAAGCTAGGGGTCCTTGGTTCAAATCCCGGTAAGGGCAGATATTTGTGTGATGAGCACGAGTATTTGTTCCTGAGTCTTGGATGTTTTCTATGTATTTAAGTATATATTTATCTATATAAGTAAGTTTATCGATGTCTAGTACCCATAGTACAAGCCTAGAGCTTAGTTTGAGACTAGGTCAATTTGTGTGACATTTTCCTGTGATTGTTTGTTGTTGTTGTTTGATTTCACAATGGTCACCTAAAAACGATTTTACGATAATATCTATTAAAACAAAAGCACTATTTATTAAAAAAATACATGACATTAAACGTCGGTCGAGTTTTTCTGGTCTATTTAGGTACTGGGCTTGGACAGAGTCCAGCGATTTCTGTCGCACGATGCATTACTTTATATAAATATGACCGAGTCCATTGACGTGTCTATTTAGAGATTACCTAATCCATTTACACTTAGGCCCGTATTGAAAATACTGAGATCAAGATCGGCCGGTTGTCGGGAGAGGCTACGGGCCTAAAAAAAGGAAATACCGTCACTGATATCCAAGGATTTCAGTTACGTATTTAAAAAGCATTGGCTCAAGCTGCACCGGTTGGAGAACGGACAATTGTAATTACACTTAATTTCATTTTATTTTTATAATATTTTAAAATTGTAATTTTTGTTTTTATTTTTCTTATACTCATATTGATTCATTAATTTGTATTTAAATGTATAATTGTAATTGTAATTATTTTTATGTATTGTACTGTATTTTTTATTGGGTATATTGCCTTAAATAAAAAATAAATAAAAAAAACCACTAGATTTTTTTAAATCTTGGCAGCTACGGAAAGGCTTAGTTGTTTAGTGAATAAAACTACCGTATTTTTTTTTATTCAGACTTTGTACAATTGTTAAATAATTTAATAATATTTTTAAGGAAGACATTTCATTAGTAACTGTTAGGTGTGTATCGCTTTTTATTCTAATTATTTATTCTAACCCGGCAACCACATGGGCGTTACTATTTAATAACTAGATAAAAACCCTGTTATAATGACGTTCTTCTTTCAGGGCTGTTATTCTACACCGTAAATCCTAATTGCTTTTGACTTACAATCGTATTGTTAACATCATGATAGCTCTACTTTATACCAACTAGAATAGAGCTCCTGATAGTATGGTACTTACAATGTCAACACTGCAAATCTTCCCTCCTAATCCAATTAACATTATATCAGAATCAATTGTCAAAGTAGATTCAATCCTCTCTTCTTAGTTATAAGGTTGTGATCGCTAAAGGAGTTACATCCGAGTTAATGTTATTTGGGTCAGGGCAGAAATGAGTTGCCAACCAATGTTACCAAGCGGCAACAAATATACGCATAGATGTATGAAGCATGACATGTGATGCCACGAACCGCTGCGGCGGTGATAGGATGATTTGTTTCCGCTGCTTAAAGTCATGGTCAGACTATAATGCTTCATTAATATATCTGCACGTCTCACGCTTTATAATGACTCATAATCAGACCCCGCAATGGATGTAGCGAAACCGGAGTATATGGCAGTTTTATGTTAGGGTTGGCGTACGACACTTATTTAAAAGAGAAACAGGCCAGCTATCTTAAGCTCGCCCCGAGCCAAATTGTTGCACATAAACATGCACGGATGAGGCAGCGTGCTCGCCGCGAGCCGACATTTCAAAATGGCGTCGGACACGATGACAGCCGTGGCTGCGTTTATCATAATTCACCGAATTATTTGCAAAAAGAAGAAGAAATCGCCTCGGTGGTAAAATGACTCGGCACCTTTATCAAATTTGTACGCGCCTCGCCCACAGAAAAGTTAGAATTTGTCCTTTTACCCGCGGCACTCTCGGATACACGTCTAAATATCGCGTGGCACGCAAACCGAGGCGCCTTTCAGCACGGTCAAAAGACCGACTCTCGACGGCTCGTCGCGCGCCGCTCGCCCGCTGCTCGCGCACAGCGCGTGAGCGCATACGAATTTGATCAAAATATGTGAGCCGTGCGTGTCTCAACCCGAGGCTGCTCTAATTTATACCCAGCTTTATATGTGGCTGGCAGGCTCTAGCGCCTAGCCATATGAATTGGAAACGTCCTGTGAACATTATACAATAAAGAAGAAGGTTCAGATGCATCACAGCTTGTATACAATTCACGATGGCGGCTTTCATTCATTACATTTATATATAAGGACGTAATCATACAAACTGTTTGTTTCAAAATTATGTCGAGTAAAGAGAGATATTTTAATATTTTTAAAAAAAAAATTGGGTTTTTATTTGTTCGTAGATCTGCTACAGACTTGCTAGTCCGATTGCGGGGTATGCTCATAATAAGCTATGTATAGGCGGACTAAAAATGCATTTAATCCCAAGGGACTAAAGCGACACTACTTTCTAGGGACTAAAGAAGTTATTCCCATTGGCCATGCCATTTGGTGATGCTCTTGTCGATAGACTTCGCGGTGGAGTAATGGCAAAATGTTGTTTCTCTTTCTGCATTAATGTGACAGGTTGAGAGTGAAAATGATAGTGTTATGACTTATGAGAAGGTTTTATAAAACTTTTATAATTTAACAATTTTTTTCTCGCTATAAACGCGTGTTTAACTTGAGACTAAAAAGCCATAATGACACTCGAACTTAGTTCCCTTCCAATAATCTATCGTCCTTTTTAAAGGAGGGATTCTGGCCGAGGGGTGTTATGTTTCGGCGATTTCGTGGCCGCCGGCTAGCTAGCACCGCAAAAGTGTTTTAGTAGTTATGATAGTTTTGAGTTATACATTGATATGTATGTTTGTCTGTAAGGTATTTAGGGGCCTTGCTGCCTGAAATAAAGTGATTCTATTCTATTCTATTAATTCACTTTCGCATTGCTCGAGTGGATAAATGTCTTTTCATAATGGCTATGTCCAACTAAATTCATATGGCTACTACATTTGGCCGTTATTTGGCAAATAATGCCAAACAACGCATCTCTTTCATTCTGTATGCCAAATGTAAGAGATGTAAGACCTATATTTGGCAAATACTGCCAAATAAAACCACCGGCATGATCCCCAATTTATTCTTACACAACTAAAATACCTAGGTTCCATACATTTCGCTAGATAGCTAAGTAAAATTAATTGTCATTGCTATTTTCAACGAACTAAAGCAATTTGCTATGCCACATCCATTCTACTGTCGTCAGAGCCGGAAGTAGCAATTTGTATGAGCGTTCATGAACTCAGATTAAACAAATACTCTTTTAGTTTTAAAAAGAAAAAGAAATCGCCTCGGTAGTGGAACGGTTCAGCAACTTTATCAAATTTGTAAGCGCCTCGCCCACAGGCAAGTTTGAACTTGTCATTTTGCCCGCGGCACGCTCGGATACACGTCCAAATTACGCGAGGCACGCACACTGAGGCGGCAAAAGACCGACTCTCGGCGGCTCGCCGCGCGCCACTCACGCTCAGCGCGTGAGCGCGTACGAATTTGAGCAAAGTAGGCGCGTGCCTCAACCCGAGGCTGCTCTAATTTGTACCCACCTTTAGACATCAAGTTTGATAGTAAAACTTGCCGCCATGACGACATGGTGACGCCTCAATCTGGCGCCGATTCCGAGCACACGAGGTGGCATTCGACATAACGTTATTTTGAAATCTGTAAGACTGTATTCCATTAAGGGCCGTAAACTGATCTCGACTGTAACTCTCGTCTCAAGATGCGTCAAAAATGAGTTCTCTATGGATTGACGTTTACTTTGACGTATATTTTGACGGACATCCCAGCCAAGATGAGTTTAATAAAGCCTTTAGTGTGACGTAGTTTGTCAGAAAGCTGAGAGATGGCGCCAAAGAATAAGAAATAAAACAAGTATGCATTTTAAACGGACTTAAAAAAAGAAGAAAGTTCTAATTTTGGCTGAATATTGTTTTTTTAAATACATTATGTAACGATCGCTCCGCTTACAGCAGCTCTAAGAGCGTCGGTGATCGTGTAGTATTTAGTCATTACGATACTACAAGAATCCATTTTGTTAATTGAACATAAAACCGAAATTAAGCCGTGCACGTCTATACACACACACACACACACACACACACCTTCAGGTTTATACAAACACGCATACACACATCAGCGTCCTTCATTAACGCTTCAAACCCTTGTACCCTGAAATATATCTACCTAATAAAAACACGTCACCAAAAATCTCGCTTTTCAATTTTACAAAAGCAAATTACAATGCAAAACCATGCGACACGAAGCATTCACGTTTCACACGCTTTAATTATGGCGGACGGGGATCTGTCAAAATGAAAAGGCCGCCATTTTGTGAGTTTTGTGACCCTTTTGTCTTGGACGAAGGTATGCCACCATTCAGCCGAAATTCCTCGGAAGTGTGACATTCTTTTTGCTCCAAATTTAACTGAACAATTTTTTGTCATGTCATATACGTGTTTTTTTTTTGATATGTTTTTCCCTTAGCCAAAATGAAAATTTTAACAATGTTAATTCAACAGCAATTCCTTAATCCTCACTCTATCTTTAAAATTATTTTGATAATACCTTTACGTTTGTGTATTGCATCCAATTCATAGGATAAGCTTACTGATACGACTATTGAACTTTCAAAGAGTTCCGCTAAGTATTTTGTTTTAAACTACACAATTTGTGGTTTATGATCGTAGGCTTAAACTAACAAGATTTCCGTCGAAATGGAATATTAAAGCAGAATGCCCCTTTCGAGTCTCGGTTAAGATTATGTGAGCTTACTGATTGGTTTATTGAATTTTTGAAAGGGTAATATTAGCCTCTGTAATAATTATGAGCGTATTTTTTTTTGTTAATCGGACAGTAGGTAATTAATAATGATTAAAAAAGTCAGTTTCATAATAGAATTTGTGGCTAAATCTTTTTTTTTTATGACATGGAGAAGGCACACGAGCCCTTAGGCCACCTGATGGTAAGTGGAATCTGAGACCCATAGACATTTGAATTCTCAAGACTAAAATCCTAAGACCTCAAACGGAATGCCTCTATGCTAGTAATTTCACCGATTGTCTTAATTCGATGCCCGTATATTCGTTGAAATTTAATTTGCATTATTATTATTATTTTACTTTCAAAAGATGTTGTTAATACAATGTTCGCTTTTGTATCGTTATTCCCTCTGGAACTATTTTATTTTCCGGGATAAATAGTGTCCTTTGTCCGTGTCCGAGCTACAAAATATCTTTTTATTAAATTTAACGTCAGTTAAGGCATTTAACCGTGAAAACGGAACAAACAAACACAGTTTCAAATTATAACTTAATGTTTAGTATTAAATTTCAAGCTACTTCTCTACTATCTTAACTTCTTACTTCTTACTAATCGCGTTTTATTACTTACAATAAAGTGTGTGGCCCAAAATCAGAGTTAATATTAAAATAATATAAAATTAATAATAGTATATTCCATGTAATACAAATAATAGTTCCGCCAAACTTGACCGATTGAGTTCGTTCTGCATCGTACTTATTCTGAGTTTAAATCTACAGCGCGCTGTCATGGCACTCTGTACCAAGACATACCCGTCCTAAGTGACCAGGCGACGATATCGCGACAAAAAAAAACGTTACCTAAATAAATACATACATACACATACGTAACATCACGCCTCCATTCCCAAAGTGGGGTAGGCAGAGCCACAGAATTACCAACAACTCTAAAAAGAGTTAATAATGATAATTCTGTTACCACATTAGTGACAGGTTGCAAGCCCATCGCCTAACAGTGCTACAAGCCCTTACTCCCTTAGTCGCCTCTTACGACATCCACGGGAAGACATGGAGTGGCACTATTCTAACCCGGCAACCACACTACACGGACTAAATAAATAAATAAAAAATATCACAGGACAATGTCACAAAAATTGACTTAGTCCCAAACTGAGCTCTAGGTTTGTTCTATGGGTACTAGACATCGATAAACTTACTTACATAGAAAAATATACACTTAAATACATAGAAAGCATCCAATACTCAGGAATAAAACACTCGTGCTCATCACACAAATATCTGTCCTTACCGGGATTTGAACCCAAGACCCGAAGCTTCGAAAGCAGGGTCACTACCAACTAGGCTAGCGTGTCGTTAAACCTGCGTTTTTTTCCCGGAGACATTAAGTACTTTTTACCCAAAAAATTTGTCAGTTTTTGAGGGAACAGCAATAAACTACGCGGACGGATTTGCAGGCAACAGAAAGCATAAAACGACGTAAAGAATCTAGAACTTCGCATAAATATATTTTTCTTATTTATTTGGTCGTCTTTTTCTATTCAAGCTACGTCTTACGTTTAATATAGCCTAGCTCGGAATCCCTGGATTCCGAACGCAATGAATAAAATGCTGAAAGACCCTCCAAATTATAAAACGTCGTCGTCTTATTTATTTCTCGTATTTAGCTTTAAATTCTGACTTTATGTGCTTTGCGACATCAGTTTTATGTGCTAGAGCTAAAGAATGTTTCCACATTCAGAGAAACGGTTGCTACAATAATTAAGCATGGTCAGGTTAACTGAAAGAGAACGCTTTAAGGGGGAAGTTCGTCATTGTACACGTTATGCTTAACTTTGTGTACGTACTTACTTGTAATTGGTTTAATGTTTACTAAAGAGTTGAAAGACATAATATTATGGACAGTTTTGTTATGTAAACAATTTCAACTCTATTTAGATTACACTTCAGTTTATTAAACATTTTTAGGGTTCCGCAGTCAAACTAGGAACCCTTATAGTTTCGCCATGTCCGTTCGTCCGTCCGCAGCCTAGTGCAAAGACTATTAGTACTAGAAAGCTACAATTTGGCATGAATATGCATATTAGTCACGTTAACAAAGTGGTACAATAAAAAGTAAAGCAATATATTTTTTTAACACAGTTGCTCAAAAAGTGGTACTTTTCGTAGCTGTATATCGTGCGGAAAGTTGAATATTACGCACTAGTGCGTTATAGTTTTCCATTTTTTTTAAATATAATTTTGTTTCAACTTCCAAGCCGTGCATCCAACCAGAGTTTGCATGTTCAACCACTTTTTAATTACGTCATTTAGATTTTTATTGAGACTATACATAGGTAATATAATTTAAAATATTAAAATTAAATACATACATACATACATACACACATAAAATGTATCTAGGTAATATTAAAAAAAACAGCTTTCATTAAGATGGCTGAATCTGAATTAGTATTACGAATGATTAGATAGTGCATCAGCGGTAATGCATAAAGGTGAATTCACATTACACCATGCCGAAACCGGGCCTAGCCCAGTACGGCGTAATGTGAATCCACCTTTATGCATTACCGCTGATCAATAGAGATTATACTTTTTGATTTTTAAATACAGCGTGTAAATTTCATATGGGCATATATTTTAATAACAGTTAGTATATACGCTAATTAACGTAAAAACTTGTGTAACAGCAACATTAGATGTGTTTTATTTGTTCTTACTAATTAATTCAGCAAGCAATGTATCACACATTGCGTCGATTAAATTAAATCATCTACATAATGGTCTTGTTATTACTCATGAATTATTATGTTTTGTCATTTGTTTACTTTGCCAATAAAAGTCAAAAATAAAGATCATTAATGCAGGCGGTTCGCTCGCCTGAGATTGATATTTACTTTCCTCACGTTTCGTCTTGCACTTGGATACAGGCAATACATTGACGACCGATGGACGCTTGCACACTTCGTACATTGGTCCTAAGACAAACTTTAAAAAATTAACTGCTCTTCAATAATAAGAGATAGCAACGAAATATCTTTCTCACATGATTTGTACGATCGTTAACTACGTCTGGATAAAATATATGCCCGTATGAAATTTACACGCTGTATAGGTAATTAAATTACTGTGACTTCTTTTATTTGGCTGAATGGTCACAACCGTTGCCATTTCATAAAGTCTGTGTCAATTAAAAGTAAAATTGACTTTTGTAATAGTTTTATTTACTGATTTATTTTTGTTTCATTGATATTTTTTCGCAAATGTATTAAAAAACGTCGTTTGCTACACGTGCGGAACTGTCATTTTAACTCGTCCCTAGTCTTGTCCCTCGCTTGCAGCTCGGGCCAAGATACTTCGGGACTCGTGTAAAATGACATACTTTCCGCACTTGTATCAAAATGTACTATTTTAGTGTAGGTACCTTCCCTACACGTAACGTGGAAATGTATTTTTTTTCTCGTCTACCCTATAGTGTGGGGTGTCATTGGATAGGTCTTTTAAAAATATGTTTTTTAATTAAGTAATCCGTTTATGAAATATTAAGCTTTAAAGCGCAAATTTTTGTTAGACTCAAGTGTAACAGCCAAAAATTACAAATACTAAAAATCTGAAAGAAACCGTAAATGAAAGAGCATATAACCGATTTTAAAGGAAAACTATCACGACTAAGTAGACATCATTGGTTCTTGAGATACAGGCGATTAAAATGTTTATACCTACTAAAATCATCTACGACGGCACTAATTAACTTTAAATAGAAAATTAGTGATTACTTAATGATTTTATATGTTTGTAGTACTTAACGGCTCCGGAACCCTACACTACACACTACTACAGTTAGCATATACAATAAATAATCTGTAGCATTCCTATTAATTTGTCAATATTGATGTCTTAGTCTTTTGTATTTGATGTTTTACACATTATTTACTTTTTAATTATAGTAAAAAGCGTTTTCTGTTTTGAGCGCTGTAGTTCCTGTAAAAGTGATTGCACGGAGAAGTGCAATCACTTTTTGCAGTTGTTTTATTTTCTTTTTCTTCGTTTTTATTAATGGCGGTCCACCGCGGTATTTGTTTTATTTAAACAAGTATTTGTTTTTTTTTATGGCATTGAGAAGACAAACGAGCACACAGGCTACCTGATGGTAAGTGGATACTGTGACCCATAGACATTCGCATTCACAAGACTGCAAGCGTTGCCAACCCTGAGGACTAAGATGGAATGCCTCTATGCTAGTTATTTCACCGGCTGTCTTATCCCCAAACCGGAACACAACAATGCGAACACTGCTGAATAGTTGTTGGAATATTAAATATAATCATTGTTTTTATCACTCGCTGTGTAAAACCATTTGAAATTGTTTAACCTACTATTAGTATTTACTTTAGTACAGAGTATGTACAAAATCATCTTAAATAAAGATACCGATTTTTCGTGTGCGTTACAGAACCCTTAACACAAATCAAAGAATCAAATTACTAAACTGTTCTATTCCGCGTTGTATGAACAAAATGGCGTATTCGATATCAACAGCGAATAAATATTTAACCTTCCGCACTTAGAAATATGGGTGATTTTACTACAAGTCATCCATGACTTATTCCCTTTTGTCTAAGGCTGTATCATATGAATGCTATCATCCACGTAAACAGACATGAAGTCGATCGATATGGAGTCTGGTGACCTATTTCCACTATTTGGTCGCAAATTGTATCAAATGTCCCAAAAAAATATTTGAAAGTGGAAAAAATGGGTCAATATAATGTCAAATGTATGTACAGAAAAGATGGTGCGAGATCGCGAGCGCAAATAAAAATCTATTGAAATCACAAGTTTCTATGACATTCATTTATAGTTTACTAGCGACCCGCCCTCACTTCGCTCCGGATTAAAGTATTATACATATAAACCTTCCTCTTCAATCACTTTATCTATTAAAAAAAACCGCATCAAAATCCGTTGCGTAGTTTTAAAGATTTAAGCATACAAAGGGATATTGGGACAGAAAAAACGACTTTGTTTTATACTATATTGTAGTGATGTACCAGGTATCCTATATTTATATTGTATTGTAACTGTTTTAAACAAAAAAAATCTTAGCACCGACTTTAGACTTTTTTCTGTTTCGCCTATTGGTTGACTGGTAGAGAATGTCATTGGGCCATTTGTACTTTATTGTTTTGTGCAAATAAGTTTAAATAAATAAATAGTATGATTAGGTATTAATTAGTTCGTAAGAAAACGGTTAGCAAAGAAAAATCTAAATCGTAATTTTTAAACCTTCGTTTGATTTATGATCAGAGATCGGACAAATGGGTGTCATTACTCGCAAAAATGTGGACATGACTCCATATATTTTAATTAAACTAATTATATTACATTAATTGATTACTTACCCTAAAAATAATTTTGATCCTTTGCAAAGCATAAATGATACAAAGATTTGTTATTGTGTTTATTTATTAAAGCAAATAAACAGGTATTTTAATATTTTTTCCGAGATTATTTTATTTCTTTTAACGGCTAAAATAATCTTACGAGGTGAAAGCTCCTTTCGAATCCACGGAAGTTAATGGAGCAAACTTATGTACTTAAATTAATATAATATCAATGGCCACTCCTGTATTATTTATTTATAACTATTCTGCAAAGGATCAAGATTAAAGTTCAGGTAAGAAATAAATTAATATAATTTCATTTGTTTAATTAAAATTGGAGTCATGTCCACATTATTGCGAGTAATGACACCCATTGTCCGATCTCTGTTTATGATTTTGATGCAACCGAATTTTACTGTACAGTTTTCTTAGTTTAAATTTAAAAATTGACGTTTTTTTGGATATTTATTTAAATCACAGCTTTCTATGATATTCATTAGTCTAGTATGATTAAGAATTAGTTAATACAATATTTGCAGTGCCTGTAAGGGGATCAAGGCTAATACTGAATGAACTTGATAGCAATAAATTGTTATATGATTTTAAAATAGTGCTTACCTATTCTTTTGACGTTTTCGCACTAAGCCAGGGTACAAACTGGATTGCAAAAAACAGGAACAGAGTACCGTAAAATGGGGTGAATAGATACAAAGTAAAATAAATCATATTCTACTAATCATAAGACTGAGATTTTAACGCAATTTTCCAATAGACGTAACGTAATTTTCAATTTAAAACTTGTTCTTATGATTAACAAGTTTCATTTAAGATTGTATTCCTTTTCACCCTGTGAATTTATATTATCCTCATTTTACGGTACTGGAAAGAAATGGGGCAGCCCTACACTAAGAAGGCGACTCTCACATAACTAAATAAATAAATAAATATCAGGGGACAATCTCATACAAATTGACCTAGTCCCAAAGTAAGCTCTAAGTTTATTTTATGGGTACTACAATATAAAAAATACACACTTTAATACATAGAAAACATCCAAGACTCGGGAACAAAATATTCGCGCTCATTACACATATATCTGCCCTAACCAGGATTTAAACCCAGGACCGCAAGCTCACTCCCAATTAGGCTAACGTCATGAATATTATAATTAATGTTATTGCAAATACTGTTTTTTATTTTAAGACTTGAAAGTATGTATTTTAAAACAAACTACATTATTAACTGTCAGTTCAACGACCACGGAATTGCTAAAATATGACTCCTTTGAATAAGTCAAATGTCTGGTCTTTACTCTAACCACAAAGGACTTTAAATTCACCTTGTGACGATGCTCCAGCCACTTTACAGTCTGGGTAATTTTAGTTTTAGGGTAAGTTGCTTAATACGCAACTCAGAACTAATTTAAAAAAAAAAAGTTTATTTAAGTACATACATCTAACAAAAGTAAACAAAAAGCAAAATCTATTGACAGACGATGTAAAATCTTTCCAGCTCAGCATTTTACTGGTTTTTCAGGACAGAACTGGTCTTCCGCAGGAATCAGGCCACACAACCTGAAATACCGAATAAAATACCTCAAACATTGAAATTAAAAGCTTACATACTAATCTTAAACAAGAAAATATCAAATGGAGAATATCCTAAATACTCGTATTCTCTACCAAAATAACAAAAGAAACAGTTTTAAAGTTCCCTCGTAAAAACAATTGCAAAGAGACCATTTTAGGTTTGCAATAAAATAAATGTTTAAAACACGGGACGCTTGGTTTCCCAAATACGTCGTTCATTGTATAACATTGTAAAGAGCGGTTTGGAAGAATTTCACATCCCACGTGTGCACTTAAGTGAACACGCGTCGTTAAACCATAGCAATAACGTGTGATTTAGAAAACAACGTACTAAGTTGCTTTATGCTGTAGGAAACTAAACAATAATCAGTAATCGAAAAAGGTTTTGTTTATGTTAAGGCAAGGCAAACCTAAAGGTATATAGGACCACAATCGCACTGCAAATGCATAACATCACGCCTTCATTCCCAGATTGTGGTAGGCAGAGCCACAGAAATACCAACAACTCTTAAAAGACTTGTTTATAATTCTGTAACCAAATGTTTACAATCAGGCTAAGAAGTTTACTAGTGTATTAGTGACAGGTAGCAAGCCCATCGCCTAACAGTACTACAAGCCCTTATTCCCTTAGTCGTCACTTACGACATCCACGGGAAGACATGGAGTGGCACTATTTTAACCCAACAACCACTCTTTCATCTTAATAATTTCACATAATTTTGGTTGTCTTATACCCACACAATAATGTATATAAGTGCTGCGGGTTGGAGGTGGTCTTAATTCGGACAGAAAATACTCCAACCTTGAGTACTAAGATGGAATGCCTCTATGATAGTAATTTCACCGATGAAATGATACCTAAACGATGGCAGGATATTTACATTTGCACCTTATTGTAACTGAATAAGGTGCAATAAATTTAAGCATATCTTATGACGTCTACGTAGACTACTCGAAGATTACTCGATGTAACCCTAACCCACCATAGAATGGTGTCACAGTGGCATTATAACCAGTGATCGGACAAATGAGCGTTATCACTCGCAATAATATGGACATGACTTTTTTTTATTTTATTTAAACAAATTAAATTACATTAATTGATTACTACCCTACAAATAATTTTGATACTTTGCAAGGCAGTAATAATTAAAAAATATATGAAACAATAACTTTTTATTGTGTAGATTTATTAAAGCAAACACACAGTATTTTTATATTTTTTCCGTGGTTATTTTATTCCTTTTCACGGCTAAAATAAACTTATGAGGTGAAAGCTCATTCCGCAATCCACGGATGTTAATGGAGCAAACTTATGTACTTAAATTAATATAATATCAATGGCCACTCCTGATGTCTTTGTATTAATTATTTATTACTATCCTGCAAACGTTGAGTATAAAAGTTCAGGCGAGAAATAAATTAATGTAATTTAATTTGTTTAATTAGATTTGGAGTCATGTCCACATTATTGCGAGTAATGACACCCATTTGTCCGATCTCTGATTATAATACAATTTGTTTGACACTTCTTATGACTTGAACCATAACGAGTCACTGTGACCCAGTTTTACGGTTGATCAGGTCCTGAGGATTGATACCATCCTTTCATCTTATTGTTAATTGGAAGTTATATCTGAAGCGCAATTTCGAATCGTTTTTGTTAATTTTAATGGGCCATTTTACACAAATTTTCCTGGTCTGGGCAACCTGGTGAATATTTTACAAGAACGATGCACGTGAACAATACACAAAATTTTTGTGTAAAGTGTCATTCTATGGAACTTGCTAACTATGTAAACAAGCCGCCATACTAAAATTGACATTAGATGTCAATTTCAATATATTGTTTGTTTACATAGTTAGCAAGTTCCATAGAATTACAGTATAAGTACCAAGAAGCGTTACTATTTTAAACGAATAGGTGACTAGGTATTGACAACGCTATGGGCATTGTTTATACGTGACTAGGGGTAAATCACTAGTGTCGCTTGTTTGTGTCGTCGAGTTTCAGATGACCAGTATTAAAGAAGTGTTTAATTTATTATTGCATCGTAACTCATGATAACAATCATCTACTTATGACAGCGTTGAATATACACGGATACTTACAAGTCAACTATAAAGTTTAATATTCTCAAGAAAAAATTTCATACTCATCAGACAGAATAATTTAAAAGAAAGAAAAACATTTATATGTGACAAACAAAATAAAGAACAGAGAAATACACACAAGAAGAATGTAGTCCCGAAATGGTCCCAATTCAGCGTAAATGCTGGCATTTGTCAGCGCTGGTCTTCCGTTGGAATCAGGTGAAATATACACACAATTCTTCGATCATAAAAAACAAATAAAATGTGTCCTTAACGGCGATTGAATCCGAAACCTGAGGCCCTAGCGTCACGTGTCACCTACCGCCAAACAGCAGTGTTCGCATTGTTGTGTTCCGGTTTGGGGATAAGACAGCCGGTGAAATAGTATAGAGGCATTCCATCTTAGTCTTCAGGGTTGGCAACGCATTTGCAGTCTTGTGAATGCGAATGTCTATGGGTCACAGTTTCCACTTACCATCAGGAGGCCTGTGTGCCCTTTTGCCTTCTTGATGCCATAAAAAAAAAGTGATCACGTGACTTTTCATATGACGTGATCTACCAGTGACGTGATTGGTTTAAAAACAAAACGAATAGAAACGCTAGTTAGCGAAAGCATCTTGGCTATGACCTTTGGGCCTCTAATGTGCTAGGTAGTCCTTATACATGTCATGGATTTAAATTTTGAACGTTACAATAGCTCTTATTTACTTGGTAGTAAAGACGGCCGAGTTAAAAACAATACCACAACACGTCAAAGGCAATATGAGTTTGTACAGTAGAATAGAGGCCTTTTAGGTTACCTCTAACCAGGGCTTGATACCGGTATTCATTAAAATTGAAATATCATCCTTAATTCGCAACTTTTCCACGATATTTTCGATTGTAATTAAGGTAATTACGCTATACGATTATATGAACGTATTGAAGGACAAAAAAGTTCAATAATAAGCGAAGCACTGAAATTGAATACCGTTATTTTTGTATGAAATTAATACCGGTATTCAAGCCCTGCCTCCAACTAACCTCTTACCTGCAGTCCAAAGTATACCTAGCCCGTCAATCCAAATCTGTGAAAACAATTTAAAACGATGATCTGACAGACCGATATTAGTCAGCGGACGGTTATCCTTTGTTGCCTCTAAACAACGAGACAAACAATAAAAGTCAATCGCCCCTTAATAGCCAGCTAATGACTTAATATCTCATTTGTATTACTTACTAATATTACTGTATCCCTTAATATATAACAATGCAACATTAATTATTCCTTATTACAATGAAAACTGACCTAACTCAGCTTAACATTGCATTCAAATTCTAACTTTATTCCGCTAATTTAAATTTCAAATTGCATCGGATTTATCTGTTGAGTTAGGTCGCTTTGGATTTTAGAACAATAATGCATGCATTTGGGATTAAATACAGGGAAACAGGGCTTCTAATTGAGCATTGTCTGTGTGGGTTACAGCGTTTTAGTATTATTTGAATAGAAATTTGATGCTTGCGCAGGAGTATTTTTGAATTTAGAATGTTAGAGCTGAAGTACTCCTGCTGCAGTTATACAGGGTGGCTCATTCAAATCGGTCAGTATGGGAAAGTCTGAAACTATAAGACGTACGAAGATTTGTTCTTAGGAACCATGTCATCGATTTTGATAAAAAGAAAAACTGCATTCATACATTTATTAAAAACTGTACCCACCTAGGGAATCGAACCTGGTTGTTTTGAAAAAATAAACTTACACTATTTCTATTCAGATATCGATTGTGTAGGTCTTAAGCAGTAAATGTTTCTAAGAAACATGATGTCTAAAATCCAGAAAAGGCATTGTTAATCCAGAATTCAGATAACAAAACTTCCTGAAAGGTTTAATGCAATGCCAATGCCATATGATAAATCAAACGGTGTATGTAACAAGTAGAGAGGTAAAAACGATTTTACATGCCTGAACTTGTTGAATATTGTAACGGTGGTCACTTCGAACGTCTATTAAAATAAATTAAAATTATGTGAAAACAATGCATTTTCTGGATTTTAGACCTCATGTTTTTTAGAAACATTTACTGCTTAAGACCTACACAATCGATATCTGAATAGAAATAGTGTAAGTTTATTTTTTCAAAACAACCCGGTTCGATTCCCTAGCTGGGTACAGTTTTTTTAATAAATGTATGAATGCAGTTTTTCTTTTTATCAAAATCGGTGACATGGTTCCTAAGAACAAATCTTCGTACGTCTTATAGTTTCAGACTTTACAACATACTGACCGATTTGAATGAGCCACCCTGTATACAAGCTCAAGACTCGAGGCAGCGTCGAGGCGCGGTCGCACAAACGGCGCGCCACATAATAGGTTTTATATATGGAAGTACATAACAGTCGCTTATAGTCGAGCAGTCGAGGCAGAGTCATCGCTGTCGTCATTTTGTAATTTAGTCTCTTTTGTTTTTGGTAAATGAAATGGATCAAAACATATTTGTCTGCGCCTCGACTCTTTACAAAGACCACGCCTCTATCGTGCCGTGACGCCACAGCTGCCTTTTCGCAGATGAAACGTCCGTCCGAATGGTTACCATAGTGATTTTACATGGTGTTTATTTTACGAAATCCACGATTGCCATTCTATTTCAATAATTAAATAACTGTTGCCCGGAAGAATAAAACATGACGTATTACTACTCTGTGTTAGTGTAGTATTCTGATGGTGAAATAATGTTTGAAATTGTTCACACAACTCTAGCGAAAATGACACTTTTCAACTTCAAAACTTCCTAAACGGTTCCTCAAATCTAAAAATTAATATAAAATGTATGAGAACATAATGACACAGTGACGACACGTTGGCCTAGTTGGGAGTGACCCTGCCTCCGAAGCCAGCGGTCCGGTTCAAATCCCGGTAAGGGCAGATATTTGTGTGATGAGCGCGAATATTTGTTCCTGAGTCTTGGATGTTTTCTATTTATATTTAAGTATGTATTTCTCTATTTAAGTATGTTTATCGTTGTCTAGTACCCATATTACAAGCATAGTGCTTAGTTTGGGACTAGGTCAACTTGTTTGAGATAATCCCCTGATATTTATTACTATTATTATTTATTATTATTTTTTTATCAATCGAATAAAACCTCACTCGATTTCATATTGAAAAAAAAAAACACCTTTGCAACCTAAATGCATGCAAAAAAATATTTCTAGATTTTGTTCTAGAACTCTCTTGACATAATTTAAATGTATCTCTACCAAATTACGGCTTTGGAAGTAGGTAACGAGAGTTTCTGAGTTAAACCGCGAACAGACGGACATGGCGAAACTTGAAAGGTTTTACGGAACCCGTAAAGAAACGTAAAAAATAACCGAATAGAAACGTATTTTTCTTATAACTTTATCATTCTGTCAGAAGCCGTTAAAGTAAACCGGCAATTGAAACTCAATCTGCGCACAGTATGAGTTGTTGATTAAATTGACTTTTCAAAGATGCCCCTTGAGAAACGCAATTCATTTCAACAACGTTGACGCACGCTGGTATATGTTGTTGCTAACACGTTTGATATTGTAACGTACGTGGGGGTAGGTAACTGTTAGCAATGCAGGAACACACCGATAATTAAGTCCTAGACTTTATTTACACACTCACTTAATCGTTACAAACAATTATCGCACAGTTAATTTAGATGATCGCTCGGTTCACTCGTTCGCACTGTTCGCTCTCCGAGTAACGAATGAATGACGCCGCCGTGCGCCTCACCTAATACCTTCTCGAATGACCGATGGATCTTGACCCGTAGGGGACGTTCTAGATAGTTGGATAATGAAAGCTTCTACTCATTGCGGCCTTGTATTTCAAAAGCGACGGCCTTGGCCTTGAACTCGATTGAATCCGTTAACAATAGGGACGTCCTTGACTCGGCGCCTCGATTCTAATCTGCCTACCTACCTAACCATACCTACTCGTAATACTATATCCTCCTGAGACCCAGTGTGTCATAGGTGGTAAGAAAAAGTATAAGACTGAAAAAAATAAAATATAAAAACAATCTCTTTAATTTCCTGATATAATACAGACAAAAACACAAGACGAGGTTAGGCTTCAAGGGTATGTAGACACATTCAAGATACAAAAAAAAACCAGTCTCGAGCGAGTCGCGCACCAAGGGTTCCGTACAAACTTATAAGATTGTAAAATTGTATTGAGAGACAAACTTGATCTTGCTGTTGAAAAACTCTCCATTCATCGATATAGGTCGAGATTTGTTTACCAACTGCAAATTTGCCAGAGCAGAAAAAAAATATTGTGGTGGAAGAACAAATTAACGATTTTTGGATTTTTCCCTTTACTTGTTGTGTAAGACCTTCCTTAGACCTTCTAGGTCTATGGAAAGTTAGGTAATCTGTAAATTTTGATTCTTTTGAGGTAGTCGAAATTTTCGTTTTTTGCGGCATAAACGGCGGTATTATTTTTTTACGATAACATTTACTTTGATTTTTTCAGCTTCAAGGGACTGGACACGTTCCCAAGATAAAATGGACGGACGGACGGACAAGAAAGTGATTCTATCAGGGTACCGTTTTTTTTCCTTTTATAAATCTGTGTCCTTTACTGACAAAGTTCAAGCATTATACTTAAATTAAACACATTTAATATATCTAAAGTGACGGGACAATTTGTCTCACCCTGGGACAGTGTAGCGGATATTGTGCGGTCGCCGCACAAAGAATACTCGGTGTGGCACAAGTTGCGAGAATATTCCATATTTAACCCCTAATTTAAAAATAGGGGATATGTCTGTTATCGTTTATGACCCTAATTAAAAATACATTTTCAGTAATGAAGAAGATCTAGTGTCATTAATAGTGCCACTCCATGTCTTCCCATGGATGTCGTAAGAGGCGACTCAGGGAATAAGGGCTTGTAGTATTGTTAGGCGATGGGCTTGCAACCTGTCACTAATACACTAGTAAACTTCTTGGCCTGATTGTGCAAAATGTGGTTACAGAATTATCAACAAGTCTTTTTAGAGTTGTTGGTATTTCTGTAGCGCGGCCTACCCCACTCTGGGAATGAAGGCGTGATGTTATGTATGTATGTAAGAAGATCTATTACCGGGTTTTTTTACTGTCACAACTTAAAATAGGTAGGTGCCAGATTCCAATTTTTTTGACGTTTTTAATTTTAGTACACTGACAATGTTATCCTTGATTCCTGATTTATTTTATTAATTTAGTTATCGAATTATTTACTTACGGTGTAATAATATTTTACAGACGAGGGTAAGTAAAAATACACTCGGCTGTTTGAAATAAAGGGTATTTGAATACATATGGTTGACTCAGCTCAGCAAAAGTGAACAAACCGCGCATTTCAAAATCTGATATTGAATACATTTAATATATCTAAAGTCCCGCCGGGACAATTTGTCTCGCCCTGGGACAGTGTAGTGGGTATTGAGCGGTCGCCGCACAAAGAATGCTTGGTGTGGCACAAGTTGCGAAATCATTATTTTTTCCTACCCCCAACCATATAAGGGGGAGGTTGTGTGCTTAAGGCAATTGGTTATCTGTTTCAATTAGCTATTACTTATGGTTTTAATGGGTCAACTTTAATAAATTGGTAAGTTTTACAAAACCCTGTTAGATCAATTTAAGCCAAAGTTTATCAGCTCTAAAATACTACAATCCGGTAGATTTTTGTTAGTAGGAATTTGAATCTACCAGCAAGGAAATAAAGTTCAATTACCTTTGCACTTAAATGACATTTTCAATTGAGAAACAAATAAAAATGAACTTTATACTCCTTGAAGTAAGGTTTAAATTGAATTGCCTAAATTATGTACTTTCTATAGGACACCGGGTCTTACGAGGTTAATTGCGCGGATTTTTTTAAATTTTGTAAGTCGTAACTTGCTCACGCCAAGCAAATTTGAACGAATAATGAATAAGATAACAATGTTATTCGTAATATTTCAATGTATACGTTTTCGATGAATATTAATAATAATTAAAACACCGAATCGTTTCATTTGAAGTAACAATAGTTACTGCGCAGCACATATATGTATTAGTTTTATTAAAAATAATTGATTGATAATACAAAAATAAGCAGAGTAACCAGCGACAAATTGCAATGCTAAAAAAATCGAGCCAACAATGAAACTAATATCATCTTTTCTTATCTTTCTCATACAATTCGACTCTTTAAGATATGTTGTGCAATTACCCTCTTACACACTCAGCTGTTCAAATGTGCAGGTTTCCTCACGATGTTTTTACCAGGGATTGTAAAACCGGTTTTATTCAATACCTGTATTCAAAATGACAAATTGTTACCGCTAAAAAAGTAATACCTATATTCGAATTAGAGGTATTATTGTCATTCCGCTTTTGTTTTTATCGCTATGTATACACAATTTACAGTATTCAATACCTGTATTCAATACCGCTATTCATTGCACCTGATAAGTAAGGTGTGAATTGGACTGTAATAAATTGTAATTTCAGACTTGTCTAAGGCGTGTCTGAGTTTTTTTGTAATAACACCAAAAACATTTACAGAAACAAATAAACGAGTATGTTGACACTGACAGGTTTACTGGTTATGAATTTTAGGGGTAAAGTATCAAAAAGAAGTATTGTTCTCAATTGGCTAAACCGATAATATACTTGAATACCGGTATTTGTTATACCGCTAATCAGAGCTTTAGCGATATAAATAGCGAAATACAATTATAACCGGTTATACCTCATTTAAAACCGGTAGTCAGAATACCGGTTACGATCCCTGGTTTTTACTTCACAGTAACAGCATCGGGCAACGTACTTTAGTTAGAACAACTTATGGGTAAATGGTGACCGCGGGGGTACCAACTCAGTACCTTACGATCACGAGTTGACCCCTAAGAACAATACATACAAATATAACATAAATTAACCTTTCTTCTTAGGCGTTAACAAAATGGTATTCGGTAAATTATATTCTTACAACGCAAAAATCTTTTAACTTAGACCTAAAGTGATTTGAAAAGTAATCCCTCAACGTTTTACATAGGCGAGAACAAAGCGTTGAAAATTATTCCTCGCTTAGATTAAAATGGTTCAAATGTCAAATTATCATGTTGTGTATAAACGTCGTAATTCTAAAGCTTTGTATTTAGGAGACTTGGGATATATTTTTTTTAGTTGAGGCTTCTATAGTTAGTACCTGGGGGGTTATAACGACTTACTATAACTATACTTACTTTACTGACCTTTACTTTTTCTGTCTCTACACGGCGGAATTTAATCGGTGATCAGGAATCCAAAAATCTTAATTATCAAACTACATAGAAACCAATACGTGAGATCTCGTGCAATATAGCTCACAATCTAATTAATCACACTTAATTAACATCGGTAAAATGTACACTGACTGAATAAATGGACACCCCACTTTTATTGAAGGGAAGTCGTTAGGGTACATACGTCAAGTGCTTGCTGGCTTTGGCGGGAAACTAGACAGATCAGACGTCAATAAATGATTGCCGCCATTTGTTATGAATTTGACAATGACAAATTGACAGCTTATTGCTGATTTATGTTTTAAGTTTCTATGGCTGATAGTTTGAAATGAGGTATTAAACTTTTCAGACTAAACCATTCGTAGGGTGACAATAAATTTTATTTAAAATTTAATTTCAACTTAAAAATTAGTTATGATAAAAAAAAAACTTGGTTTCACTTAAGTACTACATAAACGTGACCGCCATCGATTACTGAATTAGAAAAATGGGTTCCTGTTCACCGATTAAATTCCACCGTGTATATCCCTATGTATGCTTAAATCTTTAAAACTACGCAACGGATTTTGATGCGGTTTTTATTAGATAGAGTGATTGAAGAGGTTTATATGTATAATACTTTAATCCGGAGCGAAGCGAGGGCGGGTCGCTAGTTTAATACATTATAATTCTGTCCTTTACTTGCTGTAAACTGAACTGCATAGCTAGGTTTATGTATTATGACCAGAGATCGGAAAAATTTGCGACATTGTTTGCAATTATGTGGACATGACTCCAAAATTAATCAAAATGTTGAATAATTATTCATTAAAATATAATCTGGTGCTAATAATAACTTTAAATAAAATGACGTTACGACGACGATGAATTACATAAATAATTATTAGCAAAAGGTTCGTATTTAAAATGGGTATCGTAAACTTTTGTACCTATTTATTGACTAGGAATCAAATTATATGTCAAGTAAAAAATTAATTAACTGAATAACATTTTGATTAACTTTGGAGTCATGTCCACATAATTGCAAACAATGTCGCAAATTTTTCCGATCTCTGATTATGATCCATTATGTATTCTGAACTTTATAGCTATGGCAGTTATATAGCTCTGGGGGGTTATTATGACCTAGCTATGCAGTTCATTTTACGGTGAGCGTAAAAGACAGAGCTATGGCAGTTATATAGCTCTGTCCTTTCCTTTGAGCATAAACAGAACTGGGGGGTTATCATGACATAACAATGCAGTTCTGTTTACGCTCAGAGAGAACAGAACTGCATAGTTATGTCATAATAACCTCCCATTTTTTAGTATTTCTCGTTTTTTTTAGAGTTCATATTTGTATGTTTGTTTTTACAATAAAATTAAAAATACTTTGAAAGAAAGAGTATTGTATTATATTTGTTCCTGAGTCTTGGATGTTTTCTATGTATTTAAGTATGTATTTCTCTGTAGAAGCATTTATATTAGTTTGGGGCTAGGTCAATTTTTGTGAGGTTGTGCCCTGATATTTATTTATTTATTAATTAGTAAATCCACGGCAATAAAACATTTGCCTATCACTTACGGGTCAAAAGATACATCTTTTTAAAGCTAGGATAGACGGACGGACAGACAGCGAACGCTTAGTAATAGGGTCTCGTATGGTACCCTTGGGAAACAGAACCCTAAAAAGGCTCGAGGTACTGATATAGCCTACGCCTAAAATATATATATAACTAGCCATTGACCGTTAGTTTTTCCCATTTCAGCTAGTCGGTTCGTTTATCTACCACTATTCGTCCCTTGAGAACCAAGCCCCTTAACGTACGAGTATTGCATGCCTAAACCTCCTAATCGGGTCAAATCAGTATGGAACTTATGTCTTATCGTGCCTTTACCTTCTCAACCTCGTATCGTATCAAATTGATTGGTAGGAAAAGCACTCGTGTTCTAAGTCGTATAAAGACTACTTTTCTATCAAACTATTCGATCAGATAAGAGGATGACAAAGTAAAGGGATAATATCTATATTTTTACCCTAATTATCATTGGTATCTTTACATAGTATATAAAACAATGTCACTTTCCGCGTGTCTGTCTGTATATCCGCTTACTCCTAAACAACAGATTTTTATGCGGTTATTAGATGATTGTCACGGAAGTTTTTTTATAATTCTGGTTTATGTACAGGGCCTCTATTCTACTGCGTTATAACCATATTGCATTTCACGTGTTTTAGAATCGTTTATGTCACAGTCGCCATTATTGTAAATGACATAAGAGTTATCAAAACGTTGACAATATCGTCAAAAACGATATCGTTATTACCGTGTGGAATCCCAGCCCAGATGTAGGTAATACAAAGCTCACATAGACCAAAGCGAAATGAGAGGGCTGGTCGCTAGTATGAAGCGTTAAAGAATGACTGACGGTTGAGTTTCTTGCGGCGCATCTTCTCAGCAGAGGTCTTTTTGTGAGGAACGCGGTCTACTTACTTCTTATACATTTTTAATAATCTTAGATTGAGTTCTGTTAAAACTTACACTCATAACATAAATATTAGCCATGCCACGGTGCCGCTAGCTCCGCACGGTCACTACCAACTAAGTTAACTGCGTTGTCTTCTAATCGTTCTAATAGTATCTGAAATATAATCAAAATTTAAAAATTACATACATACATAACATCACGTTGTCATTCCCAGAGTGGGGTAGGCAGAGCTACAGAAATACCAAACACCACATTTTGCACAATCAGGCCAAGAAGTTTACTAGTAGTTTGACAGGTTGCAAGCCCATCGCCTATTAGTACTACAAGCCCTTATTCCCTTAGTCACCTCTTACGATATCCACGGGAAGACATGGAGTGACATTATTCTAACCCGGCAACCACACGGGGTAGAAAAATTAGTTACATAAAATATCTTTATTTGTTTCTGCTAACATAGAATCACATCCACGGCTAAGGCCTCGTTTTACGTGAGGATACGTGCCAAGAGTTCATGTATGTATGTATACATATACAGACGGACAGACAGATAACAGACGGATATAAATAGAAACAAAATAAAACACTACCGCTTTTCCCATTTGGTTGTTAAACCCTAAAACATGAATAAAAATACCTTTTCATAAAATCACCTTTCATGTTATTTCGCTAACAGGAAAAATAAACATATATGAGGAAATACGCGATGGCAGTACAAATAAAAACCTTTTTAATCCTGCTTTCCCGAACCAATCTCGACCTAAAGAGCCCTTCATCGTACTCAAGCCGAGCCGTTACCCATCTCCCTCACACACGATGGGAAAATGAGGATGGAGATTGATTAGATGAAAAAGTATATAGACTTTCAAAGGATTTAAGATGCTAATTGGGCGTTTACCAAAAAAAGTGTACAACGTTAAGAACAAAATTAAGAAAATTTAACTTTTTCCATTTCGTCACGAAAATTAGCCATACATTTAGATACGTTAATTGTCTTGACGAAATGGAAAAAGTCAAATTTTCTTAACTTTGTCCTTAACAATGTTCTTAGTACATCTTCAATCCTTGGTAATATCTAGTAATGGGCAGTTTCCAATACATTGCAAAACTTTCCTCAACTATGTAAATTACAACTTTTGAAAGTTACAAGTGAATCTCATGAAACATTTCCGTTAAATACACGTAAAATTACACTAATTGATAAATAAATCGATAATTTCACATTAGTAACTTTCAGAACATTGCATGAAAGGACATGGCCCGGTTTGCTATGGCGCTGTGCCCCAGATTGTACAGCAATCATTTATATCTCAAATGTAAGCTAAAAATATATACTTTCAAACTATCTATGCCATTTAACATATAAAGCAGCGGTTTAGAAGTAATTTGGTTCCAAAGTATTTACATAACCCCAAAAAACGTCATTACGTTTAAGGAGCTATCACCTCAAACTGAAATAAAGATCTCTCTTTGAAAGCCTACCACTCCTAAACGGATTGTTCAAATAATTTGAAAATATAATATGTTACTTATAATATAGTCATTAATAAAACTTTGTGTTTTATTGTAGTACTGTTTTGTCAGAAAAAGCAAACCAAAGTATCCCACGTTTTTCGCAAAAATCTCTTTCATTTTCATGATGATGATTCGACTTAAACATTTTTGCTCTTTTTAAGGTAAGTACTTGACTTCTAACCATTTGAGAATAATGTTTCACAATTTGTTGATCAATGTTTGTATCTTCGAATATTTCTAAACGTTGGACGCACAGCTCATAATTAGTAAACGAAACGTTGTGCATATTTTTATTAAGTATGCCTTCTATCCAGTGTGAAACATTAAATTGTTAGCGTAGCCCAAGTCTTTGGAGTAGCAACTAGGTTGTCCACGGAGGTCATATATACCTCCTTAAATCTAAGCGGAAGGTACAGAGTGAGTCAGTCATATAGATCTGTCCCTTTCTTTCTTTGCCAGAGGTACTTGTCAGTTTTAAGAGTTTGTAATACGGCCTCGAGGGATATAAAAGTATTGTTTGTGCGTGCAGGACCGACTGTCAAGCGGGTGATTTCCAGCACAAAATATCGGGGATTAAAAATAACCTACAGTTGTATAATATTTTTATAAACAGTTAAAACGATAATAAAAATCAATAGTAAAAACGTGCATCACAAAATTATTTCAAGTCATTTTGAACTCTTACTCGTTGGTTAAAAGCACAATTTTTCCATATCAATACTCAAGTGCAGTTGGCCTTCCTTCAATGTCAAAAATAAATGGCCGTCTATATTATTAAAATTTATTCTAGCAAATTGAGCGAGTGTGTTGTTTCACAGACATCAAGTCTATTATGAATAGGGACTTTATTTTCACATTATTTTATCGTTTCTTTCTTTTGCGTGGTTAAATTCTACTACCACTTTACTACTACTAGTACTTTCTTTTGTCCTTTTGTAATTTATTTATGGTTTATATCTATCAGGCTTTATATCTGTAATGTTAGAGACGTTACTGTTTTTTTAAGTGTCATTTACAGCGTGTAACTTTTTTATGAGTACGCGTAAACGCTATAAATGAATCATACATAATAAAGTATTGTGTCTGAAAACGGACACAATTAATACTTGTTTAGACGACAATTTATTATAATTTTTATGAAAATTTGTTAATTGTTTATGACACTTATGCATTTCTATTTTCAGTAAAGAAAGGACTGCGCTGAATAATATTTCAATTCACGAAGACGTGTTGAAATAATTAAATCAACCATGCGTAAATTAAAGCAATCATGCGTCGGTCAAATTAGGCGATTTCGCACGAACCCGTGAATAGATAACACTATAACGCGAACCGTTCTAGGCCTTTATCGATAAAGTATAAAAGCCGGCCACATTTGGAGCCATAGAAGCTTTGATGCCATAGATAGACACACAAATACACACGTTAAACTTAGAACCCCCTATTTTTGTGGGCGGTTAACAAGGCTTATCTACCGTCGGTCACGTATTTCTTAAAATACGCACAGATAACAAAAAGAGGGCTATTTCCGAACCGAAATAACAAACCTACGAGCATTCCAAACATTAGTAGGAGAGACATTGTTTTGACGTGAGTAAACAGCTGATGACTGTCAGTAGGGATTATATAGGATGACTCAAATAACTCTTGTACTAAAATACTATTCCGGAAATAATTTGGAGTGTGAAGTCATAATGTTATAAATGTGATCGCAATTTCTTTGGCAGATTGAAACGATGTAATTTGATGAAGTGACAAACTTGAGAGTTAAATTCATATATACAATTTTTTTAAATTAATGTTAGAATCCCTTTGTCACCCTTAAATTAATGTATCGAATTATGAAATTCAGAAATGGATTTTCTTGTT
The DNA here is from genome assembly GCA_949316455.1 of Acleris holmiana. Taxonomy (NCBI): domain Eukaryota; kingdom Metazoa; phylum Arthropoda; class Insecta; order Lepidoptera; family Tortricidae; genus Acleris; species Acleris holmiana. Next base: position 2,110,284 of record OX438784.1, read on the forward strand.
ATTTACGCTCACAAGTAACGATGGTCTTAAAAATTAGATAGAAAGAAAGAAATAAATTAACACCACATGAAGGGCAATTACCTTAAATGTTGGCAATGACAAATTCTACGCAAAAGAGACTTACTTTAATTTTTAAAACAATTATAATACTGCATTTATGGATTTTTGAAAATTTGTCTGTCTTAACTAGGAATCGAACTGGTCAATTATCACAAAACCATAAAGTCTTGATTTTTACGGTCTTTGTGTAATTTAAAGGCATATCAGAAAACACGACTTTATTACTTTGCCATATTTGACCAGTTAGTTTAGTTAGCCGGTTAATAAATTGTTGACAAGTTGAAAGACGAATCATTTAAAACAGCTCTTATAGCTGAGAAGGTCTAACTCTTATTTAAGTACTTTATTTCGCAAAGTTAAAGTAATGTCTTTGAGTCATTTAATTATTAAGCCCTCAGTTAAAAGCTCATATCGAATTACAAAGTTTTCTACTAAAGCTTTCATTGTATTCAAATTGCTGCTCGCTAAGAAAACTTCAAATACTTCTCAGAAGTGTTTAAGGTTCTCAGAGTCTTTCTTTAACAGTTATAAAAAGAATAAGAGTTGAGTTGGTTATTAGAGTAAGTAAAATTAACATTATTAAATATTTGGTCTTCTATTAAGCATTATGATTTACCAACCGTTTTACTTTTTAAAATGGAGCACAACAGTGCAAAGGTGCGAGATCTGATACTTTGGGTTGGTAAGAGATAGCGATTCGCTTGTAGCACCCCGTAAATTTTATAACTTATTTTTTTTTAAATCACTTAGCGTCATTGCGTGATTAAACGCTAAGTGTTCGCTTTCACATTTGCGCTTACAAAAAACGCCATATATTCGTACAACTGCTCGTACAAAAACGCTAGTTTGCATTCACATAAAGGATTTCATACTTTATTTAAACTGTCTAAGATCTAAAATGCTCCTTTTAGATAACTAGAAGACGCCCGCGACTTCGTATGCGTACAATTAGTTTTCGTTATCCCCCCTATTTTAACCCCTTAGGGGGGTTTTTTTTTTCCGTCCCCCCGCGCCGCCCGCGCTCGCTTATTTAACGATTCCCGACGGTCGAGATGGCAATAAATACAAATCGCACAGTTAATCCAACAGTGACACTATGCAAAACGAGACTATACAAAAGTTAATTATTTTTAAACGCAATAATGTCACTATTCAAATACAGATTTTTGTAACTTAGTGTCACTGTTCGATTTAACGTGCAACATTTAAAAACCTATTGGGATAACCCGGGTCTCGTCCCATACCTGAAAAGGGAATAATTTAATCCTTACGGGATCACTTTCTCCCTGGCTGTCTTTCGGTTCGTCTGTTACAGCTGATTTACACCGAAACCGAAATAAAATAACGACACCTATATTGTTATTCCGACATTTTAACCCCATCGCATCCCAAGAGATGATGGTATTTCACGTCTAATAAAAACAATACTCGTGTTGATTTCCAGACTTTGCCGCCCGATTTTCCTCTTTTAACGGTAGAATTCTGAAAAAACCTGAAATACGTGTTTACTCTTTCATCGACAGAAGCACCTGTGAAGTTTCGAAAAATATGGTCTAACAATTTTTTTTCCCTATACAAACTTTGGACTCCCGTTTCACCCCCTTAGGGGAGATATCCAAAAATCCTTTCTTAGTGCAACCCTTCATAAGGAATCTAAGTGCCAAATTAGAAAACTCTAGACCCAGGGATTTGAGCTGTGCGTTGATATGTCAGTCAGTCAGTATTTTTTTTTTATATATTTATCCCTTTACTTATAAACGTGGAATAACCGTGGGGTAGCTTATGCCATGCTTTGTCACTTTCTGTCAGATGAAAATGTCACAAACTTAATACATAAAGCGATTTAGATGAAATTTTGGTAAGGAGATAACTAAGGTCCCGGGGAAGGACATAGAATACTTTTTATTTTTACTGTAAAATTTAACACTTCCCGATAAAATAACGATTAACGAGGTATTTGATGTAATATAGGTGACACTATCAAATTTTGATTTAATTAGTGTCGTCTACATAAAAAATTTAATCAACGAATTAATGATTAAACAATCTATCGTCACAAAATTAATAACGATTAACTTAATCGCAATTAAATTCATCGACGGAGTACACGAATAACGATTAATTAATCGACATTTTAATCGACTAATATCACATTAAATTTTTGATTAAAAATTAAAACACACGGTACAAAATAAAACAATATGTTGTAAATGATATTATACAGATGTTAAGCTGTTAAGCTGTATCAATCTGTCAACGTAACTCGAAACTTAGAGTTACAAAAGAAACGATTTATTCCTAATATTAATCGAGAGAAAATTAATCTAATTACTTATTTGATTAACATTTTAGTCGCTGTTAATTAATCGGCGATTAATTTAATCGTGACTAAATGAATCGAAACTCTTACGACTAAGATTAATCAATCGCAATTTTTAATCGTTAATCACATAGGGGGAGTGGCTGTAAACTAAATTAGACGCGTACGAAGTCACGGGCGTGTTCTAGTTACCGATAAGAATAAAGCATGGCATATACTCCACGTTTATATGTAAGGGGTTCGAAGATAACACATAGTGGTTTTTGCACACGCAGCACTTGTGTGTTGTTTGTAAAAGAAAATGATCAATGCTTTACCATCGTTTTAAAACTCTGATGTAAAGGGGTGTTATAAGTTTGATGTGTATATCTATATTATTGTTTTAGGCATAGCTCCCTAAGAATGGAGCAATTTGTTTAAAAGATAAACAAGATATCACTTTAACTGCCCAACTGATTTACATGAAACCTAGCTAAAAACAACCGTTATTAAATAAACTTTATTTGTATGAAAATCGCGTTTAAATCAGTTCATCAGTTTTGGAGCTACGATGATATAAACAGACACATTAATACCATCTCTCGGTCTATATCGAAGTTTTGTATAAAAATTATTTATTAAGAGCATTTGTTACATATAAAGCAACAATTACAATTTTGATAATGTCGTCTATATGTTAGTTACCATTTATATATTTTTTGTGCCGCTGCGCTATTTGTTTTGTTTTAATGTAGTGACACTTGCAGGCTGTATGGATTTTTGTCCTTTGCTTTTCCCTCGGGGATAAAACACAAGAAAAAAAAAGTTGCGACTCTTGCGACGTTAAGACGAATGTAACGTCACCTAGTTTGTTGAAATCGGGCCGTCCATCCGGTCCGGCTTTGCCGCTATCCGGTAAAAATGAAAATCAATCATGTTAGAGACAAATTACAAGTTTGAACAGGCGACCCCTGTTCGGCATTATATCGCAGGTTCTTATCTATTTCATAGTAACTAGACTACATGTTTAATATGAAGGGTGCAGATATGTTATTAATTTAAATTACTTTATTCAAGCATACTTGAGGCTAGGAATATTCTCATTCACTTAATAAAAATTTAAAACTACGTGTACCTAATGAAATAAATAAAGCCCGCTGTATTTAAAGCTCGTTTGAAATTCCTAAACGTAAACTTTAATTAAATTCAAAGGTCTTTTGTTCCCATTAAAATGAAATTGTTAGATAGAATACTGGGTTGTATTTATTTTTATTTTAAAATGGAGAAAAGGATGACTCAAACAATCTTTGGGGTGCCCACGGGACTAGGGTTGCCACTGACATAATAGCATATCACTGGGTTGGATTGACAACATAAAAAACCCGGTCATGTGCGAGTCGCACCGAGCGTTACGTACAAACTTATAAAAATGAAAAATTGTATTGAGAGATGAACTTGACTTCGCCGATGACAAACTGTTGTGTCGATACATCGACATAGGTCGTGATTAGTTTACCAACTGCATAAAAGTTTGCAATCGCAAAATGCTATTTTTTGTGATGTAACAAAAAAAAAACGGTTTTCGCAATGTTTCCTAGATCTGTGCTAAGACGTTGCTTCGTACCAAATTTCTAGATTCTAAGTTCACGGGAAGTACCCTGCAGGTTTTGATTCCCTTGTGAGTGTCGAAAATTTGCGGCGTAAACGGCTGTATCTTTTGATTGCGTTGGCTTAGAAGTTTGATTTTTTCACAGCTCCAAGGGACAGTAGACCTGAGTATTTGATATAAATTCCAGCTTGATACCTCCACGCGTTCCTGAGAAAAAGGGTCTTGACAGACAGACCGACGAACGGACGGACGGAGAACAAAGTGATCCTATAAGGGTTCCGTTTTTTCCTTTCTCTAACGTAAACTAATTGCCTCTGGAGCGTGTTTAATCTAGCAATACCAAAGCCCGCGTGAATAGCTACATTGTAGGAGAAAGTGTTTTCATTTTGACAATTAGTTTCGTTCGTTTTGTTAATTAAAAGGTAGCAATTCTAAATGGGACCCTATTACTAAGCTTGCGCTGTCCGACCGTCCGTCTGTCGGTCAGTGAGCTATGCATCATCCTAATAGTTAGACTTTTAAGAACACAACCTCTTGACGACCCGCATACTTTACAATGTACATAAAAAACAATCAATATAATGCCTTAATTAGAATTGAATAGTGTTTCATTTATAACTAAACTTAATAAAGTAAACCATACCATTGCTTATATTTAAAAAAAAAACATAAGAATACATACATAACGTCACGCCTTCATTCCCAGAGTAGGGTAGGCAGAGCTACAGGGGGTGATTCTCTCAACACAGCGCTGCGTCGATCTCAAAGGTGAAGTTTTATCCGGCAAGTTTAAGAAGTCCCGTCGGAGCGTACAAAACACATTTTAGCGAGTGCCTTCTCAATTAGTCAGCAGACAGGTGAGTCAAGTTCAGTGTCGTATAAAGCTGCCTAATTAAGAAGGCACGCGCTAAAATGTGTTCTATTTAAAGTCAATTGGTGCCGTCTTAGATGACTTTAGTAGGTATAAACGTTTTAATTGCCTGTATCTCAAGAACCAATGATGTCTCCTAAATTGTGATAGTTTTCCTTTAAAATTCGTTATATGCTCTTTCATTTTTTTTTTTATTTTTTTTTTATTTAGAAACAAACAGTCGTACATAAACACGAGCACATACAAAAGGAAACAGAAAATAGACCTATAGTTTCATAAAGGTACAAGTTAATACATGGCTAATACATTACACAAAGTTACTAGCAAGCATTGCAAACAAAGACGATTTAATCTATTGCAAAAAGCGCAAACAGATTTACAAGCAATAGAGGAAGGAATTTTACATGATGAGAAAGGATAAATATATATATATATATATAAAATATGACGTACCTGTACATAAAAATACCAAGCAAAATAACAATTTAACCTAACGTGCATAATTATAATGTTATAATTCTTTAAATGGTGAAAGACCACTCATTTAAATGCTTTTTTCAACTGTGTACATGTACAGTTGAAGATATCCATGTCTATAAGTTTCTCATTGTTATTAAATAATTTACAAGCACGCTTAACAAATACATTCCCGGCGTAACAAGTCCTACTGCGAGGAATACAGAAAAGGTATTTTTTGCGACATTGGCGCTCTCGTCTTCGCGGAACTCTAAAACTTACTTTTTGTAAAAGAGAAGGGTCTAGCTCAGAGTGAATAATTTTGAAAAGTAAAACAGAGTCTACTGAATCACGGCGGTTACTTAGTTTTTGCATGTTAAAACGGTTACATGTTTCCGTATAATCCGTATATGTTTGTCCAGTCCTAAAAGCCAGTGATTTAATAAATTTCTTTTGTAGATTTTCAATTCTATTGCTAAGATTTTTTTCAGATTTTTAGTACTTGTTCAAGCTTAATATTTCATAAACGGATTACTTAATAATAATAATATCACGGGACAATATCACACAAATTGACCTAGTCCCAAACTAAGCTCTAGCCTTTTACTATTGGTACTGGACAACAATAAACATACTTAAATAGAGAAATATACATATAATTAAATATATAGAAAACATCCAAGACCCAGGAACAAATATTCGCGCTTACCACACAAATATCTGCCCTTACCGGGATTTGAACCCAGAACCGCTGGCTTCGAAGGCATGGTCACTCCCAACGTGTCAAACACAGCAGTATTAAGCAGTTCAAGAGCATTAAAATGGGCGGCTACTTTACGAGTATAAGAACACCCGTACCATTTATTTTTTGGCTATATTTTTACTGAATCTACATTTTTATTAACTGAATAAAAACCCATTCACGTACAAATAGCTGTCAAGCTTCAGCGTTCATTATTTCCCCGTTAACATATTGCTGGCTTTTAAACTACATGCATTCAATGCCCGGCCTTAATTCAATTTGAGTGCGTTATTCAAGCAGTACCCGAGCGAATTCTGAAATTCATTTTAACTGTTGGAGAATACATAAAATCTGCATAAACTGAAATATTGAGGTAAGTTAAAGGATTTTATATGTAAATTAATATCATAATAATTTACACTCATAGTGAAGTTGTTAAAATACTTAAATATCCATTAAGGATTCCCTCTGCTATTATGTTTATTATAATTCCCTTATCCTTTATATTTTTAAAACTTTAAATAACATTACCCTCTTTTCCTTAACTTAACTTATTCTTATTTTTTTTTTTAATTAATTAATGTGTATGTTTGGTTGTTCCACCTTTGTCGTCAAGCGTCATGACCGATCGACGTGAAAATAGAGATAGTGTGGCTTGAAGACAGACATACGATACTTTTTATGCAAGAAAATTTAACCATCTCGAGGGAATAGCAATAAACAACACTTTACGAAACAAACCAAAATAAAGATAAATTTTACAGTTATTAAATTCGTAAGGACCAAGGTTCAGTAGGTTGTACATAATCAAGGCAAATTAAGTTATATTGTAACGTGAATAAAATTCATATTGCTTTGTTTAAAATTGAAAATGACATTAATAATAATAATAATAATATCACGGGACAATGTCACACAAATTGACCTAGTCCCAAATTAAGCCCTAAATAGGCTTGTGCTATGGGTACTAGACAACGATAAACTTACTTATATAGAGAAATATATACTTAAATACATAGAAAACATCCAAGACTCAGGAACAAATACTCGTGCTCATCACACAAATATTTGCCCTTACCGGGATTTGAACCCAGGACCCCTAGCTTCGAAGGCAGGGTCACTCCCAACTAGGCTAGCGTGTCGTTATAGAGCAAAATAATTTGAACCTTATTTTCTTGGTGGTAGATACCAATTCCCAATGACAAACTTCTTCCTGTTTGTAGTATAGTGGCTTACGAGGTTATCTCGTGCAAATAAGATTAAATATTAAAATTTATTTGATTGTATAAAACTATTTATGAATATTTTATTTCCAGTGAATTAGGTTTTTTAATTTCAAAATAATTATGTTTAATTCCCACCCTACTTAATTTCTGTACTCCCTGGGTATGGTTTTCATACTAATTTGGCCATTGCCCTTGAAGTACAAAATTAGTATTAATGATAAAAGTAACAAAAAGTAAATTCTTAAAAGTCTAACCCCTTCATAAATGACTGGTAGTTAACAAATCAAATATTCATCAACACACAAATATCTATAATAATATTCCCACAACATTGTATGAAATAACTAGTTTCCAAACTTGACATTTTATGATGCGTATATCATTTAGTATAATTGCCCTAAATATCCCTTGGCTCACGCTATTTTCGTCACTGGTGGTACCAGCCAAACCCGAAAATCCAGTTGTCGTGGGAAACGAAACCTTTAAAAACCAGTTGATTGACTAGAAAGCGTTTGTTGTGGTTTGGTAACCACTTAATGATGTTATGTTTGTAATTTCTACTATTATGAAAATTAAATATAATTGTGCCCGTACATTAAATATACGTGTATTTGGGTGCTGTTTTGTTTGTTTAAGAATCATGCTCAAAGCATTAGCGCGTTTAGCTTATCATAATTTGTAACTAGTATTATGCGCCACAATTACACGAATATTTACAAGAAACTAGATTTTGCGTACGACTTCTTCTGCGTAAAAGTGGGTTATCGCTATTTTCTCGGAAACTCAAATTTTTGGGGGTAAAAACAGTCTATGAAATAGTCATAAAAAACATTTAGTTTCCAAATGACTTAGAGCTAACAGTTACAATTTATCCGTGGCTACGACACATGGCTGGGCCTGTATCGTGGTAGTCGGAACATACGAGAAGTAACTTAAATGTGCGGTTAGTGACAACGAGAAGAAATCCTTTATGTGCTATTCTAGGCGATAATAATATTACTGCCAAATTTCATTCAGATCTGATCAGCCGCTCTTGCGTGAATAAGTAACCAAAATCGATCCATTCAATTTTTTACTATTATGATAGTAGTAAAATTCTCAATCCACACGTTAAAAAGTCACAACCAAAAGTTAGTGTTGCCTCAAATTTCAATTTAGAAGATCAATTTGATTTATTTAGAGCCTTCATTTCATGTACAAAGACTTTTTAACCGTTTTTATTATATATTTGTTTCTGAAGATAGCAACAATAACTTTAATCTAAAGACATCAATATTTCCTTACACGACTGGACTGAAAGTATTAAAGAAAACACATTTGGCCTAAATTCATAACTATAGCATTCGCTTTCGATTTCCTCCACAGAAGTCGCTTATTAATTATATTAATTATAGGAATACTTCGATTTTATTTATTTAAACTTCTTTGCACAATATTAATGAATGTAAAAAGTGGTATCCCGTATTTTTTCTTTTTTTGGTCATATTTTCTGCTTACGTAATTATTTATTTATAATTATATAAAATTTGGATTATTTAATTTTTATTATGGAGCGACGACCTTGTAAAAATCGCGGGAACGCGGTGGATGCGAAAAGCACAGGACCGGTCTGAATGGAGAGCCTTGGGGGAGGCCTATGTCCAGCAGTGGACGTCTTTCGGCTGATATGATGATGATGATGATGATATAAAATTTGTAAAAGTAATTTTCTTAAAAAAATATATATGACTTAAATATGCAATAATTATGACCTAAAACATAATATTAGGACTAAGAATAATTATGGCAGACAATATAGAACCATAAAAAGTACAAATGACTGATTCCCCGAGCTATTGAATATTCTGTTCCCTCGTCAATTAGTTGAGTTATTTAACCGTTGAGGAAGAGCAACCGCTTTTCACGTCAGTCTGTCATTCCGTTGCGTGAACTTTACCACGCAACGGATATTGATGCAGTTTTTTCCATCAGTTAGATAATTTTTCAAGGAAGGTTTATGTGTATAATAAATTCTATTTTATGTACATACAGGTAATACAAAAAAAAAAACACGGACCGAAGCGAATTCGCTTCGCTTCGGTCCGTGTTTTTATTTTTTATCAGTCAGTAATATAATATAAATAAGGATTATGAAATCACTCAGTCCATTGTAGAGATAAACAAACAAATCAAAAAATCAAGTTTGCATAAGCACTTTATCCTTTGAAAGCCTAATGGATTTATTTGTTTCACGAACGATAGTTGGCAATACATTTGGTATCGGATTAAAACGGATTAATCCAACATCGATGCTGAAAACTCTGAAGGCCCGCTGAGCTCACGTACGCGATAGAGGTATTTCTTATTGAAAAATGCTTTTCAAATTGTTGTACAATATTTATTTTTTAGGTCATTCGATTTTTTACTTTTAGAAAACGAAATAAATACTGCGAAAAACTAAATATTGAGATGCAGGTTGTGATTGAACTGATATTGTCTTTGTCTTAGAAGAAATTAACATGTGTATAAAGAGATGTTTAATCATTTACCATATGCATAAACAAGATTTTTAGGGTTCCGTAGTCAAACTAAGAACCCTTATAGTTTTGCCATGTCCGTCCGTCCGCAGCCTAGCTCAGAGACTCTTAGTACAAGAAAGTTGCAATTTGGAATATACATATTAGTAACGCCAACAAAGTGGTAAAATAAAATCTTGAAAAACATTTATTTTTTTAACTATTAACACGTAACATGGGGATGTTTTTTTTTCTCGTCTACCCTATAGTGTGGTGTATTGTTGGAAGGTCTTTCAAAATATTACGGATTCGTGGAAACAGTTTTTTGATGATGAAATATTAAGCTTTAAAGTGCTAATTTTTGTTAGAATCAAGTGTCTCCTTACAGCCAAAACTACAAATACCAAAAAACTGAAAAATATCAGTTCTTAATAAAATTGAACGCGCATATAACGAATTTTAAAGGAAAATTATCATGAAGTCGACATCATTGGTTCTTGAGATACAGGCGATTAAAGTGTTTATAACTACTGAAATCATCTAAAACGGCACCAAATGACTTTAAATAGGTAATTAGTTATTACTTGTTGTTTTTTTTGTGTTGTACTTAACGGCTTCAGAACCTTACATGGAGCATGGTCCGACATGCTCTTTCTCGGTTTTTTTGATCATGACAATTCAAATTTGTTTTGTAGTAAATACCTAACATAAGTAGTAAAATGTTTGCGTAAGATTTTGTTTGTTGACAGAAATGACGGATTTAATACGAGCTCGTAGAAATAGAAGCACAGTCAGTTTAGATACGGCTCCAACATTATCGGACTGTTACGTATTTTCCAGGACGCTGAAGATAATTTATAATAATAATAGCCCCTGAGAGACCGACCATCGCTCGGTTTAAACCGAAGGTTCCTAGATTCAGATTCAGATATTTATTAGTAAAAAAACAGTTTTACAAGTCATTTTGAATAAGTAAGTGCATTATTTAAGTTTATTTATATTAATGTTAACAATAAATGTAACTAGTCATTGTTAATACGTTATTTGAATGTTATTATAAATTATTCTCCCGAAGATAACGTGACGGATTTATCGACCCAAAATAACTTTATTCCACATACATACATACATAACATCACGCCTTAATTCCCAGAGGGTAGACCAAGCTACAGAAATACCAACAACTCTAAAAATACTTGTTGATAATTCTGTAACCACATTGCACAAGTAGGCTAAGATGTTAACCAGTGTATTAGTGACAGGTTGCAAGCCCATCGCCTAACAGTACTACAAGCCCTTATTCCCTTAGTCGCCTCTTACAATATTCATTAAAATTATTATAGCGATTATAAACAAACATAAGTACAGAATTATGTAATATGTTTCTCTCGAAATATAGGATAGGATAAATGAGAAACTAACTTTGTTCGTTTGTTTGTTTGATACGTTTTACGGCTAAATCACTATCGAACTTAATCCGAATTTAATTAAATTTGGTATGAAGAGAGCAAGCTTGAACCCGGGGTAGTGCACAATGCTACGTTTCATCCCGGTTAACCCGATTAGATCCCATGGGGATAGCGAAGACTTTACTTTTACGAAAACGGAGTATACCTTTACTTTTAACAACGTTTTCTGTTTAAAATTTGACTTCTTTTGACAGCCTAGTTGTTATTAACCCAGCTTACGAAGCTTGCGATCCCGTTAAGGGCAAATATTTGTGAGATGTTCCTGAGTTTTGGATGTTTTCTATGTATTTAAGTATACATTTCTCTAAGTTATCTAGTTCCCAAAGTATACAATGAGCTTAGTTTGGTTCTAGATTTTGTGTGAGATTTTCCCCTGATGTTTCTTTAACTACAGTAAGAATAGAACCATTAATAATCTTAAGTCCAATTTGCATTGTTACATTACCTAGACTTCTTTATTTATTGTTTACAAAAGCAATTTATCCTTTAGCGATCGCTCGTTGATTTATTTATACGATAAATAAGCCAATTAAACTGAGCTTCGTTGCAAATAAAACTAAATGTACTACACCGCAGAGATAACTCTTTGAGCAGAGCTTGTACATTTATTTATTGAAGTACAAATTGTGGATTGAAGCTACGTCTCCACCAGCGCTTTGCAAGGTGAGGAATTCTATTGGTAGATTTTTTACTCACACACCGTTCCGCTACCTCGCACTGTTCTGATAGAAACGCAGCCTAAATGCCTTAAGGCATTCTCTCCTAGTCGACTATGATGCAAAAAAAAGAAGAATATAAATAAGGAACAGGAATAAGTAAAAGATGCAAACGTGTATACGTCTTTGTATTCGACTGTACTGCCATAGTTCAAATAGATATCATCTTCGGGACCGTTTCTGTAACAGTCAGCAGCAGAAGTAATCGACTCTATGTCAAGAGAATACGTCGTGTCTAGATCATTTTGAGCATGTGGTTCTGCATAGCTATTTTTGATGCTAACTGTACTTATAAATCGGGTACTAGGGGTGTCCATATTTGAGACAGTTACGTGTTGACGTTTTTTCATTGACGCGCGTCGCTGGATACTTGATAGGTACGCATCCAAACGCAGCGACGGCGGCGCGGCCCTGGTTAAACCGTCTCGGTCCGTCCTGCTGAGTTTTCTTGTGGTGACTTGCGGCACATACGGTCGAGGCACGCACTCATGCAACCTCGCGAAATAGCTTTGTTTAAAACTGCACCAAGCGTCTAGTGGCATCCTCATTAATTTTACTGTTTTCTTATAAATTAAAGTATAGCTTTCAAATTGAAGAATGATTTTTTGTTCTACAAATGAGTACACAATTTATAATGTATGAAAAAAATTTAACAACCTTTGGTCAACTTAATGAAAACTGTGACCACTTTTTTCCGTTAAGTTACTAATTATGTCATTACCCGTTAAATTGTGTTTGCAATTGTTGTTATAAAACTACAAATCGATTTTTATTTTCTCTAGCAACTTAATAAATCTACTTAAATCATCTCGTATACCGGGTGTTTCCTGTAACAGGAGCAAAAAATTGAGGGATTGATCCACACCACAAACGTACAACATTTATTGTACAACTTTAAAAAAAAAATTGTTAACTAAATATTAATGAATTTAGATTTTCTAAGCAAGTAATGTATTGCGAAAACTACGAAGTTGCTAAGCTGACAGTAGATATCAACTCTAGACTATTGGATGGAGTACATTGAAAATACTATTTATTTTGTTCGAAAATATCCCAAATAATAAATTACATATTTTTTTAAAGTTGTAGAACAAAATGTTGTTACGTTTATAGAGTAGAAGCGATCCCTCAATTTATTGCTCCTATTACAGGCAACACCCTGTACATTTTAAGGGCAACTTACCTAGGCCTCTATTCACCTGCGTTATAACGATATCGTTTTCGACCTGTTTCCGTTTGTCAACGTTTTGATAACTCTTATGTCATTTACAATAATGGCGACTGTGACATAAACGATTCTTAAACGTGTCAAACACGATATCGTTTTAACGCACCTGAATAGAGGCCCTTTACAGTCAACACTTTTCGCCAAACTTTTTCAAAGTCATTGCAGAGGTGATCAATATTCAAAGTCAATCGAGATGTCAAAGTCCCTGAATATTCATTATAGGACTACCGGGTGACGTTACAGAGCCTCTCTGAATTTTAACTACCGAAATCACAAACTGTCGCAGGTTTCAGCGGACGCAGGTGTTTAACTATCGAGTGGACCGGGAGCTGTTGATAAAACTAAACTTAATAAAAACGTACTTATACGGGAGAATACAAAGGGTAGACGTGAATGGAGTACGATCACCTGGGTCATTGGTCTCAATGGGCGTACCACAGGGCTCAATATTGGGTCCATTTTTATTCCTCATCTACATAAATGACTTACCTTACCTTATAAAGGACAACCATGATATAGTATTGTTTGCTGATGATACGTCACTTGTGTTCAAAGTTAAACGACAACAGCAGTTTAATGTCGATGTAAACAATGCTATATCAAAAGTAGTCGATTGGTTTAGTGTTAATAATTTATTACTGAATGAAAAAAAGACGAAATGTATAAAGTTCATGACTACTAATGTGAAAAATAGTCAAACTACTGTAACTATTAAAAATGACAAACTAGACCTAGTTAATGATACAGTGTTTCTTGGTATAACGTTAGACTCCAAGCTCCAATGGGGTCCTCATCTTGCTGGATTGGCGGGTAGACTCAGTTCAGCAGTTTTTGCAGTTAATAAGATTCGGCAATTAATAGACTTAGATACCGCTCGATTAGTTTATTTTAGTTACTTCCATAGTATTATGTCATATGGTATTTTACTGTGGGGTAGTGCTGCTGATGTAAATAGCATCTTTGTTCTGCAGAAGAGGGCTATTCGTGCTGTCTACAAGATGGGCCAGAGAGACTCGCTTAGAGATAAGTTTAAAGAAATTAATATATTGACCATGCACAGTCAATACATTTATGAAAACATTATTTATGTTCATAAAAACATCGCTAAATTTAGAAAGAACTGTGACATACATAATGTTAATACCAGAAATAAATATAAGCTCGCAGTGCCCTTCACGCGGCTCCATAAAATAAAAAACTCTTTTATTGGTAATTGTATTAGGTTCTATAATAAGCTCCCAAGTAATGTTACTGAACTATCAGTAAATAAATTTAAGAGTTACGTTAAGCGTAAACTAATTTCTAAAGCATATTATTGTATTAAAGACTATATTAATGATAACAATGCTTGGGACTGAATTGCTTGTAATAAAATGTTTAGTCCTTACGACAAAAGGTTGCGAACGTCGAAAAAAAAAAAAAGACATCCGACAGAGTTTCTTACAGGTTCTTCTCTGATCGGTCGCGATTTGAACCTGCAGTCAATTTAGGCTAAGTCGCTACTATGACGTTTCAAAAGAGTTTATTATTTGTAAACCTACTTGAATAAAGATTATTCTGATTCTGATTCTGAAAACACTTTACAATACAAACCTACGATGATTTTATGAAACTACACGTAAAAATAGAACGAAGTGATGATGTAACGTAAATTGTAACTAGGAATAAAATTGATTATATATTTTTAAATTAATAATCAAATGTTAAAAAAGTCATTTATGATTCCTAAATATAAGTAATACATACGTAATCACAGAAATCACCCAAGATTGAATCAACTAAAGTCAAAACTCTTTCAAAGTCATTGAAGATAATGATTAACATAGCTCATCGTTCAAAGTCAATAGAGTTCAAAGTCCTTGAATATTCATCATCGGACAACTGGGCGATGGAGCGTCTCTGAATTTTAACTAACTGCCGAAATCACAAACTGTCGCAGGCTTAAGCGGCCGCAGGTGTTTAACTATCCAGTGGACCGGGAGCTGTTGGCATGAAACATTTTACAATACACATACTTACTAATATATATATTTTTTAAACTTGAACATTGAAGGAAATACAATTAAATTGTACATTAATAGTAAATTATTTAAGACCGCCTTAAAACAAACAACAGTAATTTTGGGAATGTTAGGGTAAGCAGCAAGCATCTTTAATTTTAAAACCCAGCCTGCTCACTAGAGAATTTCTTAACACTTTATTTAAATAAAATTTATTATAAATGTACTGCTGTCTTTAATAGGTAATGGTTGAAAAGAAATGGTGCTTAAGCAGGTTGAAGGTGGTAAGAAGATTAATTTGAAGCAAAAAGAAACTCTTTTAAATTTAGTGGTAGGGAGAAGCTTGAAACTGCGACAAAAAATAAATATTTTTTTAATAAAATTAAACATGAAATCAATAAAACATTTTTAGAACTAGATTTTTAAATTATACAAGATAAATGTTGGAGACGCAACAAACAATCTATTTTATATTATTTTTGAAGATTTTAAATGTATTTGAAAATTTCTACGGGTTACATAGTACCTAGTAATTCAATTTCGGTACTGCCCTTTTGATGCCTTTTTGCAACTGAATACGTCTTTATCTGTTGTTATTCCTTTTAAATTACATGCTATTCTACACTCTAACTCGAACTTTTTGCAGAAGCTATATAAGTATTTTTGCTCTGATATTTAACCGCAACTTGAATAATGATAGACAATTTAAAATTCGTGAAAAAAACTTCTTTGTTTTTTTTGTAATTCAATTTATATAGGTAGTTAATTCGCTTAGATAATGTCGCTACACTCGCACGCACTTGTGGTTATTGTAATAAAATACGAATTGAATTCGGTGCAAACTGTCAAATTAACTTGCGGCGTCCTTTGACAAAAGGCGGCACGAAACAAAAGCAATGACACTATTTAAGCGAATAGATTTTACTGTAAATGTATTATTTAAATTTCTATAAAAAATAAAAATTAATGGCTGATTTATCGATTAACGTACAGTCTAAACCGCTGACCGTAGGGACTTCAAATTTGGATGGAATATTCCTTGGAACTCCTTGAAAGAGATTTTTGGAAATTCATCCTTTAGTGAGGAAATTAAATAGGGAAAAGAGCGGAAAACTTATTCCACGCATACGAAGTCACGAGCGTTCTCTAATGTAGTAAAAAGGTAGTATTACCACTAAAGTACTGTAATTTAATCACAGCCCCATGTTGCCGACTGTCAACTCCCGCGCTATCTCCACGGCACTGTCTTTACTGCAGTATTAACGAGCCTATAGGGAGCCGAGATAATTGGAAACAGCCTACGTATAGCTAAGTTTTAGTGTAGACTTCAGTATACAACTGTGACACAGTGATATTACAAAACAATTTGTTTGATAATTCATACGATTCTAGTTATGACGTCACTGTGACACAGTTCTAATGAGATTTGATTGCAATTTACATTAAATACATAGGGTATTTTTAAAAACCGGTGATGTGCTAGTCCGAATCGCGCTCTGAGAGTTCCATGTTTAAGATTGAACTCTAGAAACTGGTTCAATGAGTTGTTTTAAGTTCCAACTTCATTTTACGTGACACGAATTTTCAAAGATTTTAGCTAATTAGTGTTAGTTTTTTAGTGGTGGTACCTTGTGCAGGGTCCGTCCGGATCGCTACCACCATCTTATTCATTAACCCACCACCAAGCAGCAGTATTCGCATTGTTATGTTCCAGTGTGGGAACACCACCGGTAAAATTACTAGCATAGAGGCATTCGATCTTAGTCCTGAGGGTTGGCAACGCAATTGAGGTCTTAGGATTGCAGTCTTGAGAATTCAAATGTTTATGGGTCTCAGATTCCACTTACCGTCAGGTGGCCTGAGTGCTCGTGTGCCGGATCGGGTTCGAGGATTTCGGTATCTTTATATCGACATGGTTATCTCAACAAAAGGGTTCCTTTTTAACTTTTTTTGTTCGGGACCATTGATACAACATAGATCACTTTTCATTTCGCCCTACTTGACCCCCCCCCCCCTTTAGTTTCATCCCCGACCTTAAAGCTATTAAAAAAATAGAAAACAAAACGTCTTGAGCCTCGTCCTTTGCCATTAATCTCTAAAAATGTATTAAATACCCTCTAAATGGTCTTTTCAGTATAATTTTATGCAAACTGCCACTTCATTTGTTTTTAAATCGGTTTGCAATTAAAACGATCTCATATGCATGCAAATTAGACAAGAATTCAGAACTGTTTGTTTTTGTTACAGATCCGAGGACATCGCTGAAAAAAAGGTACAACGTGGAAATTCGACGAGTAAACGCTATTCTCATGAACATTTTTAGGGGTTACCCTGGGCCATGCGATTTTGTGATATTTTCCTTAATTTCTTTCAAACGGAAATTTAGGAGTAAGTTGTTTCTTTTTTTTTTCATATTGTGCTGAGTTTGAAAGATGTTAAGGAAAATGACAGAAAATCGCGTGTCAAGGCCGTTAGCCCAGGGTAAGATAAGATAAGATCCCCCCTATAGACATTTAATATATAATCATTATAATAAAAAAAAAAATCTCCAAAAATTTTACAACAAGGTGTTACATTTTGGGACCAAACAAGACATTTTTCCCTACATACTAGCATGCAATTATTTATTTATGGCATTGAGTAGGCAAACGAGTACACAGGCCACCTGATGGTAAGTGGAAACTGTGACCCATAGACATTTGCATTCACAAGACTGCAATCCTAAGACTGCAAATGCGTTGCCAACCCTGAGGGCTAAGATGGAAAGCCTCGATGCTAGTTATTTCACCTGCTGTCTTATCCCCAAACCGGAACACAACAATGCGAACACTGCTGTTTGGCGGTAGGTTAATGGATAAGATGGTGGTAGCGATCCGGACGGACCCTGCACAAGGTCCTACCACCCGCAAAATTATTAAATATACATAATTCTATTTTATAGGAATAGATATAATTTTAACTAAATCCTTTCTACACGACTCCCAGAAAGTGGGTTATGGTTTTCGAGCGTATGTACTTATATGTAACCTGTGTAAGAAAAATCATTACTAAGGAACGACTGACCGAACCCTATATTCAAACCGCGGATAGATTAGGCTTACTCAAGTTGAAATTTGACATTTGCCCGTACAAAATGTGTAAAATTTTAATCTGAAGTAATGATATCTGTCCGCGGTTTGAATATAGGGTTCGGCCGTAAATCGCCATTAACGGACCCTTACATTCACTTTCCACTGTATATCTCTTTCGTCAATCTTCATTCATCCATTCTTTCCAAATGAACTACGTAAAACGTGTCGAGAAAATAATAATACTAATTCATCGAAGAATCACCTGGCTGCACATATTACATGTGTGCTCACACCCTTTAATAAATCGACTCATGCGTCAAGTGTTACATTTACGCTTGAGATAACGTTTACGCTCCCGCTTACGGCCCGTTACGTAAACGCTGTGTAACCGCGGATCGTTACGTCGACGCTCGATGCGTTTTATGAGCGAGTGAAGTTATGACAGCTGAATGACAGTTTAAACACTGCTCGGTAAAGAGCGAATCATAAATTTGATGAACTGGTGAAAGATGCTTGTTTGAAAATTGAACAAGGAATTTTAGTTTGTTGTGACGTTTTTCCTTTCGATACTTATAAATAAGGCCGACTGTACTAAAACCATGTCATAATTAAATAATTACAAAATTATACTTTATTATCCGACTGCGAAAATGAATGCTTATTTGTTAAAACTGTACGAGTAGGTATGTATGCATGTCCGTTTTTATGTCCACTGGTTGGGCCCTGTGTGACTGTCTGGTTAGAATAGTGCCACTCCATGTCTTCCCGTGGATGTCATAAGAAGCGACTAAGGGAATAATGGCTTGTAGTACTGTTAGGTGATGGGCTTGCAACCTGTCACTAATACACTGGTAAACATCTTGGCCTGGTGCAAAATGTAGTTACAGAATTATCAACAAGTTTTTTACAGTTGTTGGTAATTCCGTAGCTCTGCCTACCCCATTCTGGGAATGAAGGCGTGACTTTTTTTTATAATAATAGTACACTAATTACTAGGGGCATGTAACTGACAACAATGACGTATGTAGGGGCAGTCTACCCTACTGCCTATCATACGAAGGATGATATTAGGGCTGGCGCGCTCGCGGCGCACCAGGGACGAGGCCCGCTTACGCATGGTGGTGTGGAAACAGTCGACCCCAGCAGCTGAGAACTGTAAAAAGTTCAGTAAAATTTTATTGCGAACTACACATGTAAGTTTATACAGTGACTAGTCATGTACGGTATAGTAATAACACCACAAACGCAAGCAGATAATGTTTATTACTCGCTGGTTATTACATGTATAAAACCAACGTGTTTTTTTTTTTTTTTTTTTTTTTAATGAGAAGGCACACGAGCATTCAGGCCACCTGATGGTAAGTGGAATCCGAGTCCCATAGACATTTGAATTCTCAAGACTGTAATCCTAAGACCTCAAATGCGTTGCCAACCCTGAGGACTAAGATGGAATGCCTCTATGCTAGTAATTTCACCGGTTGTCTTATCCCCACACCGGAACACAACAATGTGAACACTGTTGCTTGGCGGGTGGTTAAAGTTAAGCGTAAAATAACATTTTAAGCAAGACATGAAAATCGACTAAAGTGAAAACTAGGTTGGCGAAATGTTAAAAATTCCTCTTTCATTAAAATTTTATGAAAATTTTATGCGGAGGATTTAATTTCCTTTACGGTGTCTTTGAACTATTTTGGAGTTTTCGAAAGACTTTTACTTTAAATTCTTTCAAAAAAGGATAAAATCTACTAGCTTTTTAACGCGACCTCATTTGCCTAGAAGCCATTTATCGCTATTCCATTGGGAACTGGTTTTAAAAAAACCCTTATCTCTCTCCGTGCTATAAACTATTCCTAAACCAAATTTAACGTTAATCGGTTTAGGCGTTGAAGCGTAAAAACAAAATAAACAAACACACATTCTTTCGCATTTATTCATAACTAGTTATTTATCGCTTCTCCCTCGGGAAATATCAAATTCATCGTGGCAAAAGTATCCCATTAATGTTCCGAAGTAACCGAAGCTCAAGTTATCTTCATACCAAAATTCTTTAGAATTGGTTAAGCGGTTTATCCATGAAAGCTTAACAAACAGACGGACAGAAATACTTTTACATTTATAATAATCTATACCTACCAAATTTCATTTGAATCGTTTCAGCGGTTTATCCGCGAAAGCGTGAAACAGACAGACGGACCGAGTTACTTTCACGTTTAGTGTGGTGATTTATTTATTTATTTAATCTTTATTGCACAAAAACAAGTACAAATGGCGGACCTAATGCCTAATCATTCTCTAGCTCTACCAGTCGACCAAATAACCAATCAGAAATTTACATTATTTAGTGGGTGCACAGAACAAGAAGACAGATAAAACTAGAAACTTAACATATGCTTATATACTTATTCATGGTTGTATTATGTGTGTATGGACGCATGGATGGATAACTGACGACTGTATCAAGCAGGGATCGTTACCGGTATTCTGACTACCGGTTTTAAATGAGGTATTACCGGTTATAATTGACTTTCACTATTTATACCGCTAAAGCTCTGATTAGCGGTATAATGAATACCGGTATTCAAGTTTATTATCGGTTTAGATAATTGACAACAATACCCCTTTTTGATACTTTATCCCTAAAAACCATAACCAGTAATACCTGTCCGTGTCAAATGTTTTCGGTGCTCTTACAAAAAACTTAGACTCGCCTTAGACAAGTCTGAAATTACAGTTCATTAAAGTCTAATTGACATCTCACTTATCAGGTACAATGAATAGCGGTATTGAATACAGGTATTTAATACTGTAAATAGTGAATACATAGCGATAAGAACAACAGCGGAATGACAACAATACCTCTAATTCGAATATAGGTATTATTTTTTAGCGGTAATAATTTGACAATGTAAATACAGGTATTAAATAAAACCGGTTTTACAATCCCTGGTATCAAGGTCTAAAATTTGTGAAGGTTGGTTGTTTATACTATGGCTATGGCATTGCTTCCACCTCCCAATCGATACGACGATTAAACAATTTACATAGCTAATCGTGAAGCCACGGCCTTGCGCTTATAGCGGTGCAACCCGCAATGCAGGGAGCGGAAAACAGCATAGCATAGACTCATCGGCCTCATCGCCGATCGCGGTGCTATGTGGCGTGGTTCTTACATGCGTATGCGTTTGGTCTTGCCGCTGGTCGCCTACCACTGCTAAAAATCTAGGCAAATGCTTCTTTATCACTTTAAATAATAAATAAATAAATATCACGGGACAATATCACACAAATTGTCAAAATACTAGAAAACGACATACATACATACAAAGAGACACACACTACATACATACATACTTATAAAGAGAAATAAATACTTAAATACATGACTAAGAATGAAATATTCGCGTTTATTACACAAATATCTGCCCTTACCGGGATTTGAACCCAGGAACGCTGGCTTCGAAGGCAGGGTAAACTTAACCTGGTCTTACATTTAGTACATCTTATGTTGTCTTATCTTACCTTCTCACTAATTCTCTATTTATTTACAAGTAACAAGATACTTGTAAAATGCCAGCATCGTTTCCCCGTGGGGGCTATACAATATTCCAAGGAAAAAAATAAATATAGCCACTTTTAACTGTCTCTTCTAAATTACGTTAATCTGTTCCTATCTGGTAATCATTCTAAAATTATAAATGCAAATATCAAGATACTTGTAAACACTTGATACTTACAAATGCCAGCATCGTTTCCCCGTGGGGGCTATACAATATTCCAAGGAAAAAATTAAATATAGCCACTTTTAACTGTCTCTGCTAAATTACGTAAATCTGTTGCTATCTGGTAATCATTTTAAAATTATAAATGCAAATATCAAGATACTTGTAAACACTTGATACTTACAAATGCTAGCATTGTTTCCCCGTGGGGGCTATACAATATTCCAAGGAAAAAAAAAAATATAGCCACTTTTAACTGTCTCTGCTAAATTACGTTAATCTGTTCCTATCTGGTAATCATTCTAAAATTATAAATGCAAATATCAAGATACTTGTAAACACTTGATACTTACAAATGCTAGCATCGTTTCCCCGTGGGGGCTATACAATATTCCAAGGAAAAAAATAAATATAGCCACTTTTAACTGTCTCTGCTAAATTACGTAAATCTGTTGCTATCTGGTAATCATTCTAAAATTATAAGAAAGAAAGAAAGAAAGAAAGAAAGAATATATAAATGCAAGTATCAAGATACTTGTAAACACTTGATACTTACAAATGCCAGCATCGTTTCCCCGTGGGGGCTAAACAATATTCCAAGGAAAAATATAGCCACTTTTCACTGTCTCTGCTAAATTACGTAAATCTGTTGCTATCTGGTAATCCTATAGAAGAGATATATAATACCTATTCAATGACACCCCACACTATGGGGAAGACGAGAAAAAAAATACATCCCCACGTAACGTGAACACTAAAAAAAACTTTTTCATGATTTAATTTTATCACTTTGTTGGCGAGACTATTATGACTGTATACTTATGCCAAATAACAGCTTTCTAGTACTTAGAGTATCTGAGCTAGGCTGCGGACGGACGGACGAACGGACATGCTGAAACTATAAGGGTTTGACTACGGAACTCTAAAAAGTTACTTTTACATTAAAATAATGTTAGTATGGAAAAGCCTATAGCTTAGTTTGGGATTTAGATAATCTGTAAGAGATAATCCATTAATTGTTCATTGCGTAATTTAGTGAAATGTTAAAAATAAGTAAATACTAGAGGCGAAAGCAGACAGCGTAAGATTAATAAAAGTTTTCTAGAGAAAATCGTGGTTTATTTCCCTCGAAGAAACACATTTGTGCCGAAGCAATGGATATCTTGGTCACATTAAAGATACGGCAAGCACTGGTAATAACATTATATGAAGTACACGACTTTTCACTTATGTATGTAAGGTCTGTCTATCTTGTAGTAGAGCGCGAATATTTATCTTGGAAAAGAAATCACTTTCAGCGACAAGAGCACTGAAGACTAAATATATTGACGTATAAACATAAAGAGGCTGGAAAAAATTTTGGTCACTCAAATATATTTTTTAAGGAGACTATTCTTAAGAAGATTGTGATGGATACCAACATACTACCAACACTTGTCTTACATACGGATGTCTAACTTGGAGCCACACGATAAAAACTAAATCCAAAATCACTACCACCCAACGCGCTATGGAAAGGAGCATGCTTAAGTTTAGGAAAGTTTACAAAGTTAGAAGTGAGCATATCAGGAAAAAACCAAATTAAATGACGCCCTTCACTACGCCCTTAAACTTAAATGGAAATTGGCCGAACACCTAGCGCGTTATAAAGACAAGAGGTGGACTAGAGAACTCTATGGTCAGGACCTAGCGGTAAGAGAAAACGCGGACGGCCACGAAAGCGCTGGAGCGACGGCATAGTGGCAGTAGCTGGAAAACAATACATATATAAGGCGGAAGACAGAGAAATCTGAGACGAATTGGAGGAGGCCTGCACCCAAGAAGGGGCTCATATCACTTAATTAGTATACAATATGTCCGTAACTGACAATGAGTAATTATTACTACTAACAAAATTAAACTAAGTAAAGTACTAACACTCATATTAGTAAGTAGGAAATGAATGTGTACAAAACTGATATGGAAATAAAAAATGCTTATTATTATTATGTAAGATCTGGGGCCTTAGCCAAGATGCAAACGCTCCTAACGTTTTTCTTTTCTATCGCTCAAAATATATGGGATGACATTCTCGTGCGTTTCGATAAAGCACGTAGTCGACTGTCATCCCATACATTTTGAGCGATAGAAAAGAAAAACGTTAGGAGCGTTTGCATCTTGGCTAGGGCCCTTGGGGTGTCTTTATAAATCGAAAAAGAAATTACCAGAATAACGGAGTAAAATCTCCCCAGTAATTGGTTGAATATATTCTTTACAGTAATTAAAAGGTCCTAACATAGAATTAGAACTAAAGGCATAGATGGAGCCTTAAAACTAAAGCGGCAAATCTATACCTATCTCAAAAAAATTAATATGAATGTTCAATAAGTTAAAAAGAAAAGTGTATAGAGTACGAATGTATTATTATACCGGGTGTTGCCTGTAATAGGAGCAATAAATTTAGGGATCGTTTCCACACCACAAATGTAACAACATTTATTCTACAACTTTTGAAAATAACTTGTTGTTTACTAAATATTCATGAATTAAGATTTTCCAAGCCAGCAATGTATTGCGAAAACTACGAAGTTTGTAGGCTGACAGTAGATGTCAACTAGACTATTGGATGGAGTACATTGAAAATGCTACTTAGTTTGTTCGAAAAAATCCCAAATAATAAATTACATATTTTGTAAAAGTTGTAGAACAAATGTTGCTACGTTTATACAGTAGAAACGAGTATACTCGTCATGTGGTTGCCGGGTTAGAATAGTGCCACTCCATGTCTTCCCGTGGATGTCTTAGGCGACTAAGGGAATAAGGGTTTGTAGTACTGTTAGGCGATGGGCTTGCAACCTGTCACTAATACACTGGTAAAACATTTTAGCCTGAATGTGCAAAATGTGGTTACAGAATTACCAACATCTCTTTTTAGAGTTGTTGGTATTTCTGTAGCTCTGCCTACCGCACTCTGGGATCGAAGGCGTGATGTTAAGTAACTATAGGGGACAGTTCTTATTTAAACTTGCCGTAAACACCAAGGACAACTGGACACCATGGTCGTAAATTGTATATGCAATAGTTTACGACCATGATATTTTAACTTTTAGAACTCTCTCTTTTTGGCACACTGAATCCCAATGAGACTGTGCATATCAGCTATCTGTATGTTACCTTTTATTTTATCGCTTCTTCTAAGCCTTTAGTTATTATTCTATGGTTCTTTGGGTTAGATACAGCAATTAGACCAAGTAATAATGGAAAGAGAGTCGGTGGCCTAGTGGCTTAGAGGGTCAACTCGTAATCGTAAGTTACCGAGTTAGAACCCCCGCGGTCACCAAGTACAAATAAGTTTTTATAACTCAAGTATATTTTCAAAAACATCGTGAGGAAACCTGCACATTCGAACAGCTGAGTGTGTAGGAGGGTAATAACACAAAAGATCCTTTCAAGTGTATCCGATAGAGCTCGTCTGTAAGATAAGATTAGATAGAGAATGTTGAAACTTGGAATTTAGTAAAAAAGTTTTTACTTACTATTACTATCCGACCGCGTCAGAACTATTTTTTCGAGTGTATGTCTGTCTGAGTGTGTACTGTGGCATGCTCTGGAGCCTAAACGACTCTAGGTTGGGGGAGTGACATAGGATATAATATTTTAATGAAAGTAATGAGAGATGGCTAATTTTTAAACACATAATTTTCAATATTAAAAACATACAGTCGCTTTTTTCAAGCTTTTGTTGCTGACTGTACTTTTTTTTGCAAAGTCATTCACTGCTTATAAAGATCAACCCAATGAGTCCAAACGTGGTGGGTGTACTTTAAGTATATCGGAGATCCTGTCACCACGTTCCGGCTCCACCAGCAGACCAGCTCAATGATGCCTTATTATTGTATTGTCATCGAAGTTACGTGGGTATACAAAATCTCAGCTCAATCGGTCTCCGGGGAGTGGTTCAAATCTTCCTTGCAAGATTTGACCCGAGCATACATACTTACATACATGCACTTTAATAAAAAGATTGTAAGTGACTTCCATTTCTCAATACAAACACTTTAAAGAAGGAGGAAGCTGCGTGGAATTTAATATATGTACATCCAGGTTACAACAGGTAAGGATGGCACTATTTAACCGTTTTTATCTGTCGCTATCCTTTTCTAAGAATAATCAAAGAAGAAAAACAATATAAACTCGACGACAGAGAGAAAAATGTTTCAAAGTCATTTCTACCATAATTCCAACAAAAATCATTATTTCGAACACGTGAATGTAATTTTAGCAAGCTCACGTGTGTCGTATTTTGGAAGAGATAACACACGAAATGTAATTTACATGTGACGTGTTATTTCATAATTTACATTCCCAGTTTATGCATGACAATTCAAATTGAATGCCGATTCGGTGACATGTCAATTTTCATATTAATCTTTGAACATTTATCAGGAAAATGAAACGTTTTATTAATAAATTCTTGTGCGATAACATTGGGTCGTTACGTGAGAGAGAGCTTGTACAGTCAGTTAATAAAAATATTGAGCAGTCATAATTTATTATATTACCCCCTTAATAAGCTTGCAATAGTTATGCCAGCCATGCTTTGTCCTTATCTGTCATTCCGACATTTGAATTCGACAGATAAGGACAAACAGGCAGGCCTTCCACAAGGACTGACGATTTGATAAAGATCGAGGGAAACCGCTGGATGACAGCAGCCGAGGACCGGTCGTTGTGGTAAACCTTGGGGAAGGCATTCGTCCAGCACTGGACGTCTTCCGGCTGATAATGATGATGATGATGATGATGAAGCATGGGTTACGTAGTTTAGGTTAGGTTAAATCTGTGACCTCCAGAGATCTGAGGGTGCCATAGTAAACCAAGGCACCCTCATGAGTTGCTGGCTGGTCGAGGTGCCACAGCTGAATGCTCTTGTTCGTGGTCGCGTGTCACCTTCCTGAATTTCAGTGGGTATTCCGACTGTTTTCGGTTGGTGAGTCCCACATAACCATCCCGAGTCCCCCTAGATCTGGGTGGTATGCAAAAATGCACTACCCCAGCGATAACAAAAAAAAAAGGTAGATCTGCGACCATCAAAAAACTATAACTCCTGCACGTTAAAATGCCGGTCATGAAATGAAAATTCGGCGAAGTGAAACATTCAATGAAATGAGTGTCGATAATGTAAGGGTTAATTTTTTTTCATTACTTAAGAGCTATTCTTTTGTCTGTGGAGTGCCCGCCACTCCTCTCTATTAATTGCTAGGTTCTTGACATCTTGATACGAAACGACCCTAGCTTTCTCTTTCACTTGTTCAAAGTAACTTCATCTGGGTCGTTCTCTACCTCTTTTGCCTTCAAATTCTCCATCTATGATAGTTTTCATGAAATCGTGTCGTATCAGGTGTTCTACCATCTTCCCTCCTCTGTTTTCTATCACCTGTAACAGGCTTCTCTTTTCTTTTACAATGTTAAGTACTTCCTCATTTGTTTTATTCTCCTTGAAACTAATTCCCTCCAACACCACATTTCAAATGCTTCTATCCTCTCTCGATTCAAGGGTAAACCCATTTAAACAACCACAACTTATTAACAGTTCAAAAGCCCTATGAAAGTCTATGAAATAAATAACATATCTTACGTGTATTTTCAAAATATCAAGCACAATATCAGATATAAATTGCGACACAATATTACACTGGCTATAATTTAAAATGTGCCAGGACACCCAATGCGGTATACAATGCGGGCCGTGAGAGTTTTACTGTATACCGGTGTTAAAGTCTCTTCACACTAGACGGAGGGCGAATAAACTATCATCTATTACATGTTATATTTCTTGATTCAGAGAAGCAAACCTTAGTGATGAAAATGAAAATGAAAATATTTATTAAGGACTTGTTATTTTTTTATAGCCAAACTACGGGCAAACAGGCAGATAAAACATCTGATGGGTAGTGGTCACCGCCGCCTATGGACATTTGCAACGCCAGAGGCGTCTCCAACGCGTTGCTGGTTAGGAAGAATGAACAAGCTTATTCCAAATTTTTAAACATAGACTTTTAAACGAAATTAGTAAACCTTATAATAATATACTTAGTTGAGGTTTACGTTAATGGACATCCAATTTGTGAGGATAGGACTTTTCATCGTATCAGCGATCACCTTCAGGTCAATGTATAACCCGTATCTTCCATAAAATAGAAATCCATTGTCCATCATTGGTCCATCACCCTACTATAAAGAAGTATATTCACCGATTACTCCGTCAATTGTGGACCTATTTTGAATTTTATATTTGGTTTGATAGAGTATACCTACTTCCGAGGTGGTCCCAGTATCACTAAATCTGAATCTGATGAGGGGATCAGTGAGGAATTGAGGGAACTTTTCAAATTTTATAGGCAAACATATAGCGATTTTAGTATTTTTAGTATAAAATCTAGTATTTGCATTCAGAAAGTATTACTTGGGGAAGTAGATCTGATGATGAAGACCACAGATGGCCATCGGAACTCCTAAACGGTACCTATTTCAAGGGTGGCGATAAGATATCTCGATTAAGATAGTTGAGCGACTACAACGAGGAATATTTACTTGTTGAAATATGACTATGACTTTCCGGCGGCGTTGCTTGCGGCGCGCTTGAAACTTAAAGTTTAAATAAATAAATAAATAGATAAATATCAACTGATAAGTGGGACTACGGAACAGCGTATTATGATCACCAAGAAGTATAAAAGAAAATAAATGTTTTATAAAACAACCTATTAGGTAGGTGCCTACAATATTAAAATAAGTTATTTCTTTGCGTTTTTGAAGGCGGTTTTGGTTTTTTAAAACATTTATGTTTGTTACCAACGGAGTAACTCAAAACTACTGGACCAACTTTAAAAATCTTCCACTAGGATGCTATCTTATCACTGAGTAACATAAGCTGTTTTATTTTTCTACGCGGATGGAGTTGCTGGCAACAGAGTTATGTGATAAATTGGTATTATTTAAGAGTACTTGTATGTGTATAGTTAGGTTCTAAATTTCAGCGCCACTGCAATCTATGATTTGCTCAAAGGTTTTCTTTATTTTTCCTTTTCTTTATTAAGTGTATTAGTTTAAATTGCAATAAACTTTACTAATATTATAAATGTGAAAGCGTGGATGTTTGTTACGCTTTCACGCAAAAACTACTTGACGAATCATCATAAAACTTTGTACACATATTCTGGGAGGTACTAGAAGTAACATAGGATATTTTTTGTTTAAAAAAAATACATCTTTTAAAAATTAAAAAATAAATATATCAAGAAAAAAAATGCAGAGGGCTAAGCCGCTGACGGGTCGCTAGTATTTAAATAAATACCTTAATTCCAACCAACACTTCCTACACAAATGCAAACCACCGCATCGAAAAAATCACTCTGCTAACGCGTCGTCAAACGCGTCATGTTTCCAAAAATGAATTCAGAATTTTCTTCACAATTTTAGTTGGCTCAGTGTAAATAGTCCTTAACACAGGAAAAGGACGCCGTCGCGGAACCAGGTTATTTATTTACTAGCTTCTGTCCACGGTTTGGTTAAGAATTTATTTTTCCTTCGGACAAAAATATCGAGTTGTAAAGCGCATCGTAAATTGAAAAGACGTGTTGAACAGAAGCCAACGTTAGGGCTTTTCCGCCCGTTACAACCATATTGCTTGTGACAGCTTCTCGTATTGTTTTTAGCTCCGCCATTACTGTCAAGTAAATAAGAGCTATCGTAACGTTGACAATGCGATAACATAATAACATTCAAAGGGTACTTATTAATTTATCGTAACAGTTTCAACGAATTAATCATTACGCAGAATTTTCATTTCATAATAGCGTTCGGTGAAATGAAATTCGATGAAGTCAAATTCGATAAAATAATTAATTAGCATGTCAAAATCATTATGGTTTTACGAAGTAGAGACTTCTACACTAGACTACTTCATTTTTCATACATCAACGCAACCATACAACAAACGCCATAGCGCCATGAAAATACACGCTATATATATAATACGCGCGTACCGTGTTGATTTTTAAACAATTCGTTTTCCCTATTTCCCTATGCATTAGGCACATTATGAGAATAAATTGTGTAAATTTGGGAATGTAAATACAAAATATGGAGAAAATTTCACAAAAAAAATACATAGACCCGAAATTAAGTTGAACTAGTTTTGGGTACATTGCACCAATGACAGAAAATAAAATTAGTATTTTTATGTATGTATGTATGAGTTGCGTGTGCTCAGTTCAGCGAGAGATATGAAAGAGAAAGAGTGGGTGGGAGACAGTGAAAGAAATGGTTTAGAAAGGAATGGAAGAATGACGGGAATGTTAATGGCATAGATAAAAAAATATGAGTTAAGGAATGTTTGGTCCCAAAACTTTTATAGAGAAACTCGCAACCCGTCCTCGGTTAGTGTGACTTTTCTGGAACACACATTCATAAACTAGGAAGTTATTACACATAATAACCTTCCGTGGTTTAGGAGTTACCGGAGATACAGACACAGATTTGGAAAGGGTTATCTATCATTTCATCGAATGTATCATTTCATCGAATTTTATCTCATTGAACGCTGTTTTCTGCTGTAAACATAATATTTTTAGGGTATCTTAATAGTATTTTTCATAATCGTGTCATAATAGAGAGCTTTTTAGTCGAGTACCGTGTTTAAAAAGTTTATGACACTATAGTGAACAATACTTTTTGTACGAGTTCATTGAAATTAATAATTTAAATCATGAATACGAGTACCTATATAAGAAAACTAAATATCTTAAGTACTATATTGTCTAGTTCTACTATCCGACTTCTTTTACACAAGATAATTGAAATAGTTATTTTTATTATTATTAATTTATGTATTTATATGAAAAACCACTTAGATGGTAGGTATACAAAAAAAATCTTGAGGAGTTAAAGATGTTTTGTCACTGTCACTACTCATTTACTTAGTTTATATTTTAACTATTTAAGCTTAATGTCTAATTTTTATTACCACAGAAAAAACGTATACTTCTTAGCTTTGAAAAGAAAAGTTATCACACCACCGGCGTCCGTAATGTTGCAGTACTGTGCCAAGCTAAAAATACTAGCCAATCACAAAGCGTAGTTTTTTTTTGATGCCCTGGATACGGCAGCAAGTTTAAGTAGATTTTTGACAGATGACGCGATGCTGCTACGTTCCAAAACGCCATACATTGGCAATTTTGTACCGCATCGAGTCTCCTTAAACAAGGGCACATATTTAAATACGAAGTTCTATTTTCATATTTTTTTCGGTTGTCTAGAGCGTATCGAAATAATTATTTTGGTTGTTTCGGAATTAACATAGACTATTCAACGACGAAAAGAGTGACGTTACAGTATCCTCTATGAAATCCTAATACACAGATTTTAATTGACGAGTACAAAAACATCTTATCTATCCTAACCTACGAAATTAACGTTTAAGATAAAGACCCGTTTAAGATAAAGTGATGAGGTACCCTTGGAGAACTTTTTCGTTGTATACTATTTAAGGCTGATTTTATGAAACAGAATATTTCGACAATAATCCAAAATTCATTTTAATTTATAAGGAAAAATTTCGTCCCAAACAATTAATCCTTGTTGACATGAAATTATTCCCCCGAAGGCATTTAAATAACGACTAATACGCTTCGGAACATAATTAAATTTATTGTTTATGAAGAAACAAGCTTGAATTACGGTTTTTTTGTGATATTAAAGTCTTTTTTAGGAATATTATTAACGCTAGCTTTTGGTCGGTGACAATTTGCTTTTGGCAATTTTGCATCTGACGTCGGATGATTGAAAAACAAATGTAATTTTGGAAGATTATAATAACTCGAGTACATTATTAATATTTTGGATTTTTCCATTTTCTATTGAAATAAAGTAATCATTTAGAAGTTGATCTCATTTAAGAAGAACAAACTAGAGGCGATATTATAAATTGGCACTAACACGTCGATATTGTCCGGTTCTAAACTTTCTTACCAATTTCGTAGTGAACTTACTAAAGTTAACTCTTCTAAATCATGAAAGTTTGAGACAGCCATCAAGTATTTGCTATGCAAATGCATCTTGTCTGCGATATTGTCTATAGAAGCTGATTTAAATAAATATACAAAATGCTTTCAAGTTCACCCGCGTAGATTTCAGTTGTCGTTTATCCCTGGAAAACTAATTAATGTTATATAAATAGATATGCATAAAATAAAACTAAGAGAACAGATCCATTAAAATAATGTAGTAAGTATGTCGTTGTCTTTATAAATAAGGGCAAACGTATCAGAATGTACATTTGGAGTTTAGATTTATTTTTAAAAGGGACATAATCGAGGCAAATTGACAACTTTATTTTAACTGGTATAATTGTTTTTAAATTGTAAATGGCATTCATGAGTAAAGGTAACTGAGCTTTATTTCTTTGCTGGGAGATTAAGTTTCCACTTACCAAAATCTCCAATCAATCTTATGCTTGTGATATGGTAGGGAGGTTAAATGACGAGTGTCTGTCATTTCATCGAACACTATTTTCTGCTGGAACCATAATGTTTCAGGGTATATTAAACATCTAACCTAACCTATATAACTAATGTTTAAGATACCCTGAAAACATTATGGTTTCAGCAGAAAATAGCGTTCGATGAAATGATACTTTCGATGAAGTGAAATTCAATGAAGTGATGAGTTACCTTAAATGACAGTATTCATGGAATATCCTGGAATGTCTAAGCTGCACACTGTAGTGCTTTGTCAACTTAACGTTATGTTTGAACTGCTGCACTTATCAATAGAAGGCGTTAAAGCGACAAGGTGCAAAAGTGTTCAGCTTTTTATAAGGCTGGCTCTGGAAGAAGAAGTAGAAATACATTATTCACAAACCATAAGAGACACATATGGTACAAAAATAAAAAATAACAATTAAGGCAACAGGAAATGGATGGTGTAACCAACTTTTGTATGTATTGAAGTTGATTAAGTACCTACGTGTGGTTTAAACTTGACAGAAACCAGATTCAGGCCTGTCCACACTTGACATCCCCGTCCGTGGCTAATTCAGTTTCGGTTAGTCAGAATCGTGGATCCTTAAAGCCAGTGCAGTATGAAAACAACTTACCAATATGCAGAAATACATTAGTGCAGATAGTGAGACAGTAAGAAAAAGGGCGCCATCTGTTTTAATCTAAACCAACAGAAAGATAGAGTTAGAAATTTGCTTTAGGCGTGAGTTTTGAATTTAACAAACATGAATGGATGGCGTCCATGCGGCAGTGAACTATTGGTGCACTATTGCTTGCTGCTGCGACACAAAATTTATAACCAGCTCTCGAGCGGCTGAGTTTCTTCGTTCCTGACCACTACATGAGGGCAGGGGTTCGCCGTCAACATCCTCTTCTTGCGGCTCTAGAGAGTTGCCGTACTTGTCGCGCTCGGAACACGCCGACCGCCAGGGCCATTGATTTGTTAAATGCGCGCACGTCGGGGGTCCAAGATGCTGACGTATTTGCTGATAAGTGGTCATTGTTACTCATTTATATTGATAGGTTCTTGTGTATTTGTCATTAATATATAAGCAGTATGATTTAAAGTTGTAATTAGCATAATAGGTGATTTGGTGTTAACTGTGAGCCTGTTATTGTGTAATAAAATAAATAAATAAACGGACACTGGCTCAACAAATGGTGTTTCAGACACCTACAGCGCTGATTTTTATACAGTACCGGCAGTGATTCACGAAACGCTGTACAGACATACTTATATACTCGTCATTCTAAAGGCATTTTTTTACAGTAAACGTATATACGAATATTAATAAACAACCTTGATTAATATTAAATAAGGATAGAAAAGCAAATTTAAAAGCAACTGGTAGAAATATAAGTTTGTATAAGTTCTGGGCTGGGATTCTACACGGTAATAACGATATCGTATTGACGTGTTTCCGTATTGTGAACGTTTTCATTTACAATAATGGCGACTGTGACATAAACGATTCTAAAACACGTCAAACACGATATCGTTATAATGCAGTTGAATAGAGGCCCTGGATGTGGGTTAGAATTTCAGGATTATCAACAAATAGCCCTTAAGCTTGCGCTTAAAGCTGTCTACACACAGAACACGGATGCGGTACGGAGGTGGGCATATTGCCGTATACCTACATTGCGCTCTGTAAGTAGGCCTTTTGGAGAATGCTTTACGTTATGAGCAATATGCGAAGACTTGTGGACAATATAAGAGATGAAACGGACACTGATTTAGCCGGATACCGGATTACGAATATCTGGCTGGCTCACAAGTCGGATATCCGGCAGGACTTATAAATAAATATGATGGAAAAATTACACATAAATTAACCTAGTCCCAAACTAAGCTCTAGGCTTATATTATGGGTAGGTACTAGGCAACGATAAAATAACTTACAATAGAGAAATAATATACTTAAATATATAGATAACATCCAAGACTCGGTAACAAATACTTGTGTTCATCGCACAAATATTGCCCTTATCGGGATTTGAACCCGGGACCGCTAGCTTCACTACCAACGAGGCCAAGGCGACTTTAAATATTAAAAAATAAACAACACATTTATTAATTGGATATTCTTTCATTTGTCTTGTTGTTGTAGTATCCGGCATCCGGCCGTATATTGACTTTCTATCCGGCATCCGGCCGGATTGCAAAATATGGCCGGATAGGCCGGATACCGAATAGTCACCGAATATCCGAACCGTCTCTAATTATAATAACTTATTTAATAACATAGCTACATTTGCTCACAGTGCTCATTCATATAGAAAATGTATTTTGGTAACACTCGTACAAAGACAGAAAAAGTGTGCGTGTGTTTTTACCTCTTACTTGCATCGTATTGTATAAAATTAAACTTCGTAAGCGCTCAATACGCTCCAAAACCTTTGTAAATTTATGGTAAACGATGTTGTTCACACATTTACTAACATATTATTGTCAAACACTTTAGTATACTTCATTGACGTGACTGTTCAATTTCCTAAATGAAAAAAAAAAAACAAAACTGCCACCGCGCCGCCTCTGTTTTCTATGTGTGGACAACTTAAAGGTGTACCTGCTTGTAGGTACTACAAAAACACATCCACATTCGTGCTTCAATACTTTCAACCAAACTTCGGACAAGGGAATAGAGATAAATGAATACCACGCAAATAAAAATCGCGGGAAAAAGCTAGTCTCAGCAAAAGTATATCATTCTGTACCTTTTTCTACGATAAGGCAACAGATATAATCTCGGGGTAAGATGATGGATGACGTCGAGTCATTAGGGGTCACAATGGAGGGATTACACGGAGCTAACGATTTTTGCTTCATATGAAGTTGTAATGGGCGTGATTTCGGCCGCCACACACATTGATTAACGCTTTCTTTTATTTAACACTGCTTTTTTGCTCGTGACTCCGTCCAAGTAATAGTTGCGTCACAGACATTTGGGAGGTGGGAAATTGAACCTATCAGCAAGGAAATAAAGTTCAATTACTCTTACTTTTGAATGCTATTTTCAATTTTTAAACATATTAAAATGAATTTAATACCCATTACAATAAAGGTGACACTAAATTGCCTTGATTATGTCCCTTCTATGGAACTGCGCGGCTCTCACGAGGTATAACCAGTGATGTAGGTAGGTGATACATTTGTACGGTGCAGGAAATACAACGAATAATGCCAAAACTTAATTTTATTGGTAATATTTGTACCAGCAATAGAAATACACATAAATACATACATACATAACATCACGCCTTCATTCCCAGAGTGGGGTAGGCAGAGCTACAGAAATACCATCAACTCTAAAAAGACTTGTTGATAATTCTGTAACCACATTTTGCACAATCAGGCCAAGAAGTTTACTAGTGTATTAGTGACAGGTTGCAAGCCCATCACCTAACAATACTACAAGCCCTTATTCCCTTAGTCGCCTTTTACGACATCCATGGAAGGACAAGGACGTGGCACCATTCTAACCTGGCATCCACACTTGTCTAGCTATCATGGTTCATGAGATCAGCCCACTGACGGACCGACATAACGATACGAACCCTTAAAAACTGTGATTCTGATGCGTCTTTAGACGACCATCTCAATTAATTAGTGTATTAAGTCAGCTCCTATCCCTGTTACTAATAAACGTGGAATAGCCTTGGAATAGTTATGCCATGATTTGTCCTTATCTGTCGAATTCGACAGATAGGGACAAAGCATGGTATAACTATTCCAAGCTTATTCCACGTTTATTAGTGAGGGGGTGAAAGTTTAAACAGTCAAAGTTTGAGTCTTTATGACTCAAACCTTCATGAAACTACACTATCTCTTTGTACGGGGATCTGTGACAAAAGGAGTCATGGGCATCTCCAGGATTAATGATTGCGCAGACAGTTGACTCAGTTAATGAGTCTTGACCGCTGAGCATGTTATTAATGGGGTATGCAGGTTCAAATCCGGGATGACAAACGTTTGTAATACGAGTGGGTTGTTTAGGGATAAAAATGGATCCGGACAGTTTTAGGGGAAGTTTTATCTACTTATTGTAAATAGGGGTTCTATTTATATATTTTATTTTATTTTACGATAAGGAGAAGGCACACGAGCACTCAGGCCACCTGAAGTTAAATAGAATCTGAGACCCATGGACATATGAATTCTCAAGACTATAATCTTAAGACTATAATCCTAAGACTTCAAATGCGTTGGCAACCCTGAGGACTAAGATGGGATGCCTCCATGATAGTAATTTCACCGGTTGTCTTGCGCGAATGCGAACACTGTTGCTTGGCGGGTGGTTGGTGGGTGGTTGGGATGAGGGGGGCGTTATACTACTGGGTAAAACCAAACTGGCCTGATCCCAAACTAAGCTCTAGGCTTGTACTATGAGTACAAAACAACGATAAACATACTTAGATAGGTACCTACACAGAAACGTATGGTTGACGGGTTAGAATAGTGCCTATCCAGTGGTGGTAGGACCCTGTGCAGGGTCCGTCCGGATCGCTACCACCATCTTATCCATTAACCACCCGCCAAGCAACAGTGTTCGCATTGTTGTGTTCCGGTGTGGGGATAAGATAACCGGTGAAATTACTAGCATAGAGACATTAATTCATCTTAGTCTACAGGGTTGGCACCGCATTTGAAGTCTTAGGATTACAGTCTTAAGATTATAGTCTTGAGAATTCATATGTCCATGGGTCTCAGATTCTTTTTAACATCAGGTAGCCTGAGTGCTATTTTTGTGTTTATTCTTTGTTTTTATTTCATATTTAATAAAAAATTGAGTTCAACTTTCACTACCTTTTATAGGTAATAGTTTAAAAGCGAAGTCATTTAGCTAAAAGTACCTATGCCTTTTGTAAATGAATCAACAACACATTACGCACTTTTTATAACGCTTCAACTGAAACACAATTAGGAAAACTTGTTTCAGAAAACAATCAATATGTGCGACGCATTAGGCAACCATTTTGAATCCTCTTTTTGTGGTAAAAGAAGCAAACAATACAGCCAATCTAGACAAGTCCCAGCAAAATTCAGCGCAACAAAGTTTTTAAATATGAAAAAGAACAATCACAAGCATTCGTGCCCTGAAAAAGCTCATCGTAGGCTTTGTAAATGCCGTTTGTGGAAAGATAATGTTTATACACTGCCAGCCAAAAAACTGCCGCAAAAACAGGCCTTGGGTTGGTTAAAACAAACGCAAAAAAAGGTTTCTGTAGGCAGAAAATAAATAAAGCCACTTTTACAACTACCAATCACTTAAATCTCTGCAAAAAAATGTTTTTTTTTATTTTTATTTGACACATATCTTTTATTTATGGCCAGTACTTTTCAAAAATCAACAGAGTCTTTAATATATGCGCCATTTTCAAGTTAGTCTCGAGACTTATTAAATGATCTAGTAGTTGTAAAAGACGATATTCTTAGTTTATTATCTAGTTAAAAAACAAAGCATATCGGCATTTGTGGTATCGTTATAGAAAATTGTAAATGCCGTTTGTGGAAAGGTAATGTTTATACACTGCCAGCCAAAAAAACTGCCGCAGAAACATAAAGCTTGGCTTGGTCGAAACAAATACAAAAAGGTTTTTGTAAGCAGGAAGTAAATGAAGCTATTTTTACTAATAGGTTACTAGATATCTTTAATTTTATTGAATAATAGTGGACGCCTGCAACTTTGTACTCGTCGAATTGGTTTTCCGCAACCCTATTTTAACCCTTTAGGGAATTAATTTTCAAAATCCCTTCTTATTGCTCCCTTAGGATATCCAAGAAATATTCCCTCCAAATTTCAAGTCCCTAGGACCAGCGGTTTCAATTGTTGTCTGTCGGTCAGTCACTGTCTCGGTACCGTTATATATATTCAGAAGATGAAAATAACTTGTTTGTCATGGCATCAACTGTGAAAATAGTTTTCTGCTATTCTTCCTTAGTGTTTGATATTAGAACAGTATTTTTTATATCAATGGTTATTCCTAAACAGACGAATTATTAACCGACAAGTTTAAGTTGTCCCGTCAGAGCTTACAAACAACATTATAATTTTAAGAGTAACTTAATATCACTCGTATGACGTCGCTCGCTCGATCGACCATTCGAAAACAAGCCGCTTTAAAGATATTATTTTCTGTTGATAAAGAGGTCATTATGAAATTAATAGTCGTTATTTTTGCGCTTTTTAACTTTACCAATAAAAGTATCATAATTGTTATCGTGTAGGTCAAAATCATCTACGTAAATTTTGTTAAACAAACCATGTTAAATATTTGTATAATTTTTTATTGTTATTTTTTATGCTGTCTCTAAATCAAAAACCGGGCAAGAGCATGTCAGCCCATGCTCATTGTAGGGTTCCGAAGCCTTTAAGTACTACAAACATAAAAATCAACAAGTAATAACTAATTTTCTATTTAAAGTCAATTGGTGCCGTCTTAGATGATTTTAGTAGGTATAAACACTTTAATCGTCTGTATCTCAAGAACCAATGATAACTACTTAGTCGTGATAGTTTTCCCATTAAATTCGTTATATTATGCGCTTTCATTTAAGATTTTTTCCAGATTTTTAGTACTCGTATTTGTAGTTTTGGTGTAGGGAGGGGGGGACAACGAAACTTGAGTCCAACGTAAATTAGCACTTTAAAGCTTAATATTTCATAAACGGATTACTTAATCGAAAAACTGTTTTCACAAACCCTAAAAAATTTTTTTTACCTTTTATTGTACCATTTTTGGTAACGAAAAGCGACAGTGAGTCGGCGAACGATTGCCTTTGTATTCAATTTTATTTACAGGACATAAAAACATAACGTCACGCCTTCATTCCCAGAGTGGGGTAGGCAGAGCTACAGAAATACCATCAACGTTAAACTTGTTGATAATTCTGTTACCACATTTTGCACAGTCAGGCTAAGATGTTTACCAGTGTATTAGTGACAGGTTGCAAGCCCATCGCCTAACAGTACTACAAGCCATTATTCCCTTAGTCGCCTCTCACGACATCCACGGGAAGACATGGACTGGCACTATTCTAACCCGGCAACCACAAGGGGAGATAAAAACAGATATAGACAATATACAGAATTCAGATAATGTGCTAAAGAGAAATAATAAAAGTCTAAATCCTGATACAATTCTCGCTAACACATAATAGCGACAGATGAAGGTAGCGGTTAAGTACGGCTGTTACATAGTTTATAAATGTTGATGAAGAATAATGACACAGATCGGCAACAGAATAGAGAGACAGGCTAAATATTTCTAATACATCATACAAAACATATTGATGATTGACGAAACACGCAAAATCAGGCACTCGCAACTTGAAGCCCACCACTGATGGTGGAGTCAGAAGGTGACAAGGATAATTCGTTTTACGTATTTCCATCAAACTTTGAACTTGTTAGATTCTTAAGAAGTTTAATGATTAAGCAAAACTTTACAAGCGGTAAAAACATGGCCGCAAACAAGTTATCTAGAAGAACAAGTTAAATAAAATTTATTGTAGTTATTACTCAACACAGTGTACTCCCGCAAACAAAGAAGTTTTTCTAACTTGCGCGTTTATCTCTTGCACGTGCCCACAAACTAAATGGGTTTTTGATAACATTTGCTTTTCGGCAATTAGGGAATGCTATCACGAAACATTAGTTTTTGACTTTTCTGTGCCAGTTAAAGTTTATTCAATTGTGAACCGTTTTTACATTTGTTTGTGAGTAAAAAGGAATTTCGTCATTAATATTTTTGTGGCTTTCCTGAAAATTTTATGGAACTGGAATCCACGTAGTACAACCATATTGCTTTTGATATTTAGATTTATTTGTTAGATGACCCGCTAGCCTAGTTGGTAGTAGCGATGGGCAATTTCTGAAACATTTCACATAATTACCTTAACTGTGACACATTTCAACTTTTGAAAATTACATAATTGACAAGAAACGTTTCTGAGGGTAATATTACCGAATAAATTTCACTTAAATTTCATGTCACTTCTTCGCTACTTCTGACGCCAGTAGAACGGGTTATTATTATAAAATTCGTAGATTTACGTCAGTGGCCGCTTGGCCTAGGGGTATTATGTTCTCAGCTGTTATACGAAGGACGGAAGTTCAAGACCGAGTTTCGATTTTTCTTGAGATGTTTTTTTTTTATGTACTACCACGGTGGTAAACAAGCATTCGGTTTGTATCATACAATTTAAAATATGTGTGGTTTTTCTAGTGGCATTTCGATAGCCGATTTTTTTTGTACAATATTTACAAT
Organism: Acleris holmiana; assembly: GCA_949316455.1. Taxonomy (NCBI): domain Eukaryota; kingdom Metazoa; phylum Arthropoda; class Insecta; order Lepidoptera; family Tortricidae; genus Acleris; species Acleris holmiana. Next base: position 2,151,057 of record OX438784.1, read on the forward strand.
AATACACTCTTTTATTTCCCTCTTGTGAAATTCTAAAGCAATTGTAAATAACACCTTTTGGTTTCATTTTACCGTAGTCTTTACAAAGTTTCTACGACAATCATGAGTCAAAAATGACTTTATGACTGTTCTCTGGCCAGTCATTGATTTGTACGTTAAAAGTAGGTAAGTAAATTAAGTATGTTATCTTTGTTGTACAGTCGAGTGCATAAATAAGTAAACACCACAAAGTTTCATAAATATGTATGCAGCCCTTATTACTACAGTAGTAAAGTTGCTGTATACATATATTTGAGACTTTGGGTGATAACTTATTTTTGAACTCGACTGTACATAATAATATCCAGAGTAGTTAAAGGAATTATCTTAAAGTGGTTGCTTTGATAACAATGACAATCTAATACCAACGTTGATTTCATCGTGAAGTATAAAATTACACTCAAACATATAATTTACACCTGAAAACTACAGAAAATTACCAGAAATTTTTCATTCGTAACTTATAGTAACTTACATGAAATTTAAATGAAACTTTCAGTTTCGTAACTTACAAGCTGCCCATCACTAGTTGGTAGTAACCCTGCCTTCGAAGCTAGGGGTCCTGGGTTTAAATTCCGGCAAGGGCAGATATTTGTGTGATGAACACGAGTATTTGTTTCTGACTCTAGGATGTTTTCTTTGTATTTAAGTATATATTTCTCTATATGCATAGGTATGTTTATCGTTGTCTAGTACCCATAGTACAAGCCTAGAGCTTAGTTTGGGACTAGACCAATTTGTGTGACATTATCCTGTTTTTTTTTTTTTATATGGTATCTTATTGTCAATGAAATTATGCGTCATATTTACATACATACATAATATCATGCCTTTATTCCCAGAGTAGGGTAGGCAGACCTACAGAATTACCATTAACTCTCAAATACTTGTTGATAATTCTGTAACCACATTTTGCACAATCAGGCTTAGGTGTTTACCAGTGTATTAGTGACAGGTTGCAAGCCCATCGCCTAACAGTACTACAAGCCCTTATTCCCTCAGTCACCTCTTACAACATCCACGGGAAGACATGTAGGTGCACTATTCTAACCCGGCAACCACATGGATATTATTAATTATAGAGTGTTATTATCAATTTTATTGTTATAACGGTTAATACTGCGGTATTTGAATAGAAGCCGACGAATCTAGCGACCACGGAGATATTGATATTAAACTCGGCTACGCCCTTAAATAGAAATAATTATATATTATTCTCGCTTGAATTATTTCAATCTCGTTCACTATTTATCGCTCCATATATTAACTTTAAATTGACCGAGTTTTAGGCAACTGAGTTCATTTAATGTTGTTAGCAAATAATCTTCAAGTTTTTTTGTTTGTTCCGGTTACAACGCTGGCTGGAAGTGATCCCTCTTTATGCGTTCCTATTCTGTGAATATTGTATTTAAATGTCTGTTTTTTTTACAATAGAGTGTTTACTCAATCTATAAACGTCAAAGGCGCAGGTTATTTTGTCCTGGAGAAGCAAAAGTTTTGTTTTTATGTTAAGGAGAGGGCACACAACCACTCAGGCCACTTGATGGTAAGTGGAATATGAGACCCATAGACAATTGAGCATAAACCTAGAGCTTAGTTCGAGACTAGGTCATTTTGTGTGACATTGTCCCGTGATATTTATTATTATTTTATTTTTTTTTAATTTAAAAGAAATGCCGAATCTATTTTTTTTTTAAATTAAAGTAGCATTAGCAGGCTAGCTTAAAATATTGCATTTGTTAGCGTTGTTTCTCTTTTATCTCTTTTGTATCATTTGTTCTGTGAGATCATTATGCTAAGACTGGTGTGGCAATAAATGTATTTCTTTCTTTCTATTTCTTTCTTTTGAAGAGTTTGTGTGTTTCTTTTAAGTGTTCTGTGTTTTTGCCCCGTGTGGTTGCCGGGTTAGAATAGTGCCACTTCATGTCTTCCCGTGGATGTCGTAAGAGCCGACCAAGGGAATAAAGGCTTGTAGTGCTGTTAGGCGATGGGCTTGCAACCTGTCACTAATACACTAGTAAACATCTTAGCCTGACTGTGCAAAATGTGGTTATAGAATTATCAACAAGTTTAGAGTTGTTGGTATTCTGTAGCTCTGCCTACCCCACAATGAAGGCGTGACGTTATGTATGTGTATGTATGAAGTGTTCTAGTATTGGTTTTAACTCGGCTGCTATTACTGTCAAATAAATAAGAGCGATCGTTACGTTGACAATGTGAGAACATGCAAAGGCAATATGGTATTAACTTGTATAATAGAGGCCCTTTAACCTAGTTTGGCTGACGATACTAAAAACAGGAAGGTTTTTTTCAATGGGAATTTGTATCTACCGGCAAGGTAATAAAATTCAAATACCTTTATTTATATTGTAATGTAGTTTATTTTAAATTGCCTTGATTATGTACAGTTTTAGTGGTGGTAGGACCCTATACAGGGTCCGTCCGGATCGCTACCACCATCTTATCCATCAACCACTCGCCAAGCAACAGTGTTCGCGTTGTTGTGTTCCAGTGTGGGAATAAGACAACCTGTGAAATTACCAGCATAGATGCGTTCCATTTTAGTCCTCAGGGTTGGGAACACATTAGAGTTCTTAGGATTAGAGTATTGAGAATTCAAATGTCTATAGGTCTCAGATTCCACTTACCATCACGTGACCTGAGTGATCGTGTGCCTTCTTCTTAACATAAAAAAGTACCCCAATGAAAATTTTAAGCAGTTTAGTGCTTTGTCATAATAAACTTCAAACTGAACATCAAACGCCAAGCTTGTCAATGACAATGACAACCACAATGACAAGGTTCTAAGTATGCTCAACATTATTATTGGGTATAAATAACACGTCAAAATAAATCGCCATTAAGATTAGACTGTTACTATGACCTGTCAAAACAGAAAACGCGACAGATAAGAATGTGACTCCCATACTCCTATTCATTCACTTACTGGAACTTGGCAGCCTTTAACAGCTGATATAATGGCGTCTAAAGGCACAAGGTCGCGCGATCGACTACTGGCAGGGGTCCAAATTAAAAAAGTTTCACCCGGTTATTACACGGGTCAGGTATACGATGGGTTAATTTAGGGGAGGGCTATTTTTGCCCAGGTTAGGGAAAGGCGTTTAAATATGGACTTTAGCTTTTAAATGTTATATAAAGGCTGGCGTATTGATTTTTATGATTAAGTGTCTTCCCGTGTGGTTACTGGGTTAGAATAGCGGCACTCCATATCTTCCCGTGGATGTCGTAAGAGGCGACTAAGGGAATAAGGGCTTGTAGTACTGTTAGGCGATGGGCTTGCAACCTGTCACTAATACACTGGTAAACATCTTAGCCTGATTATACAAAATGTTACAGAATTACCAAGGAGTCTTTTTAGAGTAAAAGGTATTTCTATAGCTCTGCCTACCCCACTCTGGGAATGAAGGAGTGATGTGATGGAAGATGTCAAGTTATTTTCGTAGGGTATAAGTAAGAAGTAATCATAAGTTAAACATCAACGTTTTCTATTTTTAACTGTCGAGTTTGAACTGTTCTATCAGTGCTTAGTATTAGTACGTAGAATATAATTACTTTTTTTTGAAAACTACACTTCTGTTTCTGTAAGAATATCAAATAACACAATACCTTGCGTTTATTTATTACTTGGGCTGAATCTTAAGTACCCGAAACCGACGTGCATGCATGACTCGATGTATCAATGTGGAAGAAGAGAAAGAGCTTTGTCAGGATCGTAGCAGGTGGAAAGAAGTGGTCTCTGCCTACCCCTCTGGGAAACAGGCGTGATTTATGTATGTATGTATGTATGTATTTATTACTTATTATATTGTGAGACTCGCCCTTGCATTGCTTTGGTTTATACGAGTTTTTCTGTACACATTTACCCTTTTTAGAGGCCCGGTAAGTTGTATAAATTACGATCTTTAAGAAATTTTATAAATGATGGCCAAACAGACGATCAGATGCGGATAAAGACTTTGTTTTATATTATGAATTAAACTTGTCCACAGATATGTCGAAACAAGAATTAAATTAGTTTCATCATCATTACAGTAAAAGGAAGGAAATCCTGTGATTTATGGGTACTAGACAACGATAAACTTTGGATGGATCTTAACCCAGGACCCCTAGCTTCAAAGGCAAGGTCACCACCAACTAGGCTAGCGTGTCGTATGTATTTTGACCTTTGTGTTAACTAAAACATTTTAAGTCTTAGACTGCGACCGGTTATTCGATTACCAATATTATGATAAAGTTAGGGAAACTGAAAGTTTCTATATTGCAGAGATAAAACTCTGAGAAATATTTTACGACGTCGACAAAAAAGAAAATCAAAGTTCAACACTTATCGTAGAGAAAGTCAATAAGTTGCCTTAGAGAGACACATCGAGAGAGTCTTATGTCATATAATAATAAGTCTCTGCCCAAGATTTTTTCCACGTTGACCATCCAACTGGAACAGAGCTTTTTTTGAGAGAAAAAGTAGCCTATGATATTGCTAATTCAGGGTTAAAGCAATCTTTATTCCAAATTTCACCTAAATCCGTCAAGTAATTTCAGCGTGAAGATGTTCTTAGTTGACAGAAACGCATTTGCATTTGCAGTCTTAAAATTTCAATCGTCTATGGGTCTTAGATAAGGTGGCCATCGTTTACCTTCTCTTAGCCGTGAAAAATACCTTGAATGTCCTAACTTATTAATTTAAATAAATATGTACCTAAGCCTCGCTGTTCAAAGAATTGCTACCACCAGCAGCAATTTGACCCATATTTTTACCTAGGTATAGTTAGATTAGTTACATTACTTTAATTTTATTTAATGTCTTTTTTATTCCAGGGCGTTATTCAGGTGCGTTAAAACGATATCGTGTTTGAAACGTTTAAGAATCGTTTATGTCACAGTCGCCTTTATTGTAAATGACATAAGAGTTATCAAAACGTTGACAATACGGAAACACGTCAAATACGATATCGTTATTACCGTGTAGAATCCCAGCCCTGTATAATTTGGTACTAATTTATGTTTGCCTGAAATAAAAAGTGTTAGTAATTATTTATTTTTTGTCATAATCTGTAGGTAAAAAATAAATCTATAAGGTCTATAATTAAATGAATAAATAAATATACATACTTACGAAATAAAAGTATTCAATTTTCATCGTGACAACATTGTCTCTCTACTTCGAATATCACAAAAATACGACCACTAGTATAAAAGTCGATGCCAACTAAATCTTGGCTTTAAGTTCATTTGTTGTTTTCTATTTATATTGTGAAAGCAAATAAAGTTGTGCTGGAGTAGTCTTCAATCTCGTGTCTCAAGAGTTGAGTTGAAAGCTCTACGTCGAACGTTGGTAGGAGAATATGGCTTGAAGTATCTCAAATAATCTTTCAAGAGTTGCTTAATAAGGATTCTTTATATTTAGCAATGTATTTATTACTATTTTAGTTGTTAGTTGTACTCCACGTACTCAAACTATCTCCATGCCAAATTTTGTTTTAATCGGTTTAGCAGTTTTTCCGTAAAAGCGTAATAAACAGTCAAACAGAAAGAGTTACTTTCACATTTAAAATAAATAATCACATATAATCCGTGTGGTTTCCGGGTTAGAATAGTGCCATTTGTATGTCTTCCCGTGGATGTCGTAAGAGGCGACTAAGGGAATAAAGGCTTGTAGTATTGTTAGGCAATGGGCTTGCACCCTGTCACTAATACACCGGTAAACATCTCAGCCTACTTGTGAAAATGTGGTCACAGAATTATAAACAAATCTTTTTAGAGTTGTTGGTATTTCTATAGCTCTGCCTACCCCACTCTGGGAATGAAGGCGTGATGTTATGTATGAGGTAAATCAAAAGTTATTGTTACAGTATTCATTCAATTTGCTTAAAAAATAATACTAAAAAGGTTGTATTTTTTTGTGTTTTGCTTATGTTTGTAAGGCCATGGGAGTCGTGAACATTCTGCCAAGCTTCCTCACAATCACGATTTCAGTTTCAAGTTTTCGGTATGGTTATTTTTCAAATCTTTTTTTTTAAGTCCTACTGTTAAAGTTTGCCATGCTAGTATATGGCATAATCTTATAGATCCCGCCGAATATCAGTTTCGAGCCCCTTAAAAAAAGACAACTCGGCAAAAAGTGGTAAAACTGTCTCTGAACCGCATGGAAATTATAGTTTATCTTACTAAAATCTTTTCCTTCTAGTGCTACTCTGTATTTCCTTGTCTAACACATAATTTGTTCCTAATACGTAACCCAGCCACATACAAAAGTCATCCCCAGTGATGCAAGCCTACTAAGTGACACTTGTAACTTAACGCCTAAAGTGTGGAGCACGTCTGGCTTGACAGGGACTATCTCCAACAATATAATTATCAAACACTAGAGGACGCCCGCGACTTTGTACGCGTAAATTAGTTTCCCGCTACTCACCTTATTAAAACCCTTTAGGGGATTAATATTTTTTAGTGCACCCCTAGACCTCATGAGGAACCTACGTGCCAAATTTGGAATCTCAAAACCTAGTGGTTTGGGCCGTGCGTTGATATGTCAGTCAGTCAGTCAGTTTCTTCTTTTATATATTTCATTGCGTTAAAATATCTGACACGCATACAAGTCTCTAGTAATAGAAACGTCAGACATTTGCTTACCCAAAATTGGATTATACATTATTGCTAATGACTGCACGATCTCCAGATTTATTACATGTTTATTGTCCTCATAAACAAAATGTTTACACACTAGCGTCATAAATAACGCTATCTCATTTCTCTATCCTATCAATATAAATCCTACGAGACTACCTTAAACTCTTAACTAAATCACTAAGTCCACAACACAACCATGCAATTTTCATCTGTATACATAAGGGCATAAAGTGGGATCTAGGCTGTTTCTGTTTGGGTTTGTCTGTCTCTTGGTAACTACGGCAGCCATTGACCTAAATCCACGGGCAGGCTGTGTCCGTCAAAACCTAGCCATTCATCAGAGGATATGTAGGGTACGGCTGGAGTCGGGCGTTGTGCCAGTTGACATGATTGCTTGGAGTTATATAACCTGAATCACCTGAAATGTAGCGATAAATGTATTTTATACTCGTAATAAACTGGTGGCTACCATTTTATCAAAAATCCTTTCATCGAATATATCATTCATGGAATTTAATTTCATCAAACGCTATTTTCTGCTGAAACTGTAATGTTTTCAGGGTATGTTACACAATATGGTTTCAGCAGAAAATAGCGTTTGATGAAATTAAATTCGATGAAATGATACATTCGATGAAGTAAAATTCGATAAAATGATGAGTTACCGAAATAAACGACATCGTATTTTCTTTCATCTAAAGTCCCTAGTCAAGATGGTCAAACTGACGATCTATTGCTCCGGCCGCATATCGCTAACACTTGCGTTAAACGTTAAACTCTAGACTAAACCTATCTAAAAAACTCACACATACCTAAATCGAGTTATGCATCTTTTGTAAAATGGCGTCTAAAATAGGTCAATTTCAAAACAGTCGCCTGGAACGCTAAATATAAAACAACACAAGCATCAATATCTCTGACGTCAGTCCTTCTCAAAAGGAAATTTGGTAAAATATTAACAAAAACAACGTATAAAATCCTCTAAAAGCCTCCGTTTATTGAACCAGTCAAAAGCCCGTAAGATACGAGAGTAACTTCCTATTTTATGACCCGATTGGCCCATCGGAACGGCTTAAGGATTCTTTCTGCGCATTTGTTTGTTTCACTTATTATTTATATCTTCGTATACTTATTATGGAAGTACGCGTAAAGTCAGAAGATGTTTATTACTTTAGGTAATTTGTTCGTGTATTTCAATGTCGGATTTCTTTACTTTGTAAAAAAATGGTTAAGTACGAGCCTTATTCGCGCGTTGAGGGTTCCTATTTCATGACTATGCACGAAATAATTGTGATAAAAACATAAAGAGACCGAAGCCCTAAAGAAATGGTAAACATAATTGTTAGTAGGTGGGGCACATCGCTCGCAGAACAGACTGTAGGACTCGAGGAATTATGGAGTGACGTCCACGTACCGAAAGACGCAATGAGGGTAGACCTTCAACAAGGCGGATAATGGGGCTTCTGAAGAAGCTTATACATGACACTGGAGATTACACGGCGAACAACGCCTTGATGCGAAGACGTGACCGTGAATAACGTCGCTTATGTTATGTGCCTTTCTTTAGCGTGATCCTGAGTCTAGGACAAAAAACATAAGCAAGTCATTTAAGGTCATTTTGGGCCGTGCCATCTCCAGTGTCATATATAAGTTTCTAGGGGGTTCTAAACGGGTCATGTTTTACTGCAATCTGTGGCCGGCAACTATTGCTATCTTACTCTTACTTCGTATGTTAGAGCAAGATGTGTATAGTTGCCCGGTCACTAATTGCAGCAAAACATAGCCCGTTTAGAAGCCCCATAAGGTTGCGTAATGGATGCAAGTGGCGCAGGACTGCTGGTCCTTGTGGCAAGCCTTGGGGTAGACCTACGAAATCTATTAGTTTTTTACAAACTACAATATGAATCTGAGATCTGAGATTTAAATAATGGTTTCAAATACGTAATTTCTTCTTTTGCTAGTAGTTAACATGATAAGGTTTACTAAAACCAGCCATTTAAACTTAGTTATTGTGTAAGTTAGCGGTTAGTTTACCAGTAACATGGCGTGAATGGAACGCGAACTGCTGCAGATACGAGCAAAACAACAATTAGTTAGTTTCAAATGTGATTACAATGGTCATCATTCACACCGCACTGAATGTATGTTAAAGAACAGAGGGTGCTATTTTTAACGAAACAGCGTGTATAAGAATAATGTTTTTTTATTCGAGCAACATTGCCTATACATAATTAAAAATACCTAATAGAATAACATATTTCTATAACAATTTATAACTTAAAACTAACACCAGACAGTGAAGTGCCTACGTACTGTGTTCTTTCTCCATCGCATAATTTGTATTGATTCTCACACAACCCAGCCCATACAAGTCACCCTTAGGGATGCAAACCTATAGCTTCTGTTTAAATTGTGTAGTGTGCCAGGCCTGACTGGAGCACTGAAGTGGACTATCTTGCTTTATAATAATCATCTAACTAGTCCTAAACGTAAACTTGTACAATATAAACACCAACGACAAAATATACAAAAAAAAGAAGACCTGCACAAATATTTTTTCTTACATTATGTTGATCACTATCACTTTCCAAGCCGCTATATAATTAAGTTCAAGTAGTTTCTGTAAACTTTGTTTTTGTAATTATATCTACCTCCTCGTTGACACTTTTGTAAAATATTGCTGGATTTGTGTTTTGTTCAATAGCCTTCACAATTAAAAACTTCAACCTCAAACCACCTGACGTTTAATATAGATCGAAATAAACGACGGGACTCGGGTAAAAGCAAGTAAAATATATTACATAGCACGAAAGGATAGACTTCGCTAGGCATCTGTGGTTATTCGGATAATCCTATAAATTTCACCAGCCCGCCGGTATGGATTCGTGCGGTCGGGGGCTACCACAACTAAACTTCTCAATTAGGCAAATTTAAACGGTAAAATGTAAATTATATCACAAGCACTATTCAGATTTCGTTTATTGAAGGTTAAAATTAACTTTTGGGAGCACACTTTATCAAACGAATAAGAAAGACAAAGAGCCCGTGAGCTGCTAGTTTACTTGTTAATACATCCTTGTCGATAAAAAGTTAGTTGAATAACAACCCAGAAGTCAGCGTATACTGTGAATCCAGTGCTGTGCGAGGATGCGCAACGGTAAGCGAATACAAATCCAGCAATAGGAGAGCTGCGCTAAGCAAGGCTGCGAAAATTAAGTAATCCTTTGCACCTTCCTTTACATGTGTCAATATAGAAAATCTGACACAAACGTTCGTTACGGTGTGATAGGGGCTCCGTCGTCGGATGTACGTCACGCTATCGCGCCGTTTTGACGCTTCGTGTCTGTGACGACATAAAGCTGTACAACTATTACATAATAGCTGTATTTTTAATGCAAAATAGTGCCGCAAAGTAATGTTAAAATACAACAGACAAGAGTGTTCATTCACTTTTTAACCAGGTGTTCAGAATAGTTAATAGTACAAGTACCAGGAGTTCAGAACTCGAAAGGATCTGCAAGTAAAATGGTCTTCGAGATATAATGGATTTAATTCATAATAACAGATATTTACATTTAAATTATAAAAAACCGGCCAAGTGCGAGTTCGACTCGCACACGAAGGATTTCAAACACTTTTCTTGTATGCTTTACCTGTCATACACATCTTGTCAAAAAATTCAAGTGTGTAACTATTACTGTTTAAAAAATACAGCCCTGTGACAGATGAGCAGTGTTTGGCACATTTCGAGTACGGAAGCCTTAAGAATACAAATATAAGTAAGGATTCATCTAAAAAAAATTTTTATAAAACTTCTTCTTTACTAACATAATATTATATACTGTCAAGTCAGCGTCCTAAAATATTTAAACCATAAGCTGCCTCCACTTTGTCCTGTGCTGATTTGAAAGGGTGATACTTTTTATTACTTTTTAAATGAGGTCGGTTCATTGTTTTAAAAAGTCGGCCCTTAACAGAAAGAAAGGGGAAAGCGGGTAAAATGTACAATCCCCAATTTATTACAGAAAAAAACAAAATTTTATTAATTCTACGCTACGTTTAGAAGCGGAAACATTTATCAATAATGGTCCCCGTTCCCTGAAATCATATCTCATTTAAAAAAGCGGAAAATTACAATTATCCTCTGAATTTTTTTCTTTATCTGACTGAACACCCGCTATACAATCAGCATGGTAATGGGCGCAGTTGAAATTTGATTATGTTGGATGTTAGAGTTGAACAATGGAATAAATATTTTTTTTAATGAAAAATAATACTAATTGAAGTGGCAGAGTAGTAATATCAAGCATTCATTCATTTTTCACTTCTCTCGCTCTAAAATGACTCTGAATAGCCATGTTTAGGCGGACTAAAGTGATGCATTTAATCCCTAGGGACTTAAGTGGCATTTTAATCCCTGGAGACTAAAGTACCTTTTCTTTTTATTTATTTTTATAAAAATAACATTTTGCCATTTTAATGAAGTAGTTGTGAGTGCGCCGTGGAGCTGGTGGAGGGCAGGTGGGGCTGGGCATACAACCTCCACCGCCTCAGTCTTCATTTTGGAAATGTTGTCTATGGACTATTTGTAATGTTCTACAAATGCTGTCTCGGTCACCATCACAGTAACGGATTGAGAGTAGGCAGTAGTATGGCAGCGCTATTAAGTTGTACTTTTAACATGTTTGTTTTGAACTGTGGTTAATGATTGTGCAAAATGTGGTTACAGAATTATTAACAAGTCTTTTAGAGGTGTTGGTAATTCTGTAGGTCTGCCTACCCCACTCTGGGAATGAAGGCGTGACATTACGTAGGTATGTACTTTGAAACTATTGCGCTATTTATTAAAAAAATATAGACACGCCTCAGACATGTTTAAAGTTACAGTTGTCTATGAATTGATATTTACTAAACAATTGTTCAACCGTTGTTTGTTTTTGTAATAACACCATTATAATTTAAGATTTATTTTCCTCGCAATCGAAGTGAAAAGCAGAGTGTTTAACTCGAGACTCGAGCTTCATCCTCCTTCGCCATGCTCGGGTGGATAAATATCTCTTGTTATAATGGCTTACTTCTTTTGTTGAACAATCTACTACTAAACTAAAATAATCATAACATTATCACCATTTTATTTTCTGCAAGTATGCCAGTCTTGTTTTCTTGACCCAATTTTCTCGAGTACGAGTAGTAGGAGTAGGAAGAGACAAATCTGGTCTTTCAGTAATCTATGAGGAGGGAAGATGGCCGATGCCTGGCTTCTGCTTTTGACTTAACCGGTAACCGTTTTACTCTACTCACTTGATATTGGCGGAATCACGACGGAAAATCGCTGTGGACCGCCATTAAAAAAAATAAGTAGTCATTTTTATTTTCTTTATTTCACCTTGAACTTTAACCATTTTATTTAAATAACTATTCTAATATAAATAGTAAATTAAACAGTCACCGTCTGCCATTTCAACCAAAGTAATTAGCATTGGCCAGGTAGACGCCATAGTTTCATCAATAGCCTAGTTCATACATACATACATAACGTCACGCCTTCATTCCCAGAGTGGGGTAGGCAGAGCTACAGAAATACCAATAACTCTAAACAGACTTGTTGATAATTCTGTAACCACATTTTGCACAATCAGGCCAAGATGTTTACTAGTGTATTAGTGACAGGTTGCAAGCCCATCGCCTAACAATACTACAAGCCCTTATTCCCTGAGTCGCCTCTTACGACATCCACGGGAAGACATGGAGTGGCACTATTCTAACCCGGCAACCACACGGGCATAGTCTTACACTAACCGGGGGTGGTCCGCGGGAGCATACTTCTATAGTGTGAACTCGGGGATAGACGCCGGATGGTGTCCCACCACTTTACTAAATTAAAGTTGTCTAAAGGGCCTCTGTGTGTTGGCTTCGGCTCCATGTACGCCTTCCAGAGGTCCGGAACTCCCATAGTCCCGTGTTTAGTAAAAACAGGAAGTTTTTTATTAAACAATGCAAGAGATGGGTCGTGTTAGTCAAATAGTTGGTCAGTTCGATATCAAGTTGACACTAGATAGATAAAAACTTTATTCATACAACAAACAAGGCTCCTAAAATAATAAAATCAAAAGTAAAGTATACAAAAACAATAAAATACCAAACCCAAATAACATGCCAATAAGCAAAAACATGCTAAACAAAGTGAAAAATAATAAAAAAAGAAACAGTTTAAGCACAGTTGGTCACTATATAGGAGCCATGTGTCGTGAGATGAAAAAGCGCTCACTCAGCATAATGCTGCAGAGACTGCAGCGCTGGTATTCGGCCAGAACCAAAAAGAGGGCCGCATGAGCCGAAAATGTGCCGAACCATTTAAACGCTGCATCATAAAAATGTTAGAAAAAAAAAGATTATGAAAATAACCTACACTACAATAAACACTACACCATCTAGCGAATATAAACGGATGACCCCTTCTTATTCGTCGTCAGATAAATCTGGTTAGTTACTCGTTGCGGGGTTATACTATCGTATCATAGAACATCGACTTAAAAGTAGTGTTATAATGGGCCTCTTTCGACATTGGTTGAGTTACGCACAGACCACATTGAGATCATTGTCGTAAAATGCGTCACGACACGGCTATAATTAATAATACACCACGCTATGAAGAGAAATTCAGAATGTTCATAATGAAAACGTATTTTTTTCATTGAATATTTAACTCCAGCGTAATATAGTTGACACGAAAAAATAGGTTTTAGTTTGTATTAATTTAAAGGTGTTTTCCACTGCGCTATTTTACGATTGTCATTTGTACAAAATGTGTAATGGTTCCAACACGTTAAAAAACTTATCACTATCATCATTCTCCCACTTACCCGACCCTTCATAATTAACCATTTAAATTAATTCAAACCAATTACTAAAAGTCATTTTTACGATTCCAAAAAGTTTCAATACAACAATTAATAAACTTTCATTCCCTTTTCAACGCTTAGTTAATGGATTAAAAAGTTAAGAAAGGGCCCAATTTAGGCCCTTGGGCCGAGAGATTTCACGCAAATTGTCCTTTGGGCCCCTTTACTTAACTTCCCTGAAGAGTTTCCCGTTAAGAAATTTCTCTTTTATATTCTTTCTTGAGCTGAATAATAGCTGCTTCGAAATTAAATGGGGATGAAAAATTGTACGGGCAAGTAACAAACTAAGCATTTTAGAAGGATAAGTACGTTATCTCGATCGTGAAATTATATTGTACGATGCCTAAGTATAGCGGATAAAAAGAAGTAATAGACAATTTCGTTGCTGTATTACAAATACATTAAATTTACTACGTTAAAGCTCTTGAATATATTTACAATAAAAATATTTTCATTTTAATTATGTGTTTGCATTTAAAAAGAAGGATTAAGCATCATAAAAGAACCTAAAAAGGAAAAAGCCTTTTACGAATTAAATTGTCTCGCTAGTATAACTTTTATGTAGTTTAAAAACGACGGTTTATAATTAACAGTTTTAGCGATATTGTAACTATTGTATTCTAGTTTTTGTTAGTTGTAACTAAAGTAACACCTGTTCATAAACAGACAGTGTCCTTTTTTGTGCATTACGGCAATTAACCTTGAAAATTATCCGACGCGTTGCCAAATAAGCGTATAAATTTACCTAAAACGTCGTTTACGAAACAAAAGCGATTCCCACAGAATAGTTTTCATGCAGTGAGTTTGCTCCAAGGCATTTTTCTGCAAAACAATGGGACACCAGACATTGCCCATTACGCTGTATTTATCTCTGACAATCATGGCTGCTCATTATGTTGTTGGTGTTCTGTCACACCGAATGAACGAATGGTTTAGCTCGTGACTGAGTGAATGATTTTGTTACGTAAGTGGGGGTTGGTAACTACTAGAAATGCATTAATTTATCGCATCGATAATAATTAAGAGTTAGAATTTATTAACATATTCACTTAACCGTTCCAAGATCACTTAACAATTACTACGGACAAAGGACAAGGGGGTACCTGATACCGCGCATTTACAAAAGATTAATATCAGAAACAGAATGTGAAACGAAAAATATATTCAAATATAGGGTAAAGGCGCGTTTGATGGATACCTTCTTTAAAGAAAGTGAAAGTAGTTATTTACGTCGCACAAATACCTAGTGTTTAGTGTAATTTGAGGGATCCAGTGCTTGACACCGTTGTTCCGGTAATTGACACTCTGTCTGTCATGATCATTGTCAGTAATCATTAAGATAAAATGAAATATCATTAGTGTTTTATATATACCATTAGTACCTAAATGTTAAAAAAAGAGTGCTGTCTTCGCCAACAAACTACTTTGCAGTTTGGCGAAACTATTTAAAATGTTTTTAAATTTGTATCTTTTGGCATGAATAAAAAAATAAAAACAATTATCGCATAATAAGCTTCAAATAGTTAGATGATCACTTGGTCCGCTCTTGTTTGCACTGTTCTGTTGGACTGAAAACATGTTTCAGGCGCCTGAAAACAACGGCAAGTTGGTCGATATTTTGTATGTGATAGAGCTACCTCTTAAGCGGACTGGAACGATATAAAGATATTACAGCCTGCTGAAAACGCTTCCAAAGCAACAAAAATCACGATTAAAAGTTAGACACATAAATAAATCGGCGTAACAATATTTATAATTTTATTCTGATAATGTTTCAGTATTTTTCAAAGCTTTTTGGCAACATAAGTGACATCTTATATACTCAGCTGTTCAAATGTGTGGATTTCCATTCACCTGAAAAACATTGACTACCACAACACTTTGATTAAATTGCATTAGCCGAGGTTCTTAACAAAGGCGGTAGCTACCTTCCTGCATATGTATGTATGTAAATATTTTATTTTACAAAAAAACAGAAATTGAAATAGAATATTTACAGAATAGGAACATACAAAGATGCTTATCCCCTTATCGAATCAGGAATGAGGAGATCCGCAGGAGAACTGAAGTAACTGGCATAGCTCATCGAATTGCAAACCTTAAGTGGCAGTGGGCGGGGCATATTGCTCGTAGAACCGATGGCCGTTGGAGCGGAGCACGTAGTGGAAGGCCTGACGAAGTGTCGGCAGGCCTTCCACTAGGTGCACCGACGATCTGATAAAGGTCGCGGGAAACCGCTGGATGACAGCAGCAGAGGACTGGTCGTTGGTGAAAACCTTGGGGAAGGCCTTTTTCCAGCAGTGGACGTCTTCCAGCTGATAATGATGAAGAACAAAATAATCGATAGAATCAATTAAATAGTACTCTACTCACTAATTGTCGTCATCGTCATGGATAATAATGCCGTGGAGGAACAGAGCAGGGCGCAACATCTACAGCATCTACAGTTGTCAATGGCGTTGTAGGCACGAAAGCTTGTAATTACATTAGGCATCGTTGGATTGTTTTTTTTTTTTTCTCTAGAACCAACGTTTAAAATATGTGTTTTATAATAGACAGTAACGTAAGGAACCTTGTTAGAGTTATTTTCACTTCTGGACGGCATTTGGTCCAAACCTTGTCTATCCCTTTTTGTATCAGTGTTTATTTTTGACAACCCTGTGACAAAAATAACCTGTCAGGACCTGCCGAAATGCGTGCTTAAAATAAATCTAGCAGTAAAATAATAACCACGGCACCTTGGTTATGCAAGTAAACGTTTAACAAAATTGCATCGCATGTCAGATTTCCCTGGCGTCTTTATGTAACGTGAAATTTCGCCTTTTATAATGTCAGCGAAGAATTTCCCAACGAATATGATAGTGAGTGAAATTCTTTTGGTTTCACCTTGCAGGCACAATGCACCGATGTTACGGAGTGTCATTCTTGTTCTTTTGAAAATGTGCATGTTAACAATACCAGTCTTAGTAAAAGATGTTTCAATGGAAGCACGTATGTGTTCGATATTGTTCGAGTTGAAAAATGTAATACTTTTAAACTGTTCCGTTACCATGCTATAAAAGAATCAGTAGGTAATTTTTGAACATTTCAAACGTTATTAAAAATATCATGCGGCTTGTATGGGTGCCTTTCACATACGCACTACATGCAAATGAATACTTTTGAGGCCCGTTTCAAAATAGCTTGTTACTTGTATTACAAGTAGACGTCTGTTTCAAATGTATATTGTTGGAGAGAAATTTCTGCTAGTAAAAAAGTTACGAACTTTCCTAAAATGGGTCCCTGGCCGGACACTGATAAGTCTAAGCCAATCAGAGTTGCGTAGACTGCAGTGGCCGCGTTCGGCTGCGTATTGACAGGAAATGGAAAAATGACGTCATCGCGCGCGTTTGTCTTACTTCGAAGCTTAACTAAGGTGTAGTTAAGCTTCGATAATAAACAGAGATTAAGACAACTTGGATTCATAAGTGAACCAGGCCACGATCGTAGGGCAGCAAGGATCTATCTATGCTTAAACTTCGGCCGAGTAGAAAAATAAAATATTGCCTGAAATAATGCATGATAATATTACTGGTGATAGATTTTTTATATTGTACCTACCAGCAGCTTTTGAGTTTATTAGTTACAAATAAAAAATCTAATCTTTTATTTTTATATATTGGTGTTGATTACTCAAAAAAGGTAACACTGCATCACTTTTGGTTGATATTATTCTAAAGCGTAACTTCTCTGACATCGTTTATCCAAAATTTAAATATAATACAAGCTCAATTAATAGAAATACGTGAAAACCAGAATAAACTCATTAATACACTCGTATTAAAATCAGTTTAATCAGTACCCATAAAATTTTCGGTGTAATACGCGGCCACATCACAATACTCGCCGTCATTTCGTCACCATTCTTCGACCGCAGTGTTGGCACCAACTCATAAATCACTACCTCAGAACTATAAGGTCATAACTCTACATACAAGACTCATCACTTACAACATTACGCGTCTAGACAAAGAACGGCGTGTAGCTTCTCTCCAATTCAGAGTTATTGTGTTATACTACTGGGGTATATAATTTGTGTTCGGAGTTTGCCAACGTCCCCCGCATAGTGGGATTCCGGCCTTGCGAGGAAGGTCGGGGAAAATGGACCGTGGATAGAATATAATATTTTTATTAAGGTCGCACTTACTTTTCATGGGTTTGTTATACGAGATTGAAGATACAATTGTATTTGATATATTTTTGCTGGGAGTTTATTTGATAATTCACCAAAATGAAGAAAAAAACGTCAAGTTAAAATTAAACTAATGGTAGTTTTTAATTTTAAATGAAAAGGCTTGTATGTGCAGGGAATTTAATGCGCTTAAATGAGTATGTGATTCATAATACATATCCATTTACACACTTCAAAATGAAATCAACACATTTTTTATAAATCAACAAAAGTATGAAATATACGCTAAAAATAATATACGAGATTTACTGTCACTCTTTTTTATCACACCCACTAAATACTACAATTCAATCAACCCAAAGCAAACTTTATGCCTATAACACAAAGTTCAAATTCATCTGGTGCGAATCCAAATCTACTTTATTTATGGTACAATAATACAGGATGGTGCCAAGTTTTTTATGTGATATTTTTTGTACATTCTTATAACGTTATTAATTTGTTCGAGTTAGCTAACGTGACATTTTATTTTGCTCGCTGTCAAAACGTATTTTATTACAATACTTTTGCGAAAATACATTTACATTTTTACAGGGCAACGTAATGTTTTCACACTTATTTATTACCAAACTTTTCTAATTCATTCATAGTATATTAGTTGCAATATCAATAGTTTTTATTTCAAAATTGAAATATTTTAGGCATTTCTTATAGTTGTTTAATTTGAGTTCTAAAGGAATTAGTTAACACCGCCTGCCATGAATTTGTGTCCTTTGTTATTTCTCTATCCAAAGTTGTTTGGAAGAGATCGCTGTTTAGCGGTAAGACCGCCTGTTGTATACCTATGATTTGAATGTACTGTTCCATGTTCTGTTTTTTTTGGTGTATTGTATTATATTGTTGAGTGGTTAGATGAACCTACGTTGGAAAATCACAATGCATTTTTTGCAACTGAAATATGTACTTATCTGTAATTTAATTTAGTTTGGTGCTCATGACATGATAGAAAATAAAGTATATATACAGACCTTTTTAAACATAAAGGCGACCTTTACCCATTCAGCCAAAAAGTCGGGCAAGGTTGCGTGCGAATTTTATTTGTTGTTTTTAGGTATAATTTGTTTTTGTGTTTAAACAATCATATGTGTGTAACTTTCCGTGGTTTCACCTGATGGTTCCAACAGTAGACCAGCGCTGACAAATGCCAGCATTACGCTGAGTTGGGACTATTTCGTGACTACATTCTTCTTGTGCGTATTTCTCTGTTCTTGAATCCTGAGTGCAGCGAAGGTTTCAAAGATACGAGATGGGAATAACTTTGGTTTCGTCTTGCACATGAGTCATACACACTCTTAAAAACAAAAGTTGTCTCTCCTGTGGCCAATACTTAAGAGGTTGTGTGCATATAAGTTATATTTTTATATGATAGGTCAAAAGTAGTCCTGGCGGTGTTTTTACGGGAATGGGCTTAGCCAGAAAATTAGGCCTTAAAAGCGTTAACTTTCGGTGTGTCCACAGGAAAAACGGTAATCTAAATCTGTGTATAACCCACATAAATTTGTTCACCTCAGCAGCGAGAAAATATAACCTTAAGGTAAAAAAGACTACATGGCAAAAATAAAACGACATCCCTCAGCCGTCCGCAACAAAACTTTAAAAGTTACTTTGTCTCACGCTTGCAGCAAAATCTGACTGTTTGAAAACAGCAAAACCAACCTTTTTGAGGTGCTGGTGACCAATTTGATGCATGGTCCTTTGACTAATTTATTATTTCAGTCGAATTAACAACCTGATCGATATTTTCAATCGTTATGTAACAAGATAAAGCTCGTACATTACCTGCGGTTGCCTACATTAGCGTCTGTAATACCCAAAGATCCACAAAGGTAAGAGCTTTCGAGCAGCTTTTAACGTGAAAGCTCGTGCCAAGTGCTTTAAATGAGTGTAAGAGAATTATAATGAGGATAGGAAAATCATAAAATTTTAGACAAGATGTTGGATTTTATTAAATCACGGACACAATTGTTAAATATCGTTTCAAAACTTAATTTCAACTAACTTGAAAAAGGCGGTTTTAAGTCGACTTTTTCGTGAATATCTCACGCAATATCCTTCGCCAAATTTGTAGATTGATTTTTAAGTTTTTTTCGTTTGATAGGGTTGTCATCCAAGCGATTAATAATTAAATCTGGTCATGGGATCCGAAGAAATAATTTCCTTATATTATTTAAAATCAGATCTTTATTTTTATAATTTAATTACAATGGTATTATCTAACAGAATGGTAGTGATTGATGTCAAAAACGAATATTTCAAATCAAAAGGCGGTATTTTAAATCTGATGTCGATTTAATTTACTCCCGTTAGTCAACCGAACGAAATGAGGTTTAGTACCAATTTCCCCTTACGATTTTAACCACTTAACAGACGATTAGAGCGTTAACAGTTGTTAAAATACATGAACTCACAGTCGATTTAAATTGATTAGATTTAACATCGTATGGTGAAATTGGTACTTAGAGTCAATTGGGACTACTTAGGAATTAAAACTTATTTTAGCCAAAGGAGGCAAAGGTGTACCTCAAGGTAGTGTTCTTTGTCAGTATTTATAAAACCTTAATAACTTCTTAGGTAACTAATTAACAGATTTAACGGATAACACTATATTCTGGACCGGTAAGGAAAGAGCTCTCATATCCTTTATTTTTCATGTCCTTGGACACTCTGTAGGTATTTGACAGAAAGAAGTAAGGTCTAAAGCCAACTGAGATGACATTCGTATCTATGTGTGTATGTTTATTTGACGATTACTTGAGTATTCTTGACATTTATTAACAAATAATAATAAAAATAAAATAAATTTGTTTATTTAAAAGGAACACAAATTCCTACACTAGGCTATTCCTGTCACGTGGCGACCTGATTCAACATAAGTACAATAAAACTTTACAATGTTTCGTATCTTGGTTACATTAAACATCAAAAGAAGACAGAGAACTAAATGTTGAAGCTATTAATATTAATATTAGCAATTTAGTAGCAAATTAGGTGAAGCTAAAACAATAAAAAAAAGATCATGAGGTTTTAAAAGTTACTGCGTGAGGTCTCTGTTTCGGGCAAATTGAATGAATGAAATTAAAAAGTATTTTCCTGGAAACAGGTTTCATAAAAAAATCAGCCTAGTACGAGTTGGAGTCGCACACCGAGGGTTCCGTACCGCCGCTCAGTAGGTATAATTAGATTCAATTTTTAATTCGATTTCAAATCGAATCAGTACGAGCCCATCTCGTACTTTAGCATTTTTAGTATTTGTTATTTCGTTAGGGTTTGTTCTTTAACCATACCAAATTTGACGCTTGTATGTTTTAATGTTTTTACGATAGGTACAACGAAAGCAAAACTGCATTGACAAAAAAAGGAACGTCCAAAGACCAGATGGAAAACAAATTAATCTACTCATCTCTCACGGTTTAAAAGATACAGCTCTGTAAAGCTAGAACAAACGGACAGACAGACAGCTTAGGCTTAGTGATAGGGTCCCGTTTGACACCCTCCGGAAACGGAACCCTAAAACACAAAAATACATAAACGGCACAATATCTAAACTTAACTAGAAAATATTAGCCACTATACTGCCCTGCTAAGCTAAATAGCAGCAACTCAAATAAAACTCTTGTTGCAATCACAACCTTATTACTAAGAAGCGAGGATTTAATTTACTTTGGCAATCGAATTTGACATACTGTTTTTTTGCTAAGGAGGGCAGTATAAAGGTGGCGCCACGGGTCACTCCGATCTCGCAATGACAAGTTTATGGTAGCCCCTCCAATGCTCGTGATAATTATGGGCTTTACCACCGAAAGCAGTGTTGGAGGTATATCTAGTAGCTCCCAGTGAGCAAAGTCAGCTAATAACTATTACATTATACGTTTTCTACTGTTAAGGCGAAGGCACACGATCAGTCAGGCCTCCTGATGATGTGGAATCTGAGAGCCATAGACATTTGAATTCTCAAGACTATAATCCTAAGACCTCAAATGCGTTGCCAACCCTGAGGACTAAGATGGAATGCCTCTATGCTAGTAATTTAACTAGTTGTCTTATCCCCACACCGGACCACAACAAAGCGAACACTGTTGCTTTTCGGGTGGTTAATGGATAAGATGGTGGTAGCGGTCCCACCACCAGTAAACAGTGTTTAATATAACTCTTGTAGGTGTAATTTTAAAGACTTGCTTAATTGTAACAACAATGCACAAGCTTTAATACGGTCAAGAGTATTTTGTTTTATTACTCAGTCGTATAGTTTACTATAAGATAAACTTTTAGGAGAGTTCCTGGACATAATCTCAATATATACAAGAAGAAACTGACTAACCGCCGAGTCTAGAAATTCCAAATTTGGTACGTACGTTCCTTATGAGGTCTAGGGGTGAACTAAGAAGGTATTTTTGGAAGCTCATTCCCTCAGGGGTTATAGTTGAGGGA
Organism: Acleris holmiana; assembly: GCA_949316455.1. Taxonomy (NCBI): domain Eukaryota; kingdom Metazoa; phylum Arthropoda; class Insecta; order Lepidoptera; family Tortricidae; genus Acleris; species Acleris holmiana. Next base: position 2,173,305 of record OX438784.1, read on the forward strand.
GGAACGGGAAACTAATTCTAAGCGTACGAAGTCGCGGGCGTCTTCTGGTGTCTTATAAATGTGTGTCAAAAGACTTAATAGTCCTGAGAAAAATCTAATCTAAGGCTGCGATCAAAATATCCACCAATAGGAGAGCTGCGCTAAGCGAGGCTAGGAATTCTATTGGTGGATTTTTCCTCGCACACCTCGCATAACTCTTGTGGAAACGCAGCCTCATAGCAGAATTTTGCAAGTCCAAATTTAATTATAAATGTAGCTGAGAACTTTATAAGTTTCAGGCGCTATAGTCTTTTCCAAGAATCTTAAAAAGAGAATAACACTGAATTAGAGCATTAATAGGCGGCACCACGGGTCGCCCTGATCCCACAATGACAGGTTTTTATGGTAGCACATTTAACGCTGAAAGCAGTGTGTTGGAGGTGTAGGTATCTAGCTAGCTATTAGCTATTATCGTTTTCCAAAAGAAAAACAAAGCCAGCTTTAGACCTTCAGTCTAAGCCAAGTTCTGCTATCATTAGGCAGCTTGCCGCCTGGCCGCCAGTTCAAATAACTTTTTTATTGCCTTTTAAAGTGGGACTAAATTTTTATGGTCTTTAAAATGGCTGCTACACCTGCCAAGATTTGCGTAAGGAAAATAAAAATTAAACAAATTTTATACATCGTACATTTAGAAGTCGTTTATTGCTATTCCCTCGGGAACTGCTTTCTTTTCCGAGATAAAAAGTATCCTATATCCTTTCCAGGGGATCCTGCCATTTGGCCTAAATATTTTTGGCCGAATACATCGTTTCCCAAATTTCCATTTGCCAAACCGCTCCAAGATTTTTTTGTAACCTAACCTAACCGTTAGGGGTGTTGAGGTTAGGTAACATAAGAATCTTGAAATATTTACAGTTTCAGAAAAAAAGTGCTTTGGCAATTAAAAAGGTTGGGAAACGATATATTTCGGCCAAAAGTCATATAACCCTTTTTCAGAGGTTCTATGTATCTTCATACCAGGAGGATAGGCAAATAAGCCTATGTGACCAAAAACGTCACCGGATAGGTTCTTTTATGTTTTAAAACTTTTACCATGGCAGATAGTCACAAATCTGTTAATACAATAGTTATCTCCATATAAAGACAGTGGGACAGTTCAAACATGGTAGGTACACACATTATTTTGTAAAAATTTTGGTTAGGCCATTAATATTTCTCACAGTGATTTTATACTTCCAATCAATAAATGTCTCATAAGATATCGCTTATTGGTTCCTAGGCTGGGGTCCATACATTTCTGCCCATTCTCCTTCATTTTCCATTTAAATCAGTTCGGGTTGATTGTGAAAGTATCACGAACAAACAAACATAACTATATTGGCATTATTACGAGTATATTAGTATGGAAAGTACGTATGGCCCAGTAAACTCTACGGCGGTAAAACTATATCACTTTTGAGGCGTTATCGTTAGCTTTATCATAGCTCTTTTGATACCATATTCCTATTGAGATGTTATAAAAATTGAGATTTTAGACTTTTTGAATCACAATGAGAAAACACAATTAAACCCGAGACCTCTAGCTTTATAGGCAACGTCACTATCTCTCTCTCTCTCCCCCTCGCTCTCTCCTGGATGACTTTGTAATATTGTATGTCAGCTCCGTAATAAATTACATCAGTTAATTAATCTAGTATTTTACTGAGGATACGACGCTGTCCACTAGGCCAGCAGCATTGGTAAGAAGTCGTCAAATAGTCTACGCATGAAATGTATACCTTGTTATTAATAGCACCATATTAGTATTGTTTAACCAATCAAAATGGTAATCAATTAACAAACATTCCGACACGGACAAACAAATTAAGCACATACGTGTAATAATTCATAATTCAGCCAATTAGATCTATTACACACTGTAGTTATTATGAATTAGGTGAGCGAACTATGAACTTTGGTCCTAGTGTGTTTATTGTCGACAATGTTTGTTAGGTCCAAAACTATTAGAACAAATATTATTGTTACTAAAACCATTTAAGCTTCACTTGAATCACTTGTTGTTGATGTTTTGTTTGTATCATTAACTAACTAAAGGCTGTCCCAGAAGTAAAGAGACAATTTTCATTAACAAAATTGGTCAAAGAGAAAACATCTAAAAAAGGTTAAACCAAGTCTTATATCAACAGTCAGTGACAAATCTTTCAAATAAGCCGAGAGTCACGTACTATTTCGGTTGTTTTCAACAATAAACCAAGTGGAACAAGTACTAGATGAGAACAGACTTGTTCTATACTATGAATGTCACGGGAAAGCGCATACAATATATCATTTTATTAAAGAGGAATGTAAAAAACAAGTATTAACAGAATTATATAATGTTTTATAGAAACAGAAAATCAAAATTTTAAGTACATAACAGGAGGACTACGTACAGTTGCGACTGCTCAAAACATAATTGAGATAGATAAGACATTTGAGCAAATGTCATTGATATCTGTTCTTGTTACAGCAGTAAAATCTAAGATATCAAGATCTGGTATAACCAGGATAAGGGCTATGCAACCAGGAATGAAAGATTTTGGAATATTGTCTAGGCAAACGTATATTAAAGATCAAAAGAAGCACGCTAAAATAGGCCACGGAAAAGTTTACAAAAAAATATAGAAAGTTGACATTATTCATGTCAAGCCTGATTCCTATCTATAAAAATTGCATTACTGGCAAGCGATATTTTCTTGCTCTTTGTCGAGGTAGATAGATATTATTATAGTCGTTATGTAAAAATGCAAGTGGAAAACTCCAAATCTTTCACTGTATTTAATTATTGGTAGACCAGATTGGCCGACACTGTAGCTTCGAGATCTTGAAAAGCTGTGATGAGACAGGCAGCAACTAACCATAAAAAAATCGTTAATATAGTTGTAGTAGGCGCCTATTCAGTATTATATTGTTTATTTCATGTTATTAATACAGGATTTATAATAAATAAATAAACTTTTACTTTTTTAAATATTTATTTTAAATATTTTTAATTTCATTTTGTCTCTTTACTTCTGGGATAGCCCAGTATGCAAACAAATCTGGAAGTTGATATTAACTCGGAAATAAATAACCGCAGAGATGGTTGGTTTTGTTGTTCTGGTGGTGTTGCCATATTCATTTGGCCTTTGTTAGGTTTTCACCGTTTGGTTGAAGGGTTAAAATAGTGCCATTTTATGTCTTTCTGTGGATGTCGTATCAGGCAACTAAGCCCCTTACTTATAGACGTGGAATAACCGAGGGATAGGTTATGCCATGCTTTGTCACTATTTGACAAAAACAAATGTCACAATTACAGATGAGGACAAAGCATGGCATATGCTACCCCACGCTTATTACACGTTTATAAGTAAGGAAGTTATCGAGTAAGGGCTTATAGTGCTGTTAGGCGATGGGCTTGCAACCTGTCACTAAAACACTAGTAAACTTCTTGGCCTGATTGTGGAAAATATTACAGAATTGTAAACAAGTCTTTTTAGAGTTGTTTGTATTTCATCGGTAGCTCTGACTATGCCATTTTAGGAATGAAGGCGTGATGTTATGTATGTATGTTAAGTTTTTTCATGTTTTGTGTTTATTTCTTTATTTTTATTTTAACTTCATCTTCTGTACCAAATTGTTGCTTGTGTTTGTTATGTTACCTATTTACTGTTAACTGATTTTTGTGTACTTTAGGGTAGTGTTTTAAGCCCGCGTCCCTCCGAAAATTAGCGCCGCGGTTTCCTTGCGGTACAACGCTGAGAGGGGTCGTGTTGTTCTTCTTCTGTGTATATATGCGTAAATAAAATATTTTCTATTGTATTTAATTGAATATGCCATAATCTAATTGCGGTTATCCGATTTGAAAGTAACACCTAAACATGCTTGTATTTGCATAATTTTTTTATTGATTTTGTTTAGAAATATTTCAAGTTGCGTATATAGTGGCAAATTTCAACAGCACATGATACAAACTCGGGTCATCGTTCTACCTACACGTGCCATCAAGTCATCCACGTAAATGTCTAATATGATATAATATCAATATCTCCTGTCCCCAATGGCTTTGATTGGGTAAACTCTGAAGTATTTTCATTAAGCTAAGTTCCAAACAACCGATATTAGTTCCGAACTTTGTTGACCTTCTGATACTTTCGCAAATTGATCTCCGTGGAGCCGTCTAAATTTACCATGTTATAAGAGTTGCTTCCCGTCATTGACTTTATCCGTGAGTTTACTCTTCATTCTGTTCACTTTTATAATCAATAGCTGTTGCCCGCGACTCTGTCTGCGTTGAAAAATAAAACATACATACATACATAACATCACGCCTTCATTCCCAGAGCGGGATAGGCAGAGCTATAGAAATACCAACAAATGTAAAAAGACTTGTTTATTATTCTGTAACTACATTTTGCACAAGTAGGCTAAGGTGTTGTTTACCAGTGTATTACTGGCAGGTTGCAAGCCCATCGCCTAACAGTACTACAAGCCCTTATTCCCTTAGTCACCTCTTACGACCTCCACTGAAAGACAGAGTGGCATCATTCTAACCCGGCAACCACACGGGGGAAAATAAAACATAGCCCATATTAATATAGCATATCAATCAAATCAGCCCATATTTTCCCACTGTCTGCCTGCCTGGTATAGGCCTCCCTTTTGTCGCGCCACTCACTAAAATCCCGTGCTGTATGAATCCACTGTCTGCCCACTGATCGGCGTCCCTGTCTTGGACACCACTCGGTCACCGCCTTGGTCCACCGACAGTCTCCTCTCCTAGCCAGGTGTCCCGCCCATTGCCACTTCGGTCTCATGATCCGCTTACCGACATCTTCGACCTTGGTTCTCCGAGCAGCATATACTCAGTGATAATACAACATTCTAATGGTGAATGAATTTTCAAAATCCAAGTCTGGTAATTTTAGAGTTTATACGTTAGAAACATACAAAATTAAAAATCTCTTATCTTTATAATTTCAGTAGCTGTTGTTTCCCGCTACTCCGTCCGCGTAGAAGTCGTTAATTGCTATTCCCTCAGGAACTGTCCAATTTTTCGGAATTAAGTCCTTCCCCGAGACTCAAATTATCTCCATACCAAATTTCATCCAAATCGGTTATCCGTGAAAGCGTAACAAACAGAAGGACAAAGTTACTTTCACATTTATAATATTAGTATAGATAAAAGGAGTGATTGGTTTTAAACAGTGCATGGAATTTTCAATTTATCTAACTATGGTAAATTATTTCCGAAAACAGGGTTTAAGAGTGATATTTTACGGTCTCATTAGTGGTTACACTAACGCATCAAAAAAGTTGTACTGACGTTTTTCTTTCTAACTTTCCTTTTTTACATCAGTGAATAATCATGAGTTTAAAAGTTAGTACTGATCTCCTGAGGCCATTTTTAACGGTTCTGTATCCAAAGAATAAAACCAGAACACTATTTAATTACTAAGACTCCACTGTCCGTCTGTCCGTCGCCGGGCTGTATCTCATGAACCGTAAAAGCTGGACAAATGAAATTTTCACAAATGATGTATTTTTGTTGCCGCTATATTAACAAATAATAAAAACATATTTTTTTTAAGTGGGGCTCCTATACAACAAAGGTGTTTATTTTTTGCACAATATTAATAACGGCAACAGATATTCAGAAAATATTTATTCTATAACAAAAAAATAAATAAGCGGGGCTCCTAAACCATAAACGTGATTTTTATACCGTTTTAGCAAGATTTGGTTACAGACAGTCACCGGAATGGGTGAAACTAAATAAAAAGGTTAAATATTGTGTCTAATGTAGTTAATGGTACGGAAACCTTTATGCGCGAGTCCGACTCGCACTTGGTTATTTTTTTAGATTTAGCGTTTTATGTTTTACTTAAGGATTATATTATGAATTTATTTTTTCATCAGAAGGAACAGAAGGAGACTAAGACGAACTTACTTAGACCAATTAAAAGAAAAAGTAGGCGTTTTGCCGTATCAGTGTGTTAAAGAGAAGGCTCGATATAGAAAATAATGGAAATTACTCCATTGACAAGAGCAAAGCTCTTACGGAAATTGTGATGATCAGACACGTTAAGCTTTTAAATCTTAATGGTTAAAGTAACAACCTATCTAATAATTGTATGTCTATCAAGTAAATAAATATGCTCAGCTAATTCAAATTCTATTAGCTAAAGCCTATTCTATGTTCACCATTTGATGTGATTTAATTTAGATCATTGAATCGTATTATTGGATTAATATTAGCAGTGTAAGCTATTTAATCAATGGATATCCAATATCAGTAGCATTGCATTGAATTAAGGCGATAATAGCCATGGCAGTCATGATAAACCTAATTCAAAAGATGTATTATATAGAGGGTACAATTAACGCCTCTTTGCCAATGGGAGAACATCTTCTCTTTTTTTCTTTGACATGATAAAAGCATAATGATTTTGTGACACACGGAAACCTATAACGTAAGTAAAAGTTTTTTTATTATTAGAAGACCGGTGCTTAGGAGGAATAAGTCATACTTGTAAAACGGCAGTGTGTGGATATTTAAAAAATCCATTATGAAAATAAGCTCCACTACAGATCTGGCTATAGTATGAAAAATATTGGTGTCCCTCAGGGAAGTGTTCTTGGGCCACAGCTCTTCTTAGTTTCCACTAATGATCTTGCTGATACAATCGCTACTAAATTTAAATCATAAACGTGTCTTATTACAATTTCATTAATTAATTAATTTTGTGTTTGCGTGTGTGTGTGTGTGTTTTTGTGTTGATTGCAATAAAGTATTGAGTATGTCTATGAGTATTGAGTAATTTGTAGTTATTATTAACCACGTAATAAGTTGCTTTCTTAATTTTTAGGCAGACCTCTTTAGCTTACCGAGAAAGCATTTTTTGTGTCTTGCGCCTCACTGCCGGAAAAATATCTCCCCTCTGTCTCTCTACGTGTCTCTACAGAGAGCGTGTTCCCGCAACCCTCACAAATACGTTCAAGTCATCGCGCCATCTTCTTTTGCCACTGCCTCTGATACGAACTTACTTATGCGTATGATGAGAATGAGTATTTTGTTCCTGAGTCTTGGATGTTTTCTATATATTTAAGTAGGTATATATTTCTCTATATCGCACCTTGAGAACAACAATGACCCAATTCAAAATTGTGCGATATATGTAAGTAACTTTATCGTTGTCTCGTACCCATAGTACAAACCTAGAGCTTAGTTTGGGACTAGGTTAATTTGCATGACATTGTCCTGTGATTTATTTATATAAATTATTTTGTTCAGAACAGCACTTTCTACGTGTAAATTTTTAAGAAATCGAGCGCTTAAAAGTTGAAAATAACCTGCACCTGCAGAGAATTTTACCATTTCACGTTCATTTTTGAATTAAATTAGCGGTTATGTGATTCTAAGAAACTGCCACTCTGTTATCGTACTAATATTATATTCAGTGACTATGCGCCTTAACCCAAAGATGATTGGATTACGTAACGTTTTGCATACAATTATGCAGTTTGTGCACTGACTCGTCAATTCGAATTAGTTAAATCACTATAATGTGTCACGTCGGACCCAAACTTAAGTAGTAGCTTTAGTAGTTTGATCACCGAAGTAGCGGAATTAGCTATATTTAATACACATAATACAATTTTAGCTTCAAATACAACTAACAAAATAAAGTAATAAAATCTTTGAAATCGATAGTTTACCATCTTATTAAGTTAAAATGTATGTATGTATTTAAACTCTTAATTGCACATAAACAAATACAAGACATGTTTGCATCAATAAAGATTATGTACATAGGCGAACTTATCCCATATGGGATCTCATCCAGTTAACACTTAAGTAAAATAAGCAAGGACAATGCAAGAGGATAAACAAGTAAAAAAACAGAAATAACAAATAGTACATACATCCGAGAAGCAGATAAAAAGAATGTACAGATAATTAGATACACTAATGTATACTTCCTCATACGTCAACGGCAATTAAAATCTACAAGAGAGCTATGGACAAAACGACTCATCTTGTTGATTAAGCCATAACTTCTTCAACCTTTTCTTCAATGGACCGACAGAAAAATGATGAAATTTTGCACACATGCGATTTCGATGCCAATACCACGCAGCAGCAGGACTCGCAATGTTGTGTTCTGGAGTGGCGATAGAATCGGTGCAATACTAGTATATAGGCATTGCATGTTTTTGGGTTGACAACGCATTTTCGGGCTTAGAATTGCAATCTTTGAGAGTGTAAAAGGGAATGGGTCACAGATTCCACTTACCGTCCGGTGGCCTGTCAGTATGCCCGTTTGCCTTCTCCCTCTTTCTCTCTCTTCCTAGCTATTATTAATCCCGTATCTTATAAAAATACATAATTATGATACTATCTCAATCTTTTTGACATAGGAACTCCTCAATGGGTTATAACTCTTAGAAGATGAACTAGTTTTCATGGAAGCCTACATTTTTTTCTTTGTTAGGCTTTGCTTTTGTGATTGAGTTTCCATTATTTTAATGGGTTGACATTTGGAATACGTAACTCTGTGTCGGTGCAATATTATAGTGTCCAAAAGATAATTTGATGATGAAGTTGGAAGGTGACAACGGGATTTCTGGTGTACTTAACTCATTTGAGTATTGACGCAGGTTCTTTTAAATAAAGCTACATTAACCAGGATGGTTCTTAACAAGATTTCATGAAAATTGGGTGGGCCTATTAAGAGATATAAGGTGTCGCCGTAACTTTGGGGGCTTTTAACCCCCTAAAATCTCAATATCTCTAAAACAGCTAAACCGATTTTTATAAAACATGTCTAAGAACCATTACTAGAAAACCTGCTTTTATAAAAAACGCACTGAAATCGGTTTATCCATTTAAGAGCTTCGGTGAGCTGACAGTAACACACACACATACACACACTCACACGTCAAACTTATAACACCTCTCTTTTTGCGTCGGGGGTTAAAAAACATGGCGTCTGCAGAATCCTAGAGCAAGCTTAGTTATTTGTGTAAGATTGTTCTCTGTGTTTTAATTTAACTGTAGTGCTTTTGTTCCTTTCTGCATTTAGGCATTGCATCCGCCATTTGTAGTTATTTAAGAAATTTAACTTTAACGGACAGTTTTCCAACAGTGAAATTATACAAAAGTTAATTCTTTTTAAAAGCAATAATTTCACTATTCAAATATAGATGTTTGTAACGTAGTGGTACTGTTGGATTTAACGTGCGTTTAGTTAGTTCTATTTGAATTATAACCTAAAAACATTTTGGCCAAAGTAAGCAATCTTCACATTTTTATCTTTAAAATTTCCAAGAATTAAATTATAATACAATTTACAATTTAACATCAGAATGTCTCTTAAACAAATTACTTCTTAAAATTTCTGAATCATTGATTTAACATTTTAAAGGTTAAATCTCTTAGAAATTGAAATCATTACTTTCAAGTCAACGATTCAAAGTGAAAGATTAAAGAAGTGAGTTAACCAACTTCACTGTGACCTTTAGTAAACTAAAGCATGGGTCAAATTGATTACTTATTTCACAGTCTATGAGACACTTGACGATAAATTATATACCAATTTTGGGTGAAATTGAATACGTTGATTTGATCAAATCAATCGGTTTTAATAGTAATCCATTGAATTTGCGTTTTAATTTTACTTACCCTTTTATTTAAATATAGCTTAAATTATGTCTTTTTTAATGAATGCTCTTCACTCCTTGTTTTAAAAACCGGACAAGAGCATGTCGGACCTTGCTCAGTGTAGAGTTCCGAAGCCGAAAAAAATGACATCCCCCTGTTACATATAAGGGAAGTACCCAAAACATTTATTTTTTTACATATTTTACCGCTTTGTTGACGTGACTAATATGTATATTCATATTACAGCTTTCTAGTACTAAGAGTTCTGCGCTAGGCTGCGGGCGGACGGGCGGACGGACGGACATGGCGAAACCATAAGGGTTCGTAGTTTGACTACGGAACCCTAAAAAAGCGTTTTTAACCAATGTCGAGTTTTAGACAATCATGCACTTATTAGAGAAACAAGGCCATGTATATCCCACACGAGGACAATTTTTCGGTCAATGAGTTGGATTAGCTCCACGCGCATTTGTCCAGTTTTGAAAACTTTTTCCATATCTTTCAATGCAAAATTTTAATTAGATAGAAAGTGACAATGAATGCTGTAGTTAAAATATGTAGAAAAACCTATAGTTTTGTGCCTAAACCTCAAGGTCGTGCAATATTAATTGTGAAAGTCAAGAGGGTTGAGAAGCGATACTTAAATCGCGTAGCTGTCAAAAATATTCCATACAAATTTAGCTCAGGGCGATAACGTTTACAAAACAAATGCGGACACGTACTGACATAGTTTTTCATAATATGTACAACATATTCAAAAATAGTGGAAATCGGATTAGATTTAGGGGGTGAAAAACGTTATAGGAACTCGTCAATGGGTCATAGAAGTTCCGTCAAGTTTGGACTTTTTAATGAAGTTGTTTTCATGGAAGCCTTCATTTTTTACTTTGTTTGGTTTTAGTCTTGCGATAGAGTTTTAAGCCAGTTTCCATTATTTTAATGGGTTGACATTTGGAACTCGTCTTGATGACGGTGCAATAATTCAGTTTTTTTTTTTATGTTAAGGAGAAGGCACACGAGCACTCAGGCCACCTGATGGTAGAATCAGAATCAGAATAATCTTTATTCAAGTAGGTTTACAAATAATAAACTCTTTTGAAACGTCATAGTAGCGACTTAGCCTAAATTGACTGCAGGTTCAAATCGCGACCGATCAGAGAAGAACCTGTAAGAAACTCTGTCGGATGTCTTTTTTTTTTTTCGACGTTCGCAACCTTTTGTCGTAAGGACTAAACATTTTATTACAAGCAATTCAGTCCCAAGCATTGTTATCATTAATATAGTCTTTAATACAATAATATGCTTTAGAAATTAGTTTACGCTTAACGTAACTCTTAAATTTATTTACTGATAGTTCAGTAACATTACTTGGGAGCTTATTATAGAACCTAATACAATTACCCATAAAAGAGTTTTTTATTTTATGGAGCCGCGTGAAGGGCACTGCGAGCCTATATTTATTTCTGGTATTAACATTATGTATGTCACAGTTCTTTCTAAATTTAGCGATGTTTTTATGAACATAAATAATGTTTTCATAAATGTATTGACTGTGCATGGTCAATATATTAATTTCTTTAAACTTATCTCTAAGCGAGTCTCTCTGGCCCATCTTGTAGACAGCACGAATAGCCCTCTTCTGCAGAACAAAGATGCTATTTACATCAGCAGCACTACCCCACAGTAAAATACCATATGACATAATACTATGGAAGTAACTAAAATAAACTAATCGAGCGGTATCTAAGTCTATTAATTGCCGAATCTTATTAACTGCAAAAACTGCTGAACTGAGTCTACCCGCCAATCCAGCAAGATGAGGACCCCATTGGAGCTTGGAGTCTAACGTTATACCAAGAAACACTGTATCATTAACTAGGTCTAGTTTGTCATTTTTAATAGTTACAGTAGTTTGACTATTTTTCACATTAGTAGTCATGAACTTTATACATTTCGTCTTTTTTTCATTCAGTAATAAATTATTAACACTAAACCAATCGACTACTTTTGATATAGCATTGTTTACATCGACATTAAACTGCTGTTGTCGTTTAACTTTGAACACAAGTGACGTATCATCAGCAAACAATACTATATCATGGTTGTCCTTTATAAGGTAAGGTAAGTCATTTATGTAGATGAGGAATAAAAATGGACCCAATATTGAGCCCTGTGGTACGCCCATTGAGACCAATGACCCAGGTGATCGTACTCCATTCACGTCTACCCTTTGTATTCTCCCGTATAAGTACGTTTTTATTAAGTTTAGCGCAGTACCTCTAACTCCATAGTGGTGTAGTTTCCTGATCAATGTGTCATGGTTAACGCAATCGAAGGCCTTGGACAAATCACAAAAAATACCTAAAGCATCCTGTGACCCTTCCCAGGCATTAAAAATGTTTTTAATCAACTCAACACCAGCTTCGGTTGTCGAGCGACCCCGAGTAAAACCAAATTGTTTATTGTGTAATAAATTATTATACCGAAAATGTTCCGCTAACTGTGACAAAATCAATTTCTCAAATATTTTACTGAAAGTGGGTAGTATGGATATTGGTCTAAAATTTGTGGGGTCAAAAGTACTACCCGTTTTGAATAATGGAATTATCTTACTATGTTTCATAAGATCAGGAAACTCACCACAATCAACACAGTGATTAAATACGACCATTAAGTCAGATGCTATGACTTCAATTAAGGATTTGAGTACATGGACCGACACTCCCCAAAGGTCACTGGTTTTCTTTATATTGATTGAGTTGAATGCCTTAATTACATCCAAGGCAGTAACGCGCTTGAATTCAAAGTATATACTGCATTCAGGCACGCTATCTTCTAAAAGTACAATGGCAGACGCAGGCGAAGAGTTCAAGCACTTAGTCGTGGACACTGGTATATCGGTAAAAAAAAAAAGTAAGGTAAGTGGAATCTGAGACCTGTCATGATTTCTCATATTAATTGTTAATTTAAAACTGATTTGACTAAAAAAGATGGCAGCACCGGTATCGTGTTTCCGTTTCCCTGAACGTTTTAATGGCAGAGGGTGGGTATAAAAGTGGTCACACGGTAGAAGAGGTGGAATTGGTAGACAGCTCGTCGAAGTGTTTAGATCTAATAACTTGTATGTACAAAGATATAGTTTAAATAATATACAGTTTCAACTCAGTGGTGAAGTTTCATTATATCTCAGAAGCGGGTTAAAACCCTGAAGGATAAAAGTTACAAGGTACGTTTATTTGAATTATTTTTCATTGCTGTTTTTATGTGAAATGCATAATTAATGGTCACGCCTACGTTATTTTAACTAGACGAATACTTTTAGTTGCGCATGTATTTTATTTGAACGGCCGTTGGGTCGGAGCTACTCTCCGATAACGTTACCGCCCTAATGCGATACATGCGTGATGGTGAATGATACACGGCCGAAGCTACTCTTTGGTGGTATCCTTTACTTAATTATTTGTTGTACAATTTTGCCGTTACACATGTGTTTTATTTGGGCGGTCGTTTGGTCGAAGCTACTCTCCGATAACGTCACCGCCCTTTTATGATACATGCGTGATAGCGAGAGATACGCGGCCAAAGCTACTCTTTGGTGGTATCCTTTGTTTTGATTATTGCTAATTATTATTTTTGTTACTTACTCATTGTGTTATGTTTGAACGACCGTTTAGTCGGAGCTACCCTCCGATAACGACACCGCTTTAATTCTGATACACGGCCGAGGCTACTCTTCCGTTGTATCTTTACTTAATTATTTGCTGAACAAATTTATCCGTTACGCATGTATTTTAAATTGAGCGGTCGTTTGGTCGAAGCTACTCTCCGATAACGTCACCGCCCTTTTATAATACATGCGTGATAGCGAGAGATACGCGGCCAAAGCTACTCTTTGGTGGTATTTCTCTATATAAGTATGTTTATCGTTGTCTAGTACCCATAGTACAAGCCTAGAGCTTAGTTTGGGACTAGTTCAATTTGTGTGAGATTGTCCCCTGGTATTTATTTATTTATTTATTTATCCTTTGCTTTAATTATTGCTAATTATTATTTCTGCTACTTACGCATTGTGTTATGTTTGAGCGACCGTTTGGTCGGAGCTACTCTCCGATAGCGACAACGCTCTGATATGATACATGCGGGATAGTGAAAGATACACGGCCGAGGCTACTGTTCGGTGGTATTCTTTACTTGTTGTATTTAATGTACGTCATCGTCTATTTATGTGATGCATGCACGGTAAACTACGCTAGTGGTATACGGCCGAGGCTACCTCGGTGGTACCTTATTGTTGAGCGTGTTTTATTTTCATTTTATGTTATTACCTGTTAATTGTTTGGATGTATTTATTATAATACTAAGTGATGGGCTTCTAGAACATTTACTTAATGTTTGCGTCACTGAGCTTTAATAAAATTAGAAAACTAGAATTGAGGTGAGCTAATCATCGTCTCATCATCTCGGTGGTGACGATGATTAATTCTTTGGACGAGATTGTGAGTTCGCTTGATTACTAAGTAGGTAAGTGTCCTATTAGTTGTCAGGTGAATCGCAAATCTACGTCGGATACTCTTTTATGCTTATCACGGGACAGTTCTCCCCGGATTTGAGGTGAGCTAATCATCATACACAATGATGGTGATTAGTTCTTTGGGCAAGATTGGGGGTTCACTGAGTAATGAGTGGGTAAGTGTCCTATTGATTGCCGGTGAACCGCCAATCAATGTCGGATACTCATGTTATGGTTATGGCTTACTGTGAATGAGAGATGGTTTTTCTTTTTAAATTGATTTGAGTGGATTGGGTGTTTTTCTTTAAATAAAACTAGGTATAATAGTATGTTTTATTACTTTAATGTGCTTTGTTTTTGACTCATAAAAATAACTGTATTGGACTTTATTACTTGGAGGAAAATTTATAACTATTTCAGCCGGGGGCGCACAATGGCGGATTGTGGAGATGGTGGCACTCCACCTGGTACTCCTCCCAAGCGAAAGCGGTCCAAGAAGAAAGCAAGACGACGAAGGAGGAGCCCGTCCTCATCGTCGACAAGTTCCTCGGCGAGTGGAGTCATGCCGCGGAAAAAACGAAAGACTTCAAGCAGGCTGTCTACAAGGGACGTGCTTAACCTGCTGCTGACTTGGAAGGGTGAAAACAGTAAGCCATCTAGCTTTAGTAACAACAATATGAATAATGTAGTGCCGGAATTCAATCCTTCCAACAGGGCCCAAACCATCGATTGCTGGCTGCGGAAGGTTAACGAATGCGCTGTAATATATAATTGGGACGAAAAACAAATAGTTCATTTCTCACTACAGAAACTAGCAGGCCTAGCAAAGACATGGTTTGAAGCCCTACCAACGGTTGTATTTAGTTGGGAGGATTGGCAAACAAAGCTTAAAAAAGCTTTTCCTAGCGAAGAGAACTATGGGCGTCTCTTAGAGGAAATGTTGAGCCGTACCTCGCGATATGAAGAAAGCTTGCGCGATTATTTTTATGATAAGTTAAATCTACTTACTCGTTGTGAAATCCAGGGCAAAAAGGCAGTAGATTGTATTGTTTACGGTATTTTAGATAAATCGGTAAGGAATGGAGCTCAGGCACTAAATTGTTCCGAACCTGAGGATTTACTGAGTTTTCTAGGGTCGCAAAAACCACAGTATTCTGTCGCTAATAAGTCAAGGGACCGTACATTACCTAAAGATACACCAACCTTTAACGCAAGTTCTAGTTCCAACTCTGTCTCCGGCTCGAAGAGTTCCATTACGTGCTATAATTGTCGAGCCAGGGGACACCCCTACCACAAATGCACAAAACCAGTGGTAAAATGTATACGATGTAACCGAGTAGGACATAATAATGACGGTTGTAGGTTAGAACCCTTAGGCTCAACCAATCTCAACTCGAGAAATAATGAGACCAATTCAGAGAAGAAAACTCTAAAGATCGATGTCACTGCTAGCAGTAACAATAATAAATTTTACAAAACTGTTACAGTTGACGATCAAAACTTTGTCGGGTACGTAGATTTTGGTAGTGAGTGTACCTTATTACGCAAAAGTGATGCAGAGACGTTGAATCTGCCAAAAAGTAATGAAGGAGTTCCAATAGTAAAAGGATTTGGTTTATCAACTGTCGCTCCTCTTTATAAGTCGCAGGTCCATATAAAGATAGACGAAGTAGAATCTAGCATTGAAGTATTAGTTGTAGATGACGAGTTCATGCAAACACCATTGATCGTAGGTCAAAACTTTACAGAACTTCCATTTGTCACGGTTCTCAAAGACAGTCATAAACTGATGTTCTACAAAAGTCCCAACGAGAATCCGTTTAGTAACAGGGAAGCTAACATGAAACTGTTCGTAACCGATGCTATTGAAGTTTCTAAAACCCTTTCTGTTCCCGTGCACGTGGAAAGTAATTTTACCGGAGACGTCCTTATTGAAGGTTATACAGCTTTAGATCCCGGGAAGGAGTATTGTTTATTGCAGGGCGCGTTTCACCTTGAAGATGGGAAAGGCGAAGTAATAGTTACAAATCTATCACAAAATCTGTTGAAATTCGAGCCTAAAACAGTTATAGCCAGATCTATTCCTTTCGTTGAACAAAACACCTGTCAAGTAAATAGAATTATTACAGACGCATCCACATTGGAACCGCTTAAGCGGGCCGACATAAAGATAGGTTCAGGGCTAACCGACGCACAGGCTGATAGACTATATTCACTGCTACAGCAATACCGTGATTGTTTTGCTACGAACTTGGGTGAGATAGGCTGTATTACCGATGCAGAAATGAAGATAGAGTTAAGCGATGATAAGCCAATAGTATATCGGCCATACCGCCTATCTCACTCAGAACGTCAGCAAGTTAGGGAAACCATACAAGAATTATTGCATAACGACATTATCCAGGAAGCGAGTTCAGACTATGCTAGTCCAATACTAATGGTAAAAAAAAAAACTGGCGAGCAAAGGCTCTGTGTCGACTTCAGGGCTTTAAATAATAAAACAGTCAAAGATCGTTTTCCCCTACCCATTATTGACGACCAATTGTCCAACCTCAGCGGTAATAGCTTCTTTACGACTCTCGATTTAGCATCCGGTTATTACCAAATACCGATGGCTGACGACAGTCGACATCTCACTGGTTTTGTCACGCCAGACGGCCACTTCCAGTTTAAGAGGATGCCTTTTGGTCTGGCCAATGCACCGGCCGTTTTTCAGAGGATGATCAATAAAATCCTCGGGAACAGGCGCTTCGAATATGCATTGGCTTATCTCGATGATGTTCTAATACCATCCAAAAGTGTCGACGAAATGTTTCTCCGCTTGGAAGATATTCTTGTGCTCTTCAGGCAAAACGGCCTTACCTTAAAACTATCAAAGTGTAGTTTCTTCGACTCTTGTGTGCATTATCTTGGCTACGAAGTTTCCGCCCAAGGTATCAAACCTGGTGAGACTAAAGTTTTAGCCGTCAAGGAATTCCCTACTCCCCGAAATGTGCACGAGGTTAGGCAATTTCTTGGGTTAACCGGATATTTTCGCAAGTTTATCAAGGGTTACGGAGAAATAGCTCGTCCTTTAACTATCTTGTTAAAAAAGGAAGCCTCTTGGTGCTGGTCAGATGAACAAGAAAACGCTTTTTGCCTTTTGAAGGAAATGCTGGTTAGTCGCCCTGTTCTAGCACTCTACAACCCTAACCTTGCATACGGACGCCAGTTCTCTGGGCATAGGAGGGATACTAATGCAGTGGCAAAGCGATACGCGTGTCTTAAAACCTGTCGCATATTTTAGCAGGCAAACTACGCAAGAAGAAAAACATTTGCACTCCTATGAGTTAGAGACGCTGGCAGTCGTGTGTTCCCTCAAAAAGTTTAGAGTCTACCTTCTAGGCATTCATTTCAAAGTTTATACTGATTGCGCGGCCTTAAGAACTACCTTGACAAAGAGGGACCTAATTCCGCGCATAGCAAGGTGGTGGTTGCAAATCAGCGAATACACGTTCGACATTGAATACCGTTCAGGCGTTCAGATGTCGCACGTTGATGCGTTGAGCCGCAACACTAGCCAAGTAGCAGAACCCGATGATAATCCATCTGTCAATGTATATAACATTACTACAGAAAATTGGCTCTTGTCTTTACAAATAGCGGACCCTGATATTTCCCGTATTTTCAAAATTCTAAAACCAGTGGATGACCAGGAATGCAAAGATGTACGTAAAAATTACGTAGTTAAAAACCATACGGTATATAGGAAAGTAGACGATAAATTATTGCTAGCCGTTCCACGAAGTGCCAGATGGCAAGTGTGTCGCGCCAATCACGACGATATTGGTCATTTGGGTTATAGTAAAACAATAGAAAAAATACAAGATCAGTTTTGGTTCCCAAAATTACGTAAGTTTGTTAAGAAATACGTTTCATCATGTTTAGAATGCGCATACAATAAAGATTCATCATCAAAACGTAAGTCTGGACATTTATATCCAATCGAGAAAGTGTCCATTCCATTCCATACGCTTCATATGGATCATCTTGGGCCATTTGTGAGGAGTAAGGATGGAAACTCGCACATACTCACCGTAGTCGATGCTTTTACTAAATATGTTTTTGTTAGGGCAGTAAAGGACCTTAAATCAAAGACCACAACCAAAACGCTAGACAAAATATTTTGTGACTTCGGCGTCCCATCTAGAATTGTATCTGATCGTGGTTCTTCTTTTACGTCTACTGCATTCCAAACGTTTTGCGAAGGACACGGCATTAAGCATATCTTAAACGCCGTTGCTTGTCCCAGAGCAAACGGACAGGCCGAAAGATTCAACCAGACCATTCTCAATTCCCTGGCTGCACAGAACTCTTTCGGCCACGAACGCGACTGGGACAAGTGCCTTGGTAAAATTCAATGGGGTATAAATAATACAGTCAATGCAACCACACAGAAATCTGCGACAGAAGCTATGTTTGGCTTAAAAATGCGTGATGAATTGACTAATAAACTTAACATTACAAACGACACACATACCAACTTGGAATCAGTGCGTCAAAGTATTAGCCATAATATAGAAAAGGAACAAAGTAAAATGAAACTCAGGCACGATAAAAATAGAGTCCCGGCTGCAAAGTACGAAGTAGGTGACTTAGTAAAAATTTCGCGAAATAATTTTGACAACCATGGCCAAAGCACAAAACTTCTATCCAAGTTTATCGGGCCGTACAAGATTACCGAAGTCCTGCGGAATGACCGCTATAGAATAACCGACGTCCCAGGTTTTAACAAAAAGGTTAGACCTTATACGACTGTGATTGCCTTTGATAGGATTAGGCCCTGGATTCATGTTAAAAGTCTTGAATTATATGACAGTGATACGAGTAGCAATACCGATAGTAATAATGACACTGAATAGTAATTTTACTAATTTGTGTACATACGTTTAGATAATAGTTTAGGTCGATTATTGCTTTGTAGTTAAGACTTTATTTTAAGTATCCATAGGTTAGGTACCCACTAGCAAGCAACAGGGTAACTTAAGTACTAAATTTTTTTTAGTGGCTGAACCATTATTTTTGCTCGCTGTTGTTAAATACATGTACTCTATAATATTGATATTTAAATAATTAAATTAAGTGAAAGCCGGGAGAAAACTCACATAAGTACTTATAGATAAGAATCACAATAAGTATTAGTAAGCTAAGTGCCGAATGTCATGATTTTGTATTACTTTTTATCTTTGGTTTATTGATATTATATGTTGTGTAATTGTTTAAATCAGGGGTCATCAAACTTTTTGACTCGAGGGTCCCACTGAACTTAATATAAATTTGCACGGGCCGTGGTTTGGCGTCCCATGGTTTAAATTAGAGATGCGCTATACTTTAAGTATCACTTATTATGGTTTATTAATATTATAAATTGTTTAATTGTTTACATTAGTTAGAGATGCACTATACTTCAAGTGTCACTTATTATGATTTATTAGTATCATAAAGTGTTTAATTGTTTACAGCAGAGATGCGCTATACTTTAAGATTCACCTATTTGTATTATTAACTTAATGGAACCGTGTGCCAGGAGGCGACACGATGCCGGATGGCCGAATGTCATGATTTCTCATATTAATTGTTAATTTAAAACTGATTTGACTAAAAAAGATGGCAGCACCGGTATCGTGTTTCCGTTTCCCTGAACGTTTTAATGGCAGAGGGTGGGTATAAAAGTGGTCACACGGTAGAAGAGGTGGAATTGGTAGACAGCTCGTCGAAGTGTTTAGATCTAATAACTTGTATGTACAAAGATATAGTTTAAATAATATACAGTTTCAACTCAGTGGTGAAGTTTCATTATAGACCCATATACATTTGAATTCTCAAGACTATAATCCTAAGGCCTCAAATGCGATGCCAACCCTGAGGACTAAGATGGAATGCGTCTATGCTAGTAATTTCACTGGTTGTCATATAGTGTGCAAAAGATAATTTGAAGTTGGAAGGTGACAACAGGATTTTTGCTGTACGTAACTCGTTTGAGTTTTAACTTGTTGAATTGGGTTTGATAACATATTAAAATTTATCGTAAAAACTGGATAACGTTTATGGGGAGAAAAACATTATCGCATTTGTATGGAAATTGTTTGATTTACAGTCCTCTTAAAGTATTTATCCATACTATCTAACTCCTATTATAAATGCCGAAATTTGGATGGATAGTTTAGATGGATGGATGGAGGGTTGTTACTCAGTCACGCCAGAACGGCTAAACGGATCTGGAAGAAATTCGGCACAGAGATAGCTTATAGTCTGGAATATAGGACATAGGCTACTTTTTATTCAGAAAAAATTGAAGATTTCCGAGGAAATAGCGATAAATGACTTCCACGTGGAGGATGTCGCGGGAAACTACTAGTATGACATTACAAATGTGAGTAACTATGTCTGTCTGTCTGTCTGTTTCGCTTACAAGGATTACCACTGAACCGATTAAGGATACTTTTTATCCGGAAAAATTGGGCGGTGACTGGGGAAATAGCGATAAACGACTTATACGCGGACAGAGTCACGGAATACAGCAAGTTTCTCTATATTTATAGGTATTATTTATCGCGGTATAGTATCAATAGTACAAATCTAAAGCTTAGTTTTGAACTAGGTCAACTTGTGTGAGATGGTCCTTGATACTAAATTATATTGATAGATATATATTTGAAACATATTT
This sequence comes from Acleris holmiana, assembly GCA_949316455.1. NCBI lineage: Eukaryota > Metazoa > Arthropoda > Insecta > Lepidoptera > Tortricidae > Acleris > Acleris holmiana. Next base: position 2,194,182 of record OX438784.1, read on the forward strand.
ATAATCCTAGTTGAGAAATTCGTTAAATATTCTATTTAAATTGATCAATTTTTACCCGGAGCGTAGCTAAATCCAAATGGGCCCTGCACTTCGCCCTATTTATCCACGGTTTCATTCAGAAGTTCTGATTGGACGAAATAAAAAGGAAATTGCGTATTACACTGCGTCCGGTTGCGAGCGGAGTATTAGGTATACCAATAGTTACGCTGGAAATGGTATCAGCTTGGCAAAATCGTTTTTATGGCACGTAGATGGCAAATAACATTCCTTAACGGCTATTCATCTGGGATTAAAATATTTTTTCGAAAGACTCTCCACGTAACACTGGACATATAGTCCAATCACTTAGATAGTGTCGCTACACCCGCACGCACTTTTGGTTATTGTAATAAAATGTAAATTTAATTCGATGTAAACTGCCAACCACACTGCCGAGTTAGAATAGTGCCACTCCAAGTCTTCCCGTGGGGCTTGTACTACTGCTAGGCAATGGGCTTGCAACCTGTCACTAATACACTAGTAAATTTCTTGGCCTGATTGTGCAGTGTGGTTACAGAATAATAAATTAGTCATGTTGGAGTTTTTAGTGTTTCTGTAGCTCTGTCTAGCCCACTCTGTAAACCGCCAAATTCACTTGCTGGTACGCCGCTCGCAAGCTTTGTTGACGCGGCGGCATCCTCTGACAAGCGGCACGTGACAAGGAGTGGCGATATAAAGGCGAAGATATCGTCACTACTTTGAAAAAACCTCGTATCTCAAATATCATGATGTACGATTTTAAACTTATTTCTCATCAAGTTTAAGTTTAAAATCGCACATCACAGAATATGAGATACGCGGTTTTTCAAAGTAGTGACGATATAATTTAACACTGTTGAACAATGTTGAAAAAAGTGGGCTCAAATTGAGGCATGGTCTTTTGGTCGAATTTTCTAAATCCATCGCACTTCCGTTCTCTTTATATCCGTACATACTCTATTGGCTCGGGCAACTTTAAATGGCCTCTTCCTGCATCGCTTTTGTTCTACTACACTTATTATTACATTTTATTGTTCCAATTTGCTGGCGTCGGGTCTTAAGACGGGTCTTTTACATCGTTGTTTTCTAGTTCTTTTACAGGAATCTAGGCTAAGTCCTTGGGATTTCGTTACAGATAGAAGTTGGACACTTTCTTAAAGAAGTGTACCTATTTTTCTTAAAACAGAATATAATTACTTAAGTTGGTTATTTATATCCATTAAATAAGGAATTTACACGTTTTTCTGAGTTTTCGTACCAATATTTTATTTAGAATATACATAAATAACGTAAAAGCACAAATAATAATATGAAAAATAAGTAAAAAAAAGTTGGACTTTTTCTTACAGAAGTGTACCTATTACTAAAGTCAGTTTTATTCATTAATTGAGAGATTTCAGCATTTTATTATTATTTTTTTCCTATAAAAAATCAGTTTTGTGACCAATATTTGATTTATAAAATACATAATTGACGTAATTGTAGATTTAATTATTATTAATTTTAATGATAACACACTAGCGGCCGAGTCAGTCAATGACGAGTCCTTTCTTAGTGATGATTTTTCATGCACCAGTTTGAAAAAACTGGCCAAGTGCGAGTCGGACTCGCGCACGAAGGGTTCCGTACCATTATTTTATACAACCACTGTGTCTGTATTAAGATGGAGAAAATTGTTATCAAAAAATATTGTAGGAGAGATCCCCTTACATTAAATTTATTTAATTTTTATAATGAATATACAAATTGTTTGCGGCGGCGCGCATGGACGACTTCTACGCTGTAATGCGTAAGAAGTGCGTCTCCCTTCTCCATCGTGTTCGCGGCAGCCGGAATACCATCCTGAAAGTGCTTGCAAACCGCTTGGACAGTCCCTTATTATGGCACCTGGGCAGAACGGGAATTGGTGTTATAAAATAAAATGAAATGATACAGTAGTGGTAGTAATTTAAAATTTTATTTTTTATTCCAATATTGATTATGATTTTAGTTCTAACTTCGATTATGTTTTGTTGTAATTTTAATAATTTATTTACTGCTACCTATTTGTCATTTAATTTTATCATGACATGACTGTAATTTTATTGAATGTAATGTATTTTTGATTTATTGTATTTAATTTTAATGTAATTGCCTACTAACATAGAATAATGAACTTTTGTAATTAACCTATTTATGGAATCTAATTCTGAATTAAACGATAAAAAAAAATGTGAGTATTTCAAGCATTTACCTGTTGCCGTTATTAATATAGAGCAAAAAACTACAACTAATCACGTTTGTTGTCTTTAATATTTTTTTTAATATTTATTTACTTGTTTATTATGGCGGCAACAGAAATACATGATCTTTTAAAATTACAACCTTCAAACATAAAATATTACTTTTTTGACTAAAAGGTTTTATATAAAACTAAAGAAAAACTAAGAATATCGATATCGACGTCAAAGATAATTTTACCCATGCCGTGGACGTTCTTAGGCATGGGTACAAATAAATTTGTAATATAGTCGATACCTTTTCTCTACCACAAGATTGCCTTTAACAAAAATTAAACGTAGGTATTTATTTTGTTTATGCCCCGTGTGGTTGCCGGGTTAGAATAGTGCCACTCCATGTCTTCCCGTGGATGTCGTGAGAGGCGACTAAGGGAATAAAGGCTTGTAATACTGTTAGGCGATGGGCTTGCAACCTGTCACTAATACACTGGTAAACATCTTAGCATCTAATTATCAACAAGTTTAAAGTTGATGGTATTTCTGTAGCTCTGCCTACCCCACTCTGGGAATGAAGGCGTGACGTTTTGTATGTATGTATGTATTTTGTTTATTTCATGCACCTCGAAACGTTAAAAAAGTTGTAACTTTGTATAATTGTGAAATATCAATCATAGTTCAGAACAAAAGTTCTACTGATAGCGCATTCTGCTTGTGATGACATTGACTATCATGGAATAGTAAATAAAAAAGCATGTTTGTCTAAAATATTTTATATTAAACTAATTGTAAAGGAAAACTAAAAGTTTCGATATCGACATCATAAATATCTTTACCCATGTCTAAGAACGTCTAGTTACCAAATTGCACCTCCGATAACGGGGTCTACTTATGACTTCGACCGTACCTACTATGTGTTGAAGCAACGATATACATACCTATGTAAAGAAATGAATAATTATAGACATAGAAAATATCCAAGACGCAGAAACAAATACTCCCGCTCATCACACAAACATTTGCTCATACCGGGAATCGAACCCAATACCGCTAGCTTAGGCAGGGTCACTACCAACTAGGAAAATTGAGTCGTCGACAAAATCCAATATTTGTGATATATACTTAGCTACTTTCATAATCTTACATCCTTCACTCGCGTCAAATTTTATGCAATAACTCAAAACTATCTTCAAAATGACCAGGTAAAAAAAACTCTTTTATTAGTTGTTTGTTGCACTAATTTCATACCAACAAACAACGTGGGATTAGTAACAGGGTCCCGTTCGGTACCCTCCGGGTCCGGAACCCTAAAAAAGCAATGTTACTAATTACGTTGTCTATCAAATGCAAAAGTTACGTGAGTGCTTTTAAATAACTAATCCATTAGTGTAACAACAGCTGCGGACATTTTGTATAAACAAGTTTGCTGAATTTTGATGTTAAGTGGTTCAATAATGTTAGAATATTTTGACGCTGAAACTGTTTAGATAATATTGATACAGAATGAAACATTTTTAATTTTTTGCAACAACTATAATAATAAAACCCTAGACATAATTATAATAACAATCCAGTGAAAGATGCTGTTATACAATGATTCAATTAGAAAAATATCAGATGAATAATGTTGTTCACAGCCCTAACTAATAGTAAAAATAAAAAGTAACGCTTATAATGGTACATTTTGATACATGTGTGGAAAGTAAGTCAGTCTACAAGAGTCCACAAGACTCAGGACGAGTTAAAATAACAGTTCCGTACGTGTATCAAAACATAAAACAGTAATGAAAACAGGCAATTTTACTTAATTATTAGTCTGGTAATAATTCACAGTAAAAAAATTAAAACTTAAATCTTTATGTGAAACTCCAACTTTCCGCACGATATGCAGCTACAAAAAGTAAAAAATACTGGAACGATAAATATAAATACACAAAAAAAAACACTTTATGAGCAACTGTTTAAGAAATAGGTTAAAGCTTGAATTTATACATTTAATTCTTCACATAAAGAAATAATACTTAATGTAATAATTGAAAGTTATTTATCTATGTACATATTTTTGAAAGAAGTTCTCGTAAAAAACAAGGCATTCTTAAATGGAGACGAAAGTTATTTTATATTAGTCACATGACGTAATGCCTAGAAGGCATTAAGAAATGATACTTAATATAATAATTGAAAGTAATATAGGTTATAAATAAATAGAAAAAAAAACACAACAGCTTGTACCTTGGCAGTATCTATGTACATATTTTTAAAAGAAGTTCTCGTTAAAAGAAAGGCATTCTCGTCAAACGGAGACAAAAGTAATTTCATATTACTCACATGACGTAATGCCCTCTAACAAAGCAAATATACAGATACAAATTTAAATTTATTACACGGAGTAAATAACATTTCTTCATTTACGCTGTAGGAAACAGATGCTGACGTGAAAATTTCATTTTCGCACGCGAGGTGGGAATAAAAAGTGTAGAATTTTATTAAAGCTTGCTTATGAATGGATTAAGCATTCGTTTTTGAAATAAAAACATAATAACAATTTAATACTCTGCCGGGTACCAAAATCCAGTTTATGACGATAGTAGTCTAAAGATTTTGATTTAGTTAGAGCTTTTAATTGCCGAAAATTTACCGATATTGTATGATTGTACATTCTCGTTTCGATTATCAAATAAACTTAAAACAAAGATAAGTCTAGTAGGCTTAAGTGCAGTTTAACTAGGTCAAAATTCTCATTGAAATAAGGTGCAAAATTGTATACATATTGAAGAACTCGACTGTACTAATGGGCCAAAGTAATTTGTTCAAACAATTTACATCAAAATGATGATTAACATTTATCAAATCACAAAGTTACAGAATGAATCAATTTTATTAAAAATTCCCGTCGCGTCGAACAATTTAGTGAAATAGAATTTCAAATGGAATGCTCTTCATTTTTCTTTTCGACATTATTTTTCTCAATTTTAAAGTTCCGGTGTAATTGAAACGCTTCAGTGCCAGTGGAACAAATTGGAATATTCCTGGGTTATAATATAATTTATCAGAATAATGCTTATTAAGTACGATTTTTATGTGACACAAATCTCTAAAATTAATTTATTAAAGACTTCATTGTCTCTTACCAACAAAAGAGTACAATGGGTATACTTCAATATTACAAAGAGTCATTATTACCAAATTGTTCAAAATTCTGTATTTCCTATATATACGCTGTATTTTTTTTATTGAAGACGTATTTTTGCATTTATTCATAGTTTTACTATAAATAGCTAAACCTACGTATTTATCTATGTAATACCTTTAAACAAGCATTTCTTGCATTCATACATAATCTGAATCTCGGAAACGGCTCCAACAATTTTGATAAAAATTGTGGAGTAGGGGATTTTTGGGGCAAAAAATCGATGTCAAGTCATCTTCGGGAAAATTCGGGTTCCACCGAAAAGTCGGCTTTCAGGTATTTAATATAGACGATACTATCCAATTGTGTTTCATAGTGTCGTTTACATACACCCAAGCAAAGCTCGGTCACTCAGGTACATACTAGCTATTAATATGTATTTTATATAAGATTTCCCCAGCTTAACCTAGCTCTCTTTAAAAAATATAAAATTCGACTACAAATGATTGTTAAGAAACTAAATTTCCCGTTTAAAAATTAGTCAAAGTCTCAGATCATCGAGATCGTGCTGAAACTAAAATTTTCGGGTTTGCGCCCAACCAAATCAAAATTATGAAGTTGATGGAAATGATGTATTAAGTATGGAACTATGGAGCTTAGCGCCTCAGCTCTTTTCAGGCTAAACCAAATTATTTTTGGCATGTTTACGTATCGGTTTTTAATTCGGCCTCTATGAATTTGAACCCCATGTGGTTGCCGGGTTAGGATAGTGCCACTCCATGTCTCCCCGTGGATGTCGTAAGAGGCGACTAAAGCAATAAGGGCTTGTAGCACTGTTAGGCGATGGGCTTTCAACCTGTCACTAATACACAAGTAAACTTCTTGGCCTGATAGTGCAAAATATTGTTACAGAATAATAAACAAGTCTTTTTAGAGTGGTGTGTATTTCTTTAGCTCTACCTACCATACTCTGGGAATAAGGGCGTGATGTTATGTATGTATGTAAGTCAATAAAATATTGGGCACAAAACTGAACTCGGTAAGAACACTTGTTCGTATTTCTGTAGCTCTGCCCACCCTACTCTGGGAATATTCATTTCCATGCTTGTTAGGCGTGATGTTATGTATGAATTTCAAATAAATATGAGCTATTATATACATTGGCAATGCGAAGTAACTTTGTCATTAGCAGTTCAGTTTAGCTCGAGTAAAATGAGCCCCTGTACAGAACCCCAAAGATAATGTTAAGCAGTTTAGTGCATTTTCATAATAAACTTCAAGATGAATATCAAATGACAAGCATGATAATGACAATGACATTCACAGTGACAAGGTTCAAAGTATGTTAATTTTTATTTGGTGTACATAGCTTTTTATGGTGGCAAATTAAATTGACCTTTTTAAAAAAAATACTTTTCTTTTATGTCTTTCTAAACGAAATAAAGGTTGTACAGAGCGGTTTTTAACTGAATAGCATTTTAGTATAATTACGCGATAACGTACTTCACAAAAACCACGTGCAAAAAAATTGCACCGATAAAACCGAATAGTTGGACTTTCCCAACGCAACAAATGCAAAAACACGGTGACTCTTGTCGCGCAATATATCATTTGCATATAAATTCCCGCGAATATTCATTCCGTAGTAACACATTCCCCTCGTATATTCATACATTTTTCCTTGTTACAGAAAATGTCCTGAATGCGGAGACGCGGGAAATTCCCAACGTGTTACTTCCAAATGAAAACATTCGGGATAAACGTGAAAGTGACATGAGAAAACATGTATGTTGAGAAGATCTTTGAGAACATAAGAAGTGAAACAGTGAAAAAGAAAAGGAGAGATTTGAAGATGTTACATGAATTGAACAGAATTTAGTGCAGCGAAATGATGCAAGACTCTGAAAGTGCTGTTTTGGAAGATAATTTTGGAGCGAAAATCAAACTAGCGAGATAAAGGTAAACACAGGTTTTTATTTGTTTATTAAATTGACCTCAACAGGGCTAATTTTTTCGTATGCAATATTGGTAGTAGGGGTACGAGTATATTATTCAGTATAGTGAATCGACTAGCGCTTTGGACAAGACTATCATTGCAAAGAAGAAATGTAGCAATAAACTGTAGCAGAATCAGATCAACTGAAATATAATTAACTCACTTATCACTTAAATTGAACTAGTTCAGCTTTTACCTATAGCTTTACTTGCGTTGTTATAGCGGTGATAAGCAAAAATCTGCGAAAGAAACCCATAGGCAGATTTTTGGTTAAAAAAGTTAATATCAATGAAAGTAAACGTCATTTCTATCGAGTAGCACTTGTCATAATGAGAGCGCACGGTAAGGTGAAAGAAAGTTGAATTAAATTGGAGTCAATATTATAATTAAAACTTTACTCATATTCATACCAAGCACCAAGAGATTACATTATAGGATTATGAGATTAACTTTGGTGGAGAACACTATGTACCTACATGCTTTTAGATAAATGTGTTATTAGTTGTGTAAGGTCTACTCCACGACAAGTCACATTTTTCATAATCATATTCTAGATCCTTGTGCGGCTCAATCGAGTGAAACAAACTTGTGGATCATACATATTATTCACGCCGTGTGCAGATTACAAATTTAAATGACACTTCTGAAGTCGTTAATGATTGACATTAAAGATTAGATTTGATAAACCGGCTAGTTCGATAAAAGTCTATCGCAAATATACAGTCTGCAAAACTAGATACGTAATCAAGTTGAAATAGTTACGGCATGATAAATTTTAAAGACGGGACCAAGAATATGAGTGAGTATGAAAATGACTAAAGTTTCAATTTTTAATATCAAATCTATCATTTTCTTTTATCTTACTCTGCGATGAAAAGTCCGAGCCCTGGTCATAATATATACAGAACTTATATATCAGATCTCTGAAACAACAGGATCATTATGTCACTTAAAAGTATTCTATGTCCATCTTCATGTTCACCTACAATTCTTGCCAATTCAAGTAAAATAAGCCATTTGCTATGAAAACGGATCATACAACCAGACCATATAATTCCTTATAAGCAGGCCTTTGCTTCCCACAAAATAGACCGATGATCCGGTAAAAATGGTGGAAAACTAAAGAAGTTCCTTAGAAAAGGCTTTTATCCAGTAGAAGACGTCTCTTGGCTATAATTATGAACAACTGCCTTCGTTTTCAGACGACCCCTGATGGAGCTAAACGGGAGTATTTCCAACTCCAGCGCCAACGCCACAGGCGTCGGCGAGGCGTGGACGCACGACGTCTTCTTCAAGATCCGCGTCGCCGTGCTTCTCCTCATTGTCATCATGGCTGTGCTCGGGAACTTGCTGGTCATCGTCTCTGTCATGAGACACAGGTAAGTGTAGGTCTATCAAAGTCCCAATTTTATTTGTCTTACAGCATCGTCAAGCAGCGTTCATCATTGCGAACCTTAACTGGCAGTGGGTGAGGCACATTGCTCGTAGAATTGATGGCCGTTTGGGGGGAGAAAGGTTCTAGAGTGGCGGCCGCGGACCGGAAAGTGAAGTGTTGGCCGACAAGGTAGACCGACGACCTGGTAAGGATTGCGGAAAGCCGATGGATGCAAGTAGCACAAAGCCGACCATCATGGAGATCCTTGGGGAACGACATGTCCAGCAGTAGACGTCCTTCGGCTATTATAATGATGATGATAAAAGCATCGGTAATCGTAAAGCAATTTTCAATTTTAGTATTGATAGAATACAGTTTATTTTTTATTGAGCTGATAGTTTTAGGTAATTTTATAAATAACCTACATAAAAACCACCTGTCTTTGTCTGCTCCTATTTAAAACTTACTAAATTACCCTTACCAAAGCCCAAAATCCGTTAATTAACATCACATATTTCCACAGAAAACTCCGCGTCATCACAAACTACTTCGTCGTGTCGCTTGCCTTCGCCGACATCTTGGTTGCAATGGTGGTCATGCCGTTCAACTTCAGTGTGCAATTCTACGACGAATGGCGCTTCGGCTCCATCATCTGCGACCTCTGGAACTCCTCCGATGTTTACTTCACGTCGACCTCGATCCTGCATCTCTGCTGCATATCCGTCGACAGATACTACGCTATCGTTAAACCCTTGAAGTACCCCATTAAGATGACTAAAAAGGTAAATTGTCTTTGCTCTTTCTTCCATTCAATTTGTATGTTCATTATCATCTTTATCATCCTTTGTTGCTGTAAATAGGAAATGGTGGCCGTGTAATTCGCGATATTTTAAAGTAAGGTTGCCTGTATAATTTTTATTATTTAACATTATTTTAAGTTTTATTTACTAACGATGCCTTCGAACTTAATTACTTTAGAAATAATCGGTTTCTCTGATGTTACAACTTTCTCTCTTATTTAAGAGCCACTATGGAGTATTTACCAAACAATCTAAAATGACGTGGGAAATGACTCCCGAGTGGGCCAATGAACGGTAAATAAAGTGCAGCAAAAAAGGGCTATTATGTCTGCAAAAGCAATTAAAAAGCCAGGATTTACTTGGCAACGAAACAAGTACACTGTTGACCCAATTTGTACAAAATTTAGTGCTCCAATTTCTAGCACCATTACCTTGACAGGATAATGATTTAGGTGCGGTTCTAGCTGCGCAAACCTGAAAATTGTATCTAAGTTATGATTCACAGTACACGACACAAATTGGGTGGTACTTTAAAATTCAGTAAGATCGAGGTTTTAAAAATTAACTGTAGTTTGTTCAACGTAATTGGTTTTTTATCATCCTTAATAATATATTTATGACTTTATTTATTTGAGTTTATTATTTAACGTTATTTCAACTTACAACATTTGGAATTACAGTTAATTTAATTTACATAGCATAGGCAAACACCTTTCCTTTTTTGGTTTCGGACGTTTTTGGGTGCTTTAGTGCTTTTCATTTTTAGTTTCATCATTGGAACATTCATGAATATACTTGGGAGTGTACGGATCCAATTGAAAAAAATGTATTTATATTGTCAAGAAAATAATTGAAGTCAAAATAATGCACGAAAATATTATTTTAACAGTGTCAACAATAATAATGCATGCTGAGCTGAGTTTCAAAAGAAATAAACAAAGTAACAATTTTTTTGATAGAATCAATTACGAGGGAGGGAAAAAAATAACGGAGAAATATTACTAAACTTTTTGCTTTCAGATGGCATACGTCATGTTGGCAGCAACATGGCTGAGTCCAGTGACAATATCCTACGCCCCAATATTCATGGGGTGGTACACGACAAAAGAACACATAGAAACGCGGCATAGACCAGAAAATCTAAATAAATGCGAATGGGTGGTCAACAAGCCATATGCTGTGATATCCAGCTCAATATCTTTTTGGATACCTTGCACAATTATGATTTTTACATATCTTGCAATATTCAAAGAAGCTAACAGACAAGAGAAGGCTTTGCATGCTAGAGCAGGTAACGCGATGTTAATGCACAGACATTCGCGAGAAGTCGGTGATAAAAATGGTGCATTGCATATTAATGCAAACACGCCCACCAAAGATAGGAATTTACTAAAAATGAAGCGAGAACACAAAGCAGCGAGGACTTTGGGGATCATTATGGGAGCCTTCATCTTGTGCTGGTTGCCATTTTTCTTGTTCTACCTATCGACGTCGCTGTGTCAAACATGCCAGTATCCAGAAGTGCTGACTGTTATAATGTTCTGGACTGGCTATTTTAATTCTGCGCTAAATCCAATTATATACGCGTATTTCAATAGAGACTTTCGAAATGCGTTTAAGAATACTTTAGCTTGTGCATTTTGCAGTTTTTGTAAAAGGAATGCTTTGGACTTGGATGCGATGGACAGGTTAGAAAGAAGGGGTTCAGGCCAATTAAGAGTTCCAGCGGCTTCGAGGAGAGCGTCTGACTTGGCGTCACTTTGAATAGAAAATAATTATAAAGAGACCAAAGTTTGAGTCTAGAAGTCAATGAAGGCCGTGTACTTAGCAAACCGATCTGGACTAAGTCATAGATAGTTCAGTAAGAATGTGTATGTTTAGTTAACAATCAAATTTAAGATGTGAATAATTTGTCATAAGGTTAGTTAGGATTTTTAATTCAAAGATAGTGTAGTCAAGATTTTGTACAAAGTATTCGGGTTTGGAATGGTTTATTTCACATTTTATGCTTTCTATACGGCTGGCACAGGTTCTATTTTCTCGCTGGATGCTCATGGCGTCTTTATCGTTACAGACTGGATACAAAAGGAGATCCAACTTGTGCTGGCGCTACAACTGTTACTAACCTTTCCCTACACTTTTTACATAGTAGATGATTTTGAAGTAACTTGTATAGATGAATTCGTTTCCTCAATTTCCTGTGCGTAGTCAGGTTAATTTATAAATTGATAGTTTAATTTAGGCTGAATAGTGTACGAGGCCTAAATTTCACTAGATTAAATAGCATTATACCAAAGTGTTGTGTAAAAAAAAAATATTCCTTAGCATTTTAGGTCATAGACGATGTGAAATATAAAAACGTATTAGGATAACTGGGTTTATTTGTAGGCTAATTTGTATATAGGAAAAAATATAGTTGTAATAGGTAATTAATTATTGAATCAATACTTAGGTGTAAAGTATTTTATAATAAGCATTTTTTTTACGATTTTAATTTAACTTTAGTATTCTACTACAGTTTTATATGTGTGAAGACGATTAATTTGATAGTTAGAAATATATTTGAAACTGGGAGTTGGTTTTATTCAATGTACTTATTATTTGAACACTTTGAGATTCAAATGCCCTTTTAAACTTTAGTGGTAGCATCTTATTTAATCAAATATAATTATATTGTAGTTAGTAATATTAGCATTGTAATGTAAATACCAAATTGTCTGCAAAATGCGAAATAATTAATGTAGATATTAGAAATCGTTAAGATACAGTCGTTAGTTTTAAAATTACTTTATTTAACTTTAATAGGAAGATACGGTAAAATATGGGGACAAATAACGCTTCAATAGAGAAAAAACGATTTAAAATAATTATCGATGTGCTACATTTAACTTTTTAACAAATCCGTTAGATTTGGTGTGTCAGTGTTGTGTCAAATTAAATATGTTTGGAAATAAGTAGGTTTTAAATAATAATTACTTACTCACTAATATCAATGTTCTGTACTGGCTTTCCTCTTACCACTTTTGCTGAGATCCTTTTTTTTTGTCATCTTACTCTGTTATGGTTTGTTCGACTTTTGTCTATATTATGACTAACAACACAGTCACTTCAAAATGTTAGTGTAAAAAAAGACCAAATTATAACGAATAGGTACACTGCTTAGGCTCAGAGTATCGTTTATATCCCCCTGTCAAAACAATGTACATTTGGCTAAATAATGGTCTGTCACCCTAAGGTTGAATATCGTGTGCACGTCAAAAACATTACGGTTGAAAAAAATGTCTGTCAATTTGAAGGATCGACTTTAATGACATTTTATTTTGAAGGGAAGATTTGTCAAATTTGAAAGAATATTTGGCCAACTGTTCTTTTTGTTTTACTTTAGTAAAACCTATTTATTTAACATTTTTGCATTTGTTTGCCCTCTATGATCAATCGCTAATGTAAATTCAATGTGTCTTCCTTTTAAATAAGTAATTAAGGCTCAAAAGTATTAGTGATAGGACTTTATTCAAGATATTTGAAATTAAATATAGGAATGTAACGAATTTTTAATAAAAGTCATAGCCAAAATTATAGCAACATTAGTAGAAATGCGCCCTCTTTTTTAGTACGTGATGTAACTTTGGGACTATTCATGCCTAAAATTAACATAATATTATTTAGAATGTAACATTGTAAACATTATTTAGCAGTGACATTGTAACTTTAGATAATATTAAAAGTATTTCCTGAAATTATAAATTTTCGCTAATGAAATATTTAAAAAAATGTCGTGTGAGGGCCGTAAATTGTAAAAAAAGTAATAATAAATGGTTGTGACTTCTTTAGATGTACTTTGTTCTAACAAACACTCATATCTCTGACAAAATGTATTTTGTTAACTATTTTCTCCTAATATCTAACAAATTTTAATGTCCTTCAATTTGATTGTGTTGATTTAACAAACCTATGTATTGGCTTAAAGTCTTTTATGAAATATAAAATTAAAAGTATTAATAATGTTATTTTAAAATCTTACTCGTATTTTTTTTTAATATCCGTCCAATGTTTGTTTGAAAGTCATCATCTCTTAACTTTTTATCATCGGTGTATTCTAACTAAATATAATATATGTGTTAGCTTGAAGTATTTTGTAGTCATGCATAAATGTGAAATTAATGTGTAAATATCTGTCAGATTGTGTTACCGTAGGTACTTATAATTTTCCATGTAGCTAACGTATTTCATTAAAAATAGCTAATATCCTGTAGTCTGATTAAAACATTTAGATAATTGTAAACAACAGCAATATTATGTAACTTTAAAAAACAATTATAGTGCGATAGTGACAGCAATTGATGTCTGTAAATGCAATAAACAAAATTTTACCTAATGTTTCTCTTAATATTCAAACTGAGATTAGATCTTAGTCATTCAGCAACTTTAAACGTAATTTTATTTGTAAAATAAATGAATTAAATGTCTAGACAATTCTGTTGCATCCTACTTTGGACTGTGATAGCTTAGAAGGTTAATTTAACAATAAATAGTTTATGAATTTTGTTATTTTAATTATATTATATTATTATTAGTGGCCGTGTTGCATCTCATGTTTTGTAAAAGTATAAATGTATGGGAATCATTAAACAGCCAAAAACGATATTATGTTACATCTTAAATTATAGCTAACACGTAGTTACATTCACATTGCTATAATCCTGCTGAATGTTTTTGGTAAACAGCAAAATATCCTCCACAGAATATCCTGTAGGTACTAATCAAAATGAAATAATATTTTTTAGTTTCTAAACAAAGCCGTTATCAGTAAGAGTAACCTAGATAAAATATAATAATGCATTCATTTGATAGCAACATCCAGTGGTTCAGTCTAGTACATAACATGCATTTAGCTTTTGCACCTTATCCCATTTAAATAAAGTTAAAAAAAAATAAAAAAAATATCCTTTTTCAATTTAATTTTATATTGACTTTCAAAAATATACCTATTAAAATTCAGCGGTTCTTAAGAAATACAACTGTTTAAAAGTGAAAATTAAAAATTAAAATAAAACGATGCTAGTTCAATATTATTCAAAAATAAATAAATAAATAATAAATACGTGGTATAAATACAGTGTCACACTAATTGAAGTAGTCCCAAACCAAGCTCTAATAGAGGAATAAAAAAACGTGTGTTCTTGACTGTATCAGCTTTTAAACTTTTTTTTAAAAATTGATGAGTCTGTGTTAATTTGTGACGAAGAAGTTTTTAATAGCGTAATTGTAACAAAAAGTTTTTCAATAATTGTAAAAAAAAACACATTGTGATCCAACTACGTTAACTATTTATTCAATAAACTTTTACCTAAAATCGATTTTGGCTGTCAAAACAACTTCAATCATATATTTTCAAAGATTTTTTTTTTCAAAATTATGGCAAAAGTGAATGCAACTGCGTCAGTTTGTGAAACATTACATCTATTGTTATTTAAAATTTAATATTGTTTTAATTTATTCAAAACTGATATAAGGAGTGAGCTGTTAGGTAAATTACCTAAAATGTGCGTGTAGTCAAATGCTTTTTGCAAAATAAACGAAATTTGTTTCGTACATAATATAAAATACCTGTTGTTTTATTTTACTCTTTTTAACCCCCCGACGTCAACAGAGGGGTGTTATAAGTTCAACGTATGCATTTGTATGTCTGTTTGTAGCACCTTAGCTCCTAAACTGATGAATCGATTAAGACGCCGTTTTAAGGGTCCCATATTCAACGAGAAACCCTCATAGTTTTGTTACAACCATCTGTCCGTCTGTCAATCTGTCCGCGGTGCGCGGATTTACTCAGACACTTTTACGATTTAATTAAACCGACAATGTTGTGTCTTTGGATACTTACCAAGCTTAGTCAATCATTATAAGGAACAATTAAGAAATATTGCACTCGAAAACTGGCATAAAGCCAACTACAACACCTAAAAATCTAGAAAATATCTTAAAAAATAAAAGCTCAAAAGCTCAAGCTTATAAAAAAAACTCAAAAGCAAAAAACAATAAACTTTTCATTTTATTAAAGATTACTATTTTTTGCATTTCAGTTTATTCGGCGGTAATTTTTTTTGGAAAAATGTTTTTGTGTTATATTTTTTTGTGACTATAATAGTAATTAATACACATCTCAGTATTAATCTGTGAGTGAACAATAAATTACCCCTATTTTCCCACTTAGGGCAAGTTTTTTTTTTTATTATATCGGTCGAACTTTGAGTTATTAAAATTTATCCTGAGATACAGGCGACTCAAAGTTTATATGCCTACTTTAAATCGTCTAAGACGGCACCAGGGCTTGAATCATCATCATCATCATCATATCAGCCGAAAGACGTCCACTGCTGGACATAGGCCTCCCCCAAGGCTCTCCACTTAGACCGGTCTTGTGCCTTCCGCATCCATCGCGATCCCGCCATCCTTACGATGTCGTCGCTCCATCTTGTTGGAGGCCTACCAACAGCTCGTCTCCCGGTCCGTGGACGCCATTCGAGAACTTTCTGGCCCCATCGGCCATCAGTCCTGCGAGCAATGTGCCCCGCCCACTGCCACTTAAGTTTCGCTATTCTTCGGGCTATGTCGGTAACCTTAGTTCTACTGCGGATATCATCATTTCTGATTCTATCCCGCAGAGAAACCCCGAGCATAGCTCTCTCCATAGCCCTCTGAGTGACTCTGAGCTTTCTTATGAGGCCCATCGTTAGCGCCCACGTCTCAGATCCGTAAGTCATCACCGGCAACACACACTGGTCAAAGACTTTTGACTTCAAACACTGCGGTAATTTGGACGAAAAGACACTGCGAAGCTTCCCGAACGCTGCCCAGCCGAGTCGGATTCGACGAGTGACCTCTTTCTCGAAGTAGGACCTACCTAACTGGACCGTTTGTCCCAGGTATACATAGTCGTCAACAACTTCGAGTGCAGAGCCTCCGACAATCACGGGAGTTGGCACAACATGGACATTAGACATGACTTTCGTCTTGTCCATGTTCATTTTCAGGCCAACTTGGTCGGAAACTCTGCTGAGGTCAGCGAGCATAGCACTGAGGTCCTCCATGGTTTCAGCCATGACTACGATATCGTCGGCAAATCGAAGGTGAGTGATGTACTCGCCATTAATGTTGATGCCTCGTCCTTTCCAGTCCAGAACCTTAAAAGCATCCTCCAATGCAGCGGTGAACAGCTTCGGAGATATCACTTGGGGACTTGTCTGACTCCTCGCTGCAGAGGAATAGGCTTTGTGCTCTGGTCCTGTAGTCGGACGGACATAGTGGCGTTTTCGTACAGACACTTCAACACTTCGATATATCGGTAGTCAACTTGGCACCGCTGGAGAGACTGCAGCACAGCCCAGGTCTCGATCGAATCGAAGGCTTTCTCGTAGTCCACAAATGCAAGGCAAAGAGGGAGGTTATACTCTTCAGTCTTCTGTATAACCTGCCGCAACGCATGTATGTGGTCTACGGTACTATAGCCTTTTCGGAAGCCGGCTTGTTCGGGAGGCTGGAAGTCGTCAATCCTGCGCGCGAGACGATTCGTGATGACTCTCGAAAACAGCTTGTAAACATGGCTCAGAAGTGAGATGGGTCTGTAATTCTTCAGCAAGGTGTTATCACCTTTTTTGAAGAAGAGCACCACCACACTTCTGTTCCATGCTTTTGGCGTTCTCCCTTCGTGGAGGACGGAACTAAACAGCGTCTGAAGGCCTTTAAGAACTGGTTTACCACCCGCCTTCAGGAGTTCGGCTGTAATTCCATCGTCACCTGGGGCCTTGCCATTCTTAAGCTGTTTGAGAGCCATACTAATCTCGTACAGGCTGACGTCCGGAATATCATCGGTATAGTGCCGGGTTAGTCTAGCCCTCGGGTCTTTGGCTAGATTTTCAACGGGTGTTCGGGTTGTCGTGTAGAGTTGCCCATAAAACCTCTCGATTTCCCCCAGTACCTCAGGCCTGGATGAAACGATCCTGCCGTCGTCGGTCTTCAGCTTCATCAATTGGCTTTGGCCAACAGACAAATCTCTGGTAAAAACCTTTGAGCCCCTGTTACGCTCAATAGCCTCTTCAATACTTTTAGTATTAAATCGGCGTATATCGCGCTTCAGAGACTTTGATATCTGTCTGTTGAGCTGCCGATAGCGACAAGCATCACCAGAGGACTGCAAAACCATCTCGCGCCTAACCTCCATGAGCCTAAGGGTGGAGTCCGAGAGCTTCTTGGTTCTGGCACGGCGGACCTTAAAGTACTTAGACCCAACCGCATGGACAGCTTCCACGAACCCGTCGTTGAAATCGTCCACGTCACTTCCTAGGCATTCGAAACGGTTTTGGAGTTCGAGCTGGAAGCTCTCAGGGTTTTGGAGCTGGGCGGGTGCCGGGCGGAGCGTAGACTTCATCAGTCGAGACCGAGGGCTTGAATACCGGTTTTCAATTTCGGTACCTCGCTTATTATTAAATATTTTTGTCCTTCGGTGAGTTTGTATAGTCGTATAATGTAATAACCTAAATTAAAATTGAAAATATTAAGGAAATGTTGCGAATTAAGGAAAATATTTTGATCATACACACTCTTCAAAATAAAAGTTGTCCGTGTATGACCCTTTTCAATTGTTACGAATACCGGGATTAAGCCCTGGACGGCACCACTACGGAACACTACACTGAGCATGGTCCGATAATCTATTGCCCGGATTTTCAGTATAAAACTAGTTCTAGGTTTTAGCTACATTTGTCAAAAGAGTCATCAGCTCAAGAATTAGAGATTACCCATGAAATCGGGGGTTCTTATCTATTTTTTGATGAAAATAAAACTGAGAACCCAGTAAACATCAGTTGGCTTTTGGTTCCCTTTATTACGCCGAAACGTTTTTTGCCGACTTTTTTTCGCAAAATTTTTCTTCAGCTTATACGGGGTAAAGTTTTTTTATAACGTTATGTGTAATTTTGGTAGAATAGGGTAGGTGTGGTTAGGTTTATTTTAAACTTAAAAAAAATATATGTCAGGAGAATAACAATTTTGCATTTATGCAAGAAAACGAACCCAATATATAATTGGCATACATCAGTGGCACAAACGTTCATAAGCGCTAATAGCTATTAGTGGGTTCTTATTTTATTGAAACACCTTTTAACAAACGTATCATTACGCAGAATTTTCATTTCATCGACAGGCATTGTTCGTCGCATGAGTAATTTTTTGGTAGGTACACAAGTCTAACCTGCTAAATTAATTTTTAAGTTATTCTGAAGCATCATGGTTTCATCAGAAAGTAGTGTTCGATGAAATGAAAATCGATGAAATGATGCAATTGATGAAGTGAAATTCGGTAAAATGATGGGTTAGCCCAATTAGTACACCTGTAACTTTACCCAAGTTAAAATCTGACAGCACGCCACTTACGACGACACTAAAATTTAGTAAACTAATGTGCAACAGCAGTATTAAATGATAAAAGAAATAATCTGTCTATAAACTTTCATTTTCAGATGGCATATGTCATGTTAGCTGCAACATGGCTGAGCCCAGTAACAATATCCTACGCTCCCATCTGCCTGGGATGGTACACAACAGGAGAGCACATGAAATATCGTGCAAATCCAAACAATACAAACACCTGCTTATGGGTCGTCAACAAACCATACGCGGTTATATCCAGCTCAATTTCCTTCTGGATACCGTGCACTATCATGATATTTACATACTTTGCAATATTTAGAGAAGCAAATAGACAAGAAAAAGCTATAGCTGGTCACACTAGGCTAATGCAGAGGCATTCAAGAGACATCAATGATAAGAATATCTTGAGGATGAAGAGGGAACACAAAGCGGCGAGGACCTTGGGCATAATCATGGGAGCGTTCATCGTCTGCTGGCTTCCGTTCTTCCTCTTCTACGTCTCTACATCTTTGTGCAGTTCTTGTGAATATCCAGAAGTAGTTTCTATTATTTTATTTTGGACGGGCTACTTTAATTCGGTACTTAATCCTCTTATATATGCGTATTTCAATAAAGAGTTTAGGAACGCTTTCAAGAATACATTGGCGTGTGCTTTTTGCAGTTTTTGTAGGAAAGTGACAATGGATTCAGAAGTGATGGAGAGGTTAGAACGACATGGCTCAGGGCGGATGGTAAGAGTTCCCGGCTCCTTTAGACGGCGAGAGTCTGAGTTAACTTCTATTTGAAAAAAAAAAGTAATCTGAGTTTGAAAGGAAGAAAGAAATAAAGACTTACATTTATTTTGCAAACAATTAACAAATCTACGGGAACTACATACACGTAAGAATTGGACACAATTGCAAGCAAAAATGGATACCACTCAGCATGAAGTCGAGTCGCTCGTGAGCGCCACGACCATGGTCTTCCGTGGATCCAGGCGTATGCGCGTGCGAGACAGCGAACAAGGAATTACATAATTAGATAATGACATTGAAATAGAAATGATGAATAAGATAAAGTTTTGTTTTTTATAATGTTAAAAGTAATCCTCATGTTATGCCAACACTCATTGCATAGAACATAATATGGTTTCACATAATTTTATTTCATCGAAAGCTATTTTCTGCTGTAACTCTGTTTTTATCAGGTAATGTCCTGCGCCTAGAAACATCTGTCTATGAAATGAAAATTCTGAGAAAACAGACTTTCTATGAAATTAGGGTCGGTGAAATAATTGTAAAACAGTTTTAGGACGTAGTTAATAATGTAGGTTGCTTAGTTTGGCATCAGTTTATTATTAAGAAATTTGATGAAATTTATGTTTCAATGTTTCGGAACGTGAAACGGCCTTAGGTTTTGAATTATAAGGCAAGATAATTCTAACTTGATAGTTCAACTTGCGAAGAAGCGTAAAAATGTTATTAGAAATTCTTTAACTTTGATCTTTGATGAATATTGTCTCTAAAACTCTGTTGTGATACACACGAATATGTTCTCGACAATTTCGGCAGGCATAGCAGTGTGTAGGAATTTTATAGACGCATCCATGACAGTGTGTCACCATGGCCAAGCGTGTTAAAGATATGTTCCCAAAGTTTTTTTTTTTTATACAAAGGAGAAGGCCCACGAGCACTCAGGCCACCTGATGGTAAGTGGAATCTGAGACCCATAGACATTTGAATTCTCAAGACTAAAATCCTAAGACTTCAAATGCGTTGCCAACCCTGAGGACTAAGATGATGGAATGCCTCTATGCTAGTCATTTCACCGGTTGTCTTATCCCCACACCGGAGTACAACAATGCGAACACTGTCGCTTGGCGGGGGTTAATGGATAAGATGGTGGTAGCAATCCGGACGGACCCTGCACAGGGTCGTACCACCACTAAGTAGTAAAGATAAGGTTATGTGTTAAAATGTTTAGAAAGTTCCATCTGCAGTGTTGTCTTAGCACTATTATGATATGTCCTTCTTTAAATTCGGATCTAAAACACTGAAATGCACCAACTTGGCTGTGCTTGGCATATCTGAAATTTATGGATGACGGTGACTGCTCACTGTCAGTACCCTTACCATGAGTTGCAATTACCGTACTCGCTAGCGAGTCGAATCCTCTGTCCCTCGCAGTATTGTTATAGAGTGGGAGGGACAGAGAATTCGACTAGCTAGCGAGTATGTTAATGGCAACCCATGGTAAAGTATGTGGTATGTGTGTGTGTTAGTGGTATGGTGGCCCGTCTGCTCGTTTACCTATTATTCCTATAAAGGTATACGTAAATGAATGGCAGATATAATTTCTAAGTTATTAACGCTTTCAGATTGCGACTTGTTTAAACCCACGTCTTCGTTGGACAGCGATAATCTTTTGCGCCATTTTGCAAATAGTTGTGATGCATGGTTTAAATGGTTAAGCATTTTAAAGTAAGAATGAATGAAAATTTCATCATTTTGTAAAGTTATGATAAGATTTTAAGAAGATAATTCTGGTACAACGTTACAGAAATATTGAACAAGTTACACTTTCGTAATTTTAACATAATTTATTATGTACAAAGACAGAAATTAGATTCTAGCTTACTTATTCCGTTGTCAGATTTACTTGTAAATTTTGATATCAATACAAGCCGGTATGATACGAGCAAAAGGTTCAAAATTTAAAATTTAATTGTTTTTAATTATGTTTTTGTTACTTTAGTGGTTGTAACATAAAATGAAAATTTACAGAGCATTTAAAGGGAAAATTTAACTGAAATTTATTTTTGACATCTTTTCAAAAATTTCCGTGAATACTAGTTAACTAGCCCTTCACTATTTTAGTTGAAACCATTTGGCAATATTTTTAACTTTATTTTTTTAACAATTCATGATTGCAGATTTTTACCACAGATCATTGTATCGAGTAAAAGTTGTACCAAAATCTTCGATGTAATTACAGAAAACATTCTCAAACGTATTCTATGTCTTCCTGCTTTACCGTCTTTAAAATTGAGTGTTGTTATAACTTATTTCTGCTGTTTTGTTACCGTTGTGGCAGCGAACCCACATGTCAAGTTAGTTTAAGTTTTAGTTGTAATTCCAGCCCCCTATTTTCACCATACCGACTATGACAAGTGACAGGTGACATTTCAGTGCACATGGCGCAGCTTATATGAAACCCAGTGATGTAACGGAATCTTAACTTTGCAATATATATCAAATTGTAACCTGTCACGTGTCACTGTCAAGTTGGTGAAATAGGAGGCTGGTTGGTGACTTCATATCCGTTTTACTGCACTATGTACACAACTATTTTTATAAAACAAACTTTTATATCTTGTGTCACTTATTGTACGGTTTTATGTTAAAAATATAAAAAAAAAAAATTGCGAAAGAGATTTGTCAGGATCGTTGCAGGTGGAAAAAAAATTGCCTCCGCCTACCCCTCTGGGAAACATGCGTGTTATAATATAATAATATGTATTTATTTAAAATTATTTGAGATCATTAAGTATGTTCTTTGTCATGCAATAAAGATATGTATAAAAAAAAACAAGAATTTATAAATAAAAAAAATAGTTTGAGAACTTTTTTGCCGGTGCAATAGTTTGCACGTTGTAAGATCTAACGTAATAGTTTGAACTGATGCTAGACTTAGGCCTTGTTCATTTTATCTCCACATACAATCTTCTTTTTCTTTCCTACGACAGAGAAGAGGAGCGTGATAACATGATACAGGGCACGTATTATAATCGACTTTATCGCGGTGGTTTTAAAGCATCCGTCACTCTCGCACCATCATACTAGTGATAAAGTGACAGGTGTTTTATCCACACAGTAAACACGCTCATGATAGGGCCCTGCCGAATTTATCTGGAAAAAGGATAAATGTGTCTAAGGGGTATTTCTCAGAAAGTTTGTAACTATTTAAGGACTTAAATTAAAAAACTAACTTTTCCATTGAGCTACGAAAATTAGCTACACTGTTATAAGACATATGGTGGTTGGTATCTTAGACATAACTCCTGTAGCAAGTGCAAGCATATTACTAACGGGTGAGGATTTTATCTGCTTCTTTTATTGAATTCGAGATTCTGCTAATTTGCGTTGAAAGTGGTATATAAATGTACGAGTCATTTTCGTAACTCAGCAAAATAGTTAACATTTCTTAATTTTTGTCCTTAACTAGGTCATCATCATCATCATGGTTGCCTTTTGGTGATCCAATCTTGGATGTAGGCCTCTTCCCTCTTCTTCCACTCTTGGCGATCTTGTGCCCGTCTCATCCAGTCCTGACCTCCGTGCCGTCGAATGTCGTCCACCCAGCGCTGCGGTAGTCTACCGCGCCCTCTAGTATCGGCTCTGGGTCTCCATTCAAGGACTCGTCTTGTCCAGCGACTCTCGTCCATTCTCGCAATGTGTCCCGCCCATGCCCACTTTTTCTTTGCTATAACAGCCATGACGTCATTCACTTTGGTCTTACTTCGGATCCATTCGTTTCGCTTCCGGTCTCGGAGGGTGATCCCGAGCATCGCTCTCTCCATACCCCTCTGCGCGACTCGGAACTTCTCGGCGGACTTCTGCGTAAGAGTCATAGTCTCTGTACCGTAGGTAAGCACGGGCATGACACACTGCTCGAAGACTTTCACTTTGAGGGGCAGGGATATTTTGCCACGCAAAATCTGCTTATTGGCGCCGAACGCAGCCCACCCCTGCGCAATCCGTCTTTCGACTTCCGCTACTTGGTTCTCAAATCCTAGTGTAACCTTATGCCCCAAATATATATACTCGGTACAAACCTTAACTAGGTACAAACTTTTTAATAACGCCCTATGTACGTAACCACCAACCAAAAAAAAAATTAATACAAGTGTATCTCGCTTGAGTTGTGATTGATTTTAGTGATTAAGTAGACAGATAAGTATTATTGTTTCTGTAAGAATGACATAACTGTGTAATATTAAGTTGTAAAAATTAGAAAATTGCTAATATAAAGGATGATGGGTAAAAATGTCCCCACCCACCAACAGTGATGAAACATGTGCCAGTTTATAGATCTTGGCAATATGATGTATTTTTTCTATGGCGACGATCACCATATGTATGGGGTTTTCTTGAAAAATCATAATCTTATCGTATGGAACTATGGAATTTGTTTGAAAATGAACACGTATGTAGATGATTTGCCTTGTCTGGCCCTTTGTTTTCATTAAAAAAAATCCCATTGATTTCGCTACGAAGATAAGTATTTTGTCTTTTATTGGGTCCTAATGAACATATAGACCTGCAGCCCGTTACTGTTGGAGGGGGGGGACGGGGTCCATACAAAATTGCCCATCACCCTTTACTAACAACATATTAAAAGTATTTATAGTTACGAATTTAAATGTTTGATTTGTAAATAATGTTTTAGAATGTTTCTAGTGTTAAAATAATTAGACGACACTTCATTTAAAGAAAAAAATGTCCGATCAAAAGTTTTTATTTTAAGTATAGATCATCATAAATTACTTTTTAATTAAGTTGCCTTCTAAGTATAATGACGGGTTATCGTGCAGCTAATTGCGTTTAACTTTTGTAAGAAAAATATCAGTTTTTTCAATGGAAATAGTTTTAAGTGGTAAATTATACGACGAAACTAGATATAAGATAAAACAAATTTGTTGTTTTTGTTTAAATTGGGGACACATAACGCTTCAGTAGGTTAATAATAAAAAAAAACTCGAGTGATACTTTCATTTTTAAAGTTGTTTTAGCAATTTTTCATAAACTAAATATAAGGATTGCGAAGTTTTATAATGAATTAGGTAAAAGTAAAAACAATATTTTTTAATCTCCTATTGTGTATAGTAAAATATTTTCTTTAAATACCAGTTTTTTAACAATTACTAACCTACTGGTGTTAACGTTAAGATTAAAATAAAAATGATGGTTGTTAGTAAATTAAAGACAAGTAAATTTAGAAAATATGATTTTGTAATAAAGCTAGAAGCAGCACTTCGTGCCGCCCAAAAAAAAATGCGGGATCAGCTAAACGCCCTAGGTGCAGTGTGTAAGCCAACACATTTTTATGTCCAAACTGGGGAATGATTCTCTCAACACAGCGCTGTGTCGATCTCAAAGGTGAAGTTTTATCCGGCAAGTTTAAGAAGTCCCGTCGGAGCGTACAAAACACATTTTAGCGCGTGCCTTCTTAATTAGGCAGCTTTGTACGACGCTGAACTCGACTCACCTGCCTGCTGCCTAATGAGAAGGCACGCGCTAAAATGTGTTTTGTACACTTCGACGGGACTTCTTAAACTTGCCGTATAAAACTTCACCTTTGAGATCGACGCAGCGCTGAGAATCACCCCCCAGCTCAGGAGTAAGTACCTATATATATATATATATATATATATTAAGTCTGGGTCACTTTGTACAATGTGATGTACATTGGGCGACACGAAGCTAATATTGTTATTTAATAAATTTAATTCAAATTACTTAAGCAATAATTCTAGTCCAATCAAAACAGTGAAATAATCAGTAATGTTAGTAAAGAAAAACATATTTTTCGTTGTTTTCAGACTAAAGTCTTTCAATTGTTAAAGTTGTTTTAAACTTAATATATATTTAAATGTCAGTCAAATCTATGAACTCATGTATTATAAATGTGGTTTAAAAAGGCCAGTTTTGTTATGATTCTATTATTAAAAAAAATAGTTGTATTTATTTCTGTTTAAGATAACATTAAAAAATGGTTGTAAACTGAATAATACCTTCATCAATATATATTTTTAACACGGTAATTACTAGGCATTATGTGTTATAAAAATATTTAACCATGTTTTGATTCATACACTCGGCGTCAAAAATATCGCCCCTCCTCGGAAAATAATTACAACCGACTTTAAACCCTATTTGATCAAGGACAACAATATGATTGTTAGATATCATTTGAAAGGTAATAAAGTGTTTTTTTAGGAAAAAAAAAAAAAAAAGGATTTTTCCTTGGGGTCAAAAATTAAAAGAAATGACATTGCGAACAGTTGAAAAATGTTTATTCAAGTTTAATTTTACAACAATAAATGGATAACAAAATTTTACAAAAAGTGCCTAAAATTAACTTAAAACCTAGTGTTACCCCCCCTTGCCCTTATCACTGCCTCTAAACGGTCTTTCATTGATCGCACCAACTTTACGATGTCCTCTTGTGGAATGTTGCCCCATTCTTCGATGACTGCGTCCTGAAGATCTTGCAGGGTGGTAGGGGCGGCATCTTGTGACCGAACCCGTCGCTTCAGCTCGTCCCAAAGGTGTTCAATCGGGTTTAAGTCAGGACTCCTGGCTGGCCACGGCAAAACGGGAATCCCGACCTCCTCCAGATAATCCCGAACAATTAATGCAGTGTGGGAGCGAGCGTTGTCGTGCATTAATGTGAACCCAGAGCCGACGTAACCCGCATATGGCATCACATGCTCTTCCAGGATCTCGGCAATGTATCGGCGAGCATTCAGGGACCCTTAGCCGCGAGTGCCTCCAGTCCTGGAGACGCAGACAAGGTCGGTTTTGCCGTCTATAGACATGCCCCCCCAGAACATGCAAGAGCCACCTCCGTAGCCCACTGTCTCTTCAATACAGGCTTGAGCAAATCGTTCGCCCGACCTTCTGTAGACTCTGGCCCGCCTGTCGTTGCAATAAAGACAGACTCTCGTCTCATCGGTAAAGAGAACCTGCCTCTATTGCTCAAACGTCCAATCGACGTGGTCGCGGGCAAATTGCAAGCGATCTCTGCGATGCTGTGCGGTCAACATTGGGGCTGTAGCAGCCCTGTGAGCCACGATATCCTTCTCCCGCAGTCTTCTTCTAACCGTAGAGATGCTAACTGATCTTGTCCGAGCTTCTCTGAGGCGTTGTTGCACCTCAACAGCACTAGCGAAGCGATTGCGTAGAGATGATGTCACGATGAAGCGATCATCTCTTTCGGATGTGCAGCGTCGCCGACCAGCCCCACGTCTTCTGATGTAGCCCCCAGTCTCCTGGAACCGCTGAAATACTCGGCGGACAGCATGACGGCTTAAATTGAGTTGCCGAGCGACATCACACTGCCGAACTCCTGCTTGCAGTAGTGCAACCACTTGGGCTGATTCAGCAGCGGTGGTCTCCATGTTCGAGGGTTGTTTTCTTGCTTGAGTTCCTTAGATGTGTTCTGTTCGACGTCTGGATAGTGAATGATTGACATTTGACCTTGTACAGGCATTTTATACCCCTGGAAAAGGGCACAACTCGCGACCCTTCAAACGGGTATTTGTGCACTTTTTTTTCGAAACGCTCTGATTCACAAGCCATTACGTTTTGTTTAAATTAAACATTATTAATTTAAAACACATTAAACGTGCTTTTAATTGATACTAATATTAATTATGTAACATAATTTCGCTAAGGTCTAGATTAGCTTGAATCTGATTTTCGCGGAGGGGCGATATTTTTGACGCCGAGTGTATATTATTAAGTGTATCCTTAACAATGATGTAATTATTTATTTTGTTGAAAATACGTAATTCATAAACCATTTTACAAAGTACTGCAGTTTTCTTATCTGAATTTTGTATTTGTAGAAAAGTTTAAAATTCAGTTTTCAGTTAGCTATCTTATCTTACAGATAGGCCCTTTTGGATACACTTCGACCCCTTGAGAATATAAGTATTAGAATGGAATAGAATATATAACTTTACTAGCGTCCGCCCGCGACTTTGTACGCGTATAAATCATTTTCCGAGGGAATAGCTATTTGAAAGGTAGCCTATGTGTTAATTCGAGGTATAAGCTGTTTGCATTCCAAATTTCACTAAAATCCATTCAGTAGTTTTTACGTGGAAGAGTTACAAACATCCATCCTTACTTACAAACTTTCGCGTTTATAATATTAGTAGGATTTCAGACGACATGGCCAATATATGTATATAAGACTATTTTCCAGTATTGTTAGGAATCCCCCATAAATAAACTCAATGTGTTGCTCTGTAAACAAAAGATTTTTATTTAACCAAAAGTTTACCTTAAAACTAAACTCGTATAACTTTACACACACTAAAACATACCTGTAAACAAAAGAAACGACATTTAAAGTCTATTAATTGGCATGTCGATTCCCACTTTTCACTTTTACTATTTTATTTGCTGTATTTCAATCTCCCGTAACATAACCTCATCACAGTACATTCGCCATCTTTCTTTACAATCATGTCTTTACCGACAGACAAGCTATGGAGGTAACAGCGCCATCTGTTGTCCTACTAAGTAAACTTCTGCTTTACCGACAGAACCGTGCGCTGTAGAATACTCAAAGAAACTTTATTTCTTTATATCTCCCCTCCCCAGAAAGAAAATTTTCACAGCATTGAAAATTTTTAAACATCACACGATCACTATTTTCATCTTCATACTTTATAGTTGTGTAGGAACTGGAATAAGTTTTGTGATGTGGAACAGATTTGATTCCAACTTCTTGTGACCTGTATTGATTCTATAAATCGAATTTGAAATTTTTTGTTTTATTTCAAAAGGCCCAATCTTCAATTCGTCTAGTTTTTTTCTGTTTAACTTGTGTCCGTTTTCCACATATACCATGTCACCTGTATTGAACTTATGGTATGTTCTAGTCTTGTCATTTTTCATTTTATTATAGTTATGAGACTTAATTGAATTTTCAAATGCAAGTTTTTTGTCTTTAATCCATTCATCTATTGCTTTATCTGGTTTTAATTCGTTTGGTAACACTGAATCATCTGAACCATTCAATAGGTATCCTGGTGTGAAACCTGTGACTGTGTGTTCGGTATTGTTATATTTGTTTACACAGTCGTGAGCAACTGTTGTCCAAGCAGTCACATTTCTTTTTTCGTTCATTTTACATCTTATTTTGTTCACCAAAGTTTGATTAAGTCTCTCGTTCAGACCATTAGAAAAAGGTGCATTTACTGCTGTAAAAATCAGGTGTATTGAGTTTGCATTTAAAAAATCTTTGAATTCTGTGGAGTTTATCCCCGGATACTGGTCAGATAGGATCATATCAATTTTATAATCTTTTATTACATTATTTACCAGTTTTATGAAATCCTTTGCACTCTGCGTCTTTGAGGTCACTATATACGCGTATCGTGTAAAATGATCCACTAAAAGATGAAGGTATCTTTTTGTCGAGCGCGATCCACCAAATCCCCCAATCGTATCTATCGAAACGATTTCGAATGGCTTTGCAGCAGGACCTAGATGTGACATCAAGCCATATTTAACTTGTCCTCTCGTTTTATTCTTTATACACACCTCACAGGTTTTACATATATTTATGATATTTCTTGTCATATTTTTTGATGTGTATTGTTTTCCGATTTTCATCTGTAATTGTTTTACACCTATGTGACACATATTTTCATGAACTTTCTGTATTAGCTTTATGCTGAAGTCTTCTGACAATACTATTTTTTCTCTTTTTTTTATTTTCTTATAATATATATTTTGTCTCTGTATCAAATTGTCTTTATATTTCTGAATGTCCTGATTTTTTTCTTGGTCTGTGAGTACTTCCTGTAAATTTATTAAATTTACTATTTTTAATTGATCTTCTAACTCTTCATTTGCTTCTAGTACTGGGTTCCTGCTTAAGCAATCGGCCTCTAAGTTTTCTTTACCTGGTGAATATTTAATAGTAAAATTGTATTGCGACAAATAGTAAGTTAATTCTCCCAAATCTTCATCAGGCCTGGATTTTATATTTAAATTTTCTAATGGCTTGTGGTCAGAATATACTATGAACGGTTTATCTATTAGCCAGTATTGCCAATACTGTATGGCTTCTTTGATGGCCAAGCATTCTATATATATAGCCTTTTTCTTTTTTTGTGCTTCATTTAGTTTTTTAGAAAAGTAAGCTATCGGCTTTTCTTCTCCGTTCGGTTGTGTCTGTTTCAAAACTGCCCCAATTCCTTCTAATGATCCATCAGTGTATATTCTTATTGGCAAGTCTTTATCAAAAATTTCCAAGATCGGTTTTGAACACATTAATTTCTTTATTTCTTCAAATGAATTTTGACAGTCTGCTGACCAAATAAACTTCTGGTTTTTTCTGAGTAGTTTATGCAATGGTTCTAAAACAATGGAACTGTTTGGTATGTATTCTCGATAGAAATTAATTTTTCCTAAAAATTGTCGGACATTTTTTTGGGTCTTTGGTATTGGAAACTCCCTTATCGAAATTAAGTTATCTGCCACTGGTCGCACTGTGTTATCCTGTATCACGTGACCAAGGTATTTTACTGAACTCGAAGCAAAAGTACACTTTGTAAACTTAAGCCGGAAACCTTCTTTTCTTATTGCCTCTAATAATTGTGTCAAGTGGTTGATATGTTCAGTATATGACTTTGAAAACACTAAGATGTCATCGATATAATTAACGGTAAATTCAGTTAGCCCATGTTTTCTCAGTATGTTTCCTAATATTCTTTGAAATATCGCCGACGAAGTTTTTAAACCATATGGTAAGCAAGTCCACTGATAGTGGCCTTCTTGTGTGACAAAACCCGTCTTCTTTCTGTCTTCAATGCGTAGAGGGATGGACCAAAAAGCCGAGTTTATGTCCAAGGTAGAAAAAAATTTGCAGTTTCTTGT
This sequence comes from Acleris holmiana, assembly GCA_949316455.1. Classification (NCBI taxonomy): domain Eukaryota; kingdom Metazoa; phylum Arthropoda; class Insecta; order Lepidoptera; family Tortricidae; genus Acleris; species Acleris holmiana. Next base: position 2,224,803 of record OX438784.1, read on the forward strand.
TTTTATTACCAAGTCCTCAATTAACGGAAATGGTTGTGCTTGTGGAATGACGATTTTATTTAATTCTCTGAAATCGATGCATAACCTTGATCTTCTATTTTCTTCTTTTTTAAACACTAAGGTTACTGGTGCAGCAAACGGACTGTATGATTCCTCTATGAGATTATGCTGAAGTAATTTTCCAACCTGTTCTTCAATCTCTTTCTTATCTTGGATAGAACATTTCGCATGCTTAGTAATAAACGGGCTTAACTCAAAAATCCTTATTTGTGGTAAATCGAGTTTAAAGTTCATGTAACTGGCACTTCTCGTTTCCGTTGAATTATTTGGTAGGTTTTAATTTTGTTTATATGTTTTTGTACAATTCCTGATATTGTTTATAGTGCTTACTTGCACATTAAATATAAAAATAATTTATTTTTATATTTTTCATAATATTGGTAATGCTTTAAAAAAAAGGTTGCAATGATAAATCACTTTATTACAAAATGTAGCAAGTTTTTTCTTTTTTTAATTAAATTAAGTCCAAATAATGCTTTTTTGTACAAAAGCGATAAAAATGACAAGGGATATATTTCGTATTACTCCAAATGATTATGAAATATTTTTATAATCGAGATATCTCAGTTATGAATATGACGTTTTAGTAGTTATGTTCAGTAATATTAAGAGGAGTATAAATGAAAATGCAGAATGAACTTTTTTCATAATCGTCGTAATCATAAAACATCAACATAGTTTTCTCATATAATAATTATACATCTTTAAAAAAACATTATCAAAACTTATGGCTTCGCATTACTTAACATGACATGTAAACAATTTACGTATCTATGCCCATTGATGACCATTAAGTATTAATCAGTCTTAACAAGTCACAAAAAGAGATCGTCATTACTCTTAATTGCCCGCAGCAATTATCCGAGTAAAAGATAACATCGATATCACCTTTTACGTTATGGTCCATATCTTGTAGGTAATTATAAATGCAGGAACCAATTTCATTAGCCCCTCTTTTCCCATCTGTCTCCGTCCAGAAGAAACAATCAACCTTATCATACTCTGTGCATTCTTTGTTTTTTCGGGTTCGGTTTTGAGGATGACCGTCCTTTTTAACAAGGTTAGTCAAAGTGAAATTATAGCTATTCAGCTTAGACTTATAGTAAAAGGAAGACGTGTCTCCATCAGGACAAGACATTACGGCCTGTAAATCGTATACAACAACCTTATTACTGGCAGATATATTTTGACGATCTGCGTCTTTTTCAATGCGGGACAGCTGTTTTTCTCTCAAATGAACCTCAATTTTGTTTTTTAACTGTTATTTTTCTTCAGGTGAAGCATTTTGAAATGTCATACATAAGTCGCATTGATCTTTCTTTGGTTGGAAGAATCCTAAATTGAACTCTGTGGTGAAAATTTCATAATAGGAACCGTACTTTCCGGGGTCTTTTCCCCTCTCAGATTGTTGTTTTACAAAGTCTTTGTATAAGTTTGCGATGGTTTTTGACCCATCAATATATTCCCTAGACGTCATACTTCGTAGGTAATGTGACTCTATCCGAGGAATAGAGTTAATGTGTTCCTTAATATCACTTACCAACCCAGCGGATATTTTTTTATGATTTTCGTTCCTTCCACGAAAATCTTCTTGTACCATGCCATTTGCATCGTATTTAGTTTTCGTTGTTTGAATCATCCTATCGGTAATATCTAAGGTCCTTTTGAAAAACGTCTTACATACTCGAATTCGCTTACTGTCAACAGTAAAGTGATAAGCTTTATTAAAGCATCTTGGGTTTTGAGCATTTGTATACCTATACTTGGGTTGTATATCCATCATGCATGAACCAATGAAAGTCCTTTGTTTATATATATCCGCTAACTCCCAGAAAGCATTGAATAAGGCTAATCGTGACTCTTCATCAATATTTTCTTTACACTTAAGTCTGCACCTTTCAGTGCAAGGAGCTTTGACGCTGCGACCGGAAATCGATTTGGATAAAGTAGACAACGACGTATAGGGTTTACCGCTATTTCTTAACTTCTGCACTTTGTTTTGCTTCCAGGTTTGCGGATCTCTAGTTTTTTTTCGACCTCGTTTTTTAGTAGTATCTGGCGATTGTAATAAATTCCCAGACGCTGACGTAGAGCTAGAACTGCCTGAACTAGAAGATCTGCTAGATGAAGATCCAGATGACGATGGTTTTTCTATAACTTTAGGTGGACTATGGTGCAAATTATCTGTATTGAATGTTGGGTCTATATCACTCAGATCGACATCGCTCTCCCCTGAATTTATAGGTGAGAATACGTACCTTGGGTCAGGCATCACGTCTCTTGTCTCATAAGAATGGTATTGGCTTCTGAGCAATCCCGGATTCAATCCATAATATACCTGATCAGTAGAAGAACTCTCAATAATGTCACTATCTTCCTTTCCGGTGATCTCATTTTGATTAATAAGAGACTGGGAGTCTTGAGTGCTATTAATCGACTGCAATAAATAGATTATTAGTTAATTACGACATTAAATATCGGTATTTTAAAGTAATATACGAAAATTAAGATAATTTATATTCCACACTTACCAAATCGTTTGTAGCCGCATTTAAACAGTTTTCAGCATCCAATGACGATGTGCCAGGATGTCGTCTCTGTTCATCAGCGAGACCAGCAAAACAGTTCTCAATAATGTCACTATCATCTTTTTTTCCGGTGATCTTATTTTGATTAATAAGAGGCGGGGAATCTTGAGTGACATTAATAAACTGCAGTAAACAGATTATTAGTTAATTAAGACATTAAACATCGATATTTTAAAGTAATATACTAAAAATAAGATATTTTTTAATTCACACTTACCAAATCGATTGCAGCCGTATTTAAACAGATTTCAGCATCCAGACAAGATATGCTAGGATGTCTCCTCTGTTCATCAGCAAGACCAGCAAAACAATTCTCATCATCGTTTTTTCCGGTGATCTCATTTTGAACATCAATAGAGTCTTGAGTAATATTAAGCGACTGCATAAAAAGTAAAGGTTTTTTCATATTCACTATTTTAAAATTATAATTAGGTATACTCATGCTAAGATAATTTATAATCCGCACTTACCGAATCATTTGGAGCCGTATTTAAAGTGTTTTCGGCATACAAACCCAAAGATGGTATACCGGGATTTTGTTTTTGTTCATCATCGACACCAGCAAGCCGCATAATTTCTTTTATTCTTATATTTTTTCTCATGCTAAAATAAGTTTAAATCAAATTAATTTAAAATCCATACATTTATCATACTTATAAATTGAAATAACTACAAATGAAACACATAGTTTGCACTCTATTTCATGATAAAAAAACTGATGTCTTAATGTAAAAACACAATTTACATGAGCAAAAATAATAAAATGATACATCAAGACATAGTTCTATGATTGAACCTTACCTTGCAATTTTAAACTGATGCATGTCTAAATAGTACACCAAGTAATCAAGTATTATTTGTAATAAAACGAAGCAACCCGAATTACATCACTTCATCTTGAGTTTGATTTTATACTAAAACGAAGTAACTCCAAATATGCTTATGTTTGATAAAAAGTTGTTCAAAATACTCACGTAATCCTCAATGTAATAACGATCTATCTCCAAATGTCTCACGAAAACGACGTCTTGCTCGAAAGCCGGTCGGAACATGACTGAAGTTAGCTGCTTTAGCACCAAATTGTGTTGAAAATGAAACGTAGTAAATAATGCCATCTCTTTTTAATACGCGATTTAGCGTGGTTTAAGAAAGAGAGCCGAAAGTGCTGTCAGTTATAAGCCGTTTTAATACAATAACTAATTTAATACCAATTTTGAGTTAGGCCCGTTTATTACTAAGCATGCGATTTGTAAGGACGTTTGCTACAATATTTATCCACAAGCAAGTCTATTCGGGCTTCATAGCCTCTCACTGTTCCGATGTCATATTTATCTTTTGCAAAGCTTGATTTATACATTTCAATAAGTTTATTAATTTCATATTTTTGTTTTTCATTTAAATGACTCATATCTGTGTGAAATTCTTCCTTTATGTGTTCATTAAAATTCACCGACAGTGAATTTGTTGTGTTATTGACTACTGCAGAAGCAGTATTTTGTTTTACATTCAACAGTCTTTCTGGTTTTTGACTGATTACCAGGTTTTCATCTTGAATTAGCTTAAATTCCTTTATTATGTCTAGTCCTATTAGAAAGTCGTACTTGAACTCTTTTCCATCCACTATGTACACATCCATATGTTTTTCTATTTCCATTATTTTTATTTTCAAATTTGTCAAACCTTTTGCTCTTGTTACACCATTAATTGTTACTAATTTTGTATTTTTATTGTATTCTTTTTTTATTGATTTCTTCAGTCTCAATAACTTTGAACTTACTAGAGACACGTTAGAGCCTGGGTCATATATACCCAATACTTCTAATTTATCATTTAGTATTAGTTTGACTTTAATCAATGGTGTAATTAGGCGTTTTTTTGATCATCATCACTTAATTCGACATCTAGCCTGATATTGTTCACATTTTTATAATTTTTCTTGTTCTCCTGATCTCCTGCCGGCTTAAACCAACATTTGTCTTCGGGATGAAAGCGGACACCTTTGTTTAATTTTTCACATGTTTTGCAAGGTTTGAACTTATCAGTTCCTATTTTCGTTTCACAAGTGTTTCTATTTGTTTTATATTTATTATCATATTTATAGTAAGTCTTTTTAATCGTTGTATGCTCATATTTTCCAAGTTCATTGTAAAGACTTGTGGTGGAAGTTATATTCCCCTTATCAATTTTGTCCATTATGAAATCTGGCAAACCCATTACGATGAGATGAATCATTGTCTGCGAATCAGTCTGTTTATTTACCTCTAGCAGTAGCCTTTCTTTCTTTGTGGCATATTCTATTAGCGAACCCGCTTGGTATTTAAATGTGAATGCATATTTGATCTGCGACCAGCCTTTATTTCCGTATGTTTCACGTAGATTATTTTTCCAAATTGACCAGTCGGAATCTATGGTCAATTTTATTACCATGCTGTTGTACCAATCCAGGCATTGTTTATCCAATAGATGTTTTAACATTTAAATTTTTTTTGTATCCTGCATCAATTCAAATCTTTTACATTCATTCTCAAATTCATTGATCCACTGCTCCACATTTGTTGTTTTTCCAGAAAATTTTTCGAGTAAAAACCGTTCCGCTATTTTTCCCAAGTTTTTACTTACAGATTCTGTATTATTATTGTTGTTACTTGAGGGTTTTATTTCACATACGATCTCGTCCAAATATTTATCACCAAATTGTACATTTTCACCTTCATCCAAGTAGATTTTTTTCAATTCTGGAGTTAATGGGATCCATAATTTTCTTGTTTCATGTCTTTTTTTTAATGAGTTTTTTACTTTCACAAATACATCGGTGCCCGTAATACCAGTATGCCTACTAGCAGGTTTCAGGTCGTCAGGAAGTTCAAAAATGCGACCATCAGGTACCTCGATTGCGGTTATGCATATTGTATTTGTTTTTCCTTCTGGGCCCGTCGCTAACACTGTAAACGTAAATCTCAACTTTTCCATGTTTTTTCTTTTACTAAAAATGTCGTTTTATAAGACTATTTTCCAGTATTGTTAGGAATCCCCCATAAATAAACTCAATGTGTTGCTCTGTAAACAAAAGATTTTTATTTAACCAAAAGTTTACCTTAAAACTAAACTCGTATAACTTTACACACACTAAAACATACCTGTAAACAAAAGAAACGACATTTAAAGTCTATTAATTGGCATGTCGATTCCCACTTTTCACTTTTACTATTTTATTTGCTGTATTTCAATCTCCCGTAACATAACCTCATCACAGTACATTCGCCATCTTTCTTTACAATCATGTCTTTACCGACAGACAAGCTATGGAGGTAACAGCGCCATCTGTTGTCCTACTAAGTAAACTTCTGCTTTACCGACAGAACCGTGCGCTGTAGAATACTCAAAGAAACTTTATTTCTTTATATGTATATATGCTAAAAGCCGCATATGATCCATTTGGGTTACCTTTGTTTCGTCAAAAAGTTTTTGGTCAAATGTTTTATTTCCCAAATTTTCATTTGCCAACCCGATTAGTTTTCTGTAACCGTAAATATTTCAGGATTTTATAAAAGCTAACCTAACCTAACCTCAGGGTTCTTCACGATGGTACTAATATAAATTCTGAGAAATTTATATAACGTTGGTATGGCAAATGAAATATTTGGGAAATGAAACATTTGACCACAAATATTTTGGCTAAACGGCAGGCTCCCGGTCCATTTGCATGCAATAATTTACGTGCGTATAAAAGTATATAATTACATTTTTAGTTAAATTTATTTAATCTACTTCCCTCATCGGTTATTTAAACATATCGTACACCAGTTTAGAGAATATTACGAACAGAATTGAAAAATTAAAGGGTGCCTGCTTTCTCTTCTGCGCAACTGTGGAATTGCCAGGTATAATTAAGTAAGTAAACAAAAGCTTTAATTTTTGACATTATTATACGTATAAATAAGCTACTTCAGCTACTTATAACTTTGATCGTATGTATTAACCTACTAAACGTAGAGCCACCTAGTTCAGACTCGTTAATTTGTAATTGATAAGCAGATGAATGTACAAAAAAAGTACATTTGGCAGTAAAAACATGTCTCATAAATAGATCCCGGATCTTTGTGGCAATTACGTCACAATAGGGTAATTTGGGGAGTAAATGGAACGGTGTTAATTAATACGGCAACCTAGTCTATTGGTGTAATATGGAATTAAAATTTAATTATCAGGCATCCACAATTTAAATTACCTAAAAGTCAACTGTAAATTGATTAATTTATCAACGTTGATTTTTCGTTAACTGAGTCTCCGTAACAGATCAAAAGTTGTTCTAAATGACTTGCGGTTAGGCAGAAAATATCCACTTCAAAAAGGAAAAGCTTCTTTCCACTTCGACAGATGTTATTGGTGCATATTTGAAAAACTTGCGGTTACCAAAGTAGGATTTGTGACAGTTGCTTGAATTAATTTGTATTTCTTGACCTGCGTTAAGATTGTTACCTAATGTTATGCAACATGGCAAATCCGTCATTTTTTCTCATTACAAATCTAAACTTTTATATATTTTTCGTCCTTTTTCGTGCAGAATTAACGTATGACTTGCGGTAGTAATAATATTTTTTAACGTGAATGCAAACAAAAAATATTCAGTTAGAAATTTATTAATTAACAAATTGTATTAATTAACACCGTTCCATTTACTCCCCAAACTACCCTATTGTGACGTCATTGCCACAAAAATCCGGAGTCTACTCATAAAATACATTTTTGACACAGACGTGTTGGTTTTTATAGTTTCCAATATTTAGCATGATCACCGAAAGGTATACTATGTTTACTTACTCATTGAGTTTGAATGCGTTAAATATTTGTTCAATACAAAAGTAATTAGTAACAACGGTATTTACAAACATATAATGCGGTAAATTAATCACTTACATTTTATATTAAATTTTAAATATATTTTTGGGGCAATTTAGTACCCTTACTTGAATGTTTATTATTTTAACTCATGCTTACGATTTCTTTGTTAATGTTTGATAAAATTATTCTCATATACTTATCATGTAGAAAGATAAGTACAAAGAGCTTCTAGGCAGGAGCTGTTGCATACAGTATCTTAAAAAAGACACGAAATTAAACTGGTGTTAAAATAAGAATGTAATTTAAGGAGTGCTTGACAAGGTCCACACAGAGGCGATAGCGGCGCGGCAGGTGACGGAGGCGGTGTATTATTTTAATCGAATGGTAAGGTGACACACTCAAAAGAAACGAGAAACTAAGCGAGATAACAAGCTTTATTGATTTAACCTCAAAGTCGTCCCAGAACTTAATTAAAGTATACACGGCTGCGTTAATGTACTTACGTTAAATGAAACAGATCAGAAGCTGCGATAAGAGACAGAAGTAAGTAAAAATGGCGGACCAGTCGATCAAAAAATTAATCTGAAATGGACAGAAAAAGAAGACAAACATGCAGATGATGAAAGACGTTAGTCACAAATGAAAGTAAAATATTTTACCTATATAGTTTCAATTTTGCAAAAGAAAAGTTATGAGTTTGAAAGTGTATCAGATGAGATTTATGTCATCTAAAATCTGATTTAACATAGTTCCGAATGGGATGCAAAAATACATGAAAATTATCTATGCATATCGATTTTATTCTGAACCATTTTTCTGTAGCCACTTCTCTTTTAAATGTGACTCATACATCTTCACTAAGCAAAATACCCATTAATTGTATACAGACCAACATTTTCAAACCCAACGACGTCCATCCTACCGTCATATATTTCGAAAATTCATAAATCCTCCCCAACTTTCCAATACTTTCATACCTAACATCATTAAACCGTCCCATCTACGAAATACAACACAATTTCAAGTGTCATTTTATTTATGGGCTGCTTTGGTAAATTTGTATTCTAGCAACTTGGTCTCTTGATCATTTATCACATGTCAAGTTGGATAGGTTCTTTATATGTAACGGACGGGGGCCATAAATCAGAAGATTTGCATGTGAACTGTAAAATACCTTATGCATTCACGACCAGACGTCCTAATTTCCATTCCAAAGGACTCCATGGGGAGTCGTTGGCATTGGCAGGTCAACCTTGTTTCCAGAGAAGGATTTGGACTATTTAGAGATTGATGAGAGGGTCTTTTATGGTGAAGTTTCAAATTGTCAATGGGTCGTAGGAGAAAATAGGCCAGAGCGTGCGGTGCGGGTGGTTTAGACGATTCAAACGTAAAATGTTTTATATGAAATCGGAAGCGTGGAAGGAACGGTGTTAATTAAAACAATTTGTTAATTAATCCCATTTTTAACTGAATAAATTTTATTAACTAGGCATTCACGACCAAAAAATATGATTATTACCGCAAGTCATTTAGAACAACTTTTGATCCGTTACGGAGAGTCAGTTAACGAAATACGTATAGGTAATTTATATCGTGGATGCCTGATAGTAACATTTTTATTCCGTAGAACACCAATAGACTAGGTTGTCGTATTAATTAACACCGTTCCGTTTACTCCCCAAATTACCCTATTGGGCGGTCATTACTCGTACCACAAAGATCCGAGGTCTTATAATAATATAAGTAGAACAAAATGAAAACTTTTAAAACTCAAGTGCACGTTTTAAAAAAAAGCACCTTATGTTATGAAAATCGTTGGAGCCGTTTTTAAGACTCAGATAAGATATACAAGAATCTAATCCGATTTCCACGATTTTTGAATATTTTTGATATTATAGAAAACTAGATCTGTACGTCTCTGCTTTTGTTTTTTTTTTTGCATTAAGTATTTTCTTGGAAAGGAAAACGTACAGACATACTTTTTCATAATTATCTACGACATATTCAAAAAACGTAAAAATCGGACAATGTTTAAGGGGAAAAAAACTTCATCGCATTTTGTTTGGATTTTTTTTGCTTCACAGTCCTCTTAAAGGTTAAAGTCCGCCATTTTGTTTTTTTTAATCCGGTGACAGTCGCTGCGCTAAAATGAATCTAAAGAACCATGAAATGCATAGTTATTGTTATAGTATTTAATCCACGACGCCCCACTACTTTATTTTCATGGGTGTGTACCCAAAGGGTACTAAAGGTGCGGAGGCTTAGTAATATGGTCCGTATAAGCCTCCGCAGTCCGGTCTATTCACGCGTTTTTCCAGTTTGTTGAGTAAAAATAAATAGGGAGTAGAAATCGCAAAGGACTCATACATCATTTTAATTAAATAAACCCCCAATCCGGAACAATCTTCGATGATGGAGTGGAGGAAGTAATTTTTGTACAGTCCACTTCCTAAAATGCTTTTATAGACCTTATTACAATGCAATAAGGTAAAAAAGTGGATGCATTTCTTTGTAGTCGACTGTACGCATAGCCCTCTTTATAAAATTAGCAAATGGTCTATAATGGAGTTGGACTTATTCCAAACGCAGATAACACTCGAATAATACTAAAATATTGATGAGTAAGAAACTGTGTGTTATTAGTTATTAATATAATTAAAAACCGGGCAAGAGCATGTCGGGCCATGCTTAGTGCAGGGTTCCGAAGCCGTTAAGTACTACAAACATAAAAAATCATCAAGTAATCACTAATTTTCTATTTAAAGTCAATTGGCAGTCAATTGGTGCCGTCGTAGATGATTATAGTTGGTATAAACATTTTAATCGCCTGTATCTCAAGAACCAATGATGTCTACTTAGTCGTGAGTTTTCCTTTAAAATTGGTTATATTGGTTATTGCTCTTTCATTTAAGATTTTTTTCTGATTTTTAGTATTTATAGGGAAACTTGAGTCTAACAAAAATTAGCGCTTTAAAGCTTAATATTTCATAAATAGATTACTTTTAGATTACTTAATTAAAAACAGTTTTCACAAACCCATACAACTTTTGAAAGACCTATCCACCGACACCCCACACTAGACGAGAAAAAAAATACATCCCCACGTTACGTGTACACTAAAAAAAAATATTTTTTTACTTTTTATTCTACCACTATGTTAGCGTGACTAATATGCGTATTCATGCCAAATTGCAGCTTTCTAGTACTAATAGTCTTTGCAATAGGCTGCGGACGGACGAACGGACGGGCGGACGGACATGGCGAAACTATAAGGGTTCCTAGTTTGACTACGGAACCCTAAAAACCGGCCATGTGCGAGTCAGACTGCCGTGCCGAGGGTTCCGTTCCATCATCTATAATTATCCTACAAATATTATAAATTCGGAAGTTTGTGAGTTACGAGTAGTTGGTTATTTTGCAGAGAGATAGATTATAGTCCGGAATAACACATTGCTACTTTTCATCCTGGAAATATCAAAAGTTTCCGAGGGAATAGCGATGAAGTCGGGGCAGAAACTAGTACCTACCCATATCGTCACTAATTTGAAAAACTACTTTCCCATTTAAGTTTTAAAAAGTACATCATTAAATATAAGATACGAGGTTTTTCCAAAGTAGTGACGATATTATAAATGCGAAAGTTGCTCCGTTTGTTTTTTCACTTAAACAGCTAAATAGATTTTAATCAAATTTGGTGTGTCGATAGCTTTAACCCCGGTGTAGGTAATATGTTACTTCATTTCCGAAAAAACTGACAGTTCTCGAGGGAAAAGCGATAAACTTTTACACAGGTGCAGTCGAAAATAAGTAATCACTACATAGTATAAAACAAAGTCGCTTTTTCTGTCCCTATATTCCTATGTATGCTTAAATCTTTAAAACTACGCAACGGATTTTGATGCGGTTTTTTTTTAATAGATAGAGTGATTGAAGAGAAAGGTTTATGTGTATAATACTTTAATCCGGAGCGAAGCGAATATCCCAAATACTGCCTCAGAAATCGTTGACCTCAATTCAATTGGCCTATTTTATATAAATTCAACATTATCTAATCTCCTACATTTTAATCCTCTTCATTTTAGGTCCTGATTAGGCGGCCAAGCGTACAACGAACAGAATCAGAATCAGAATCAGAATAATCTTTATTCAAGTAGGTTTACAAATAATAAACTCTTTTGAAACGTCATAGTAGCGACTTAGCCTAAATTGACTGCAGGTTCAAATCGCGACCGATCAGAGAAAAAATCAAAAAATCAAAATCAAAATGTTTATTCAGTAAATAGGCCCCCATGGGGCTCTTTTACACGTCGAGAAGAACCTGTAAGAAACTCTGTCGGGTGTCTTTTTTTTTTTCGACGTTCGCAACCTTTTGTCGCAAGGACTAAACATTTTATTACAAGCAATTCAGTCCCAAGCATTGTTATCATTAATATAGTCTTTAATACTATAATATGCTTTAGAAATTAGTTTACGCTTAACGTAACTCTTAAATTTATTTACTGATAGTTCAGTAACATTACTTGGGAGCTTATTATAGAACCTAATACCATAAAAGAGTTTTTTATTTTATGGAGCCGCGTGAAGGGCACTGCGAGCTTATATTTTTATTGTGAACGAAAATAACGAAGATGTATGAAGCGAAGCTATGTGGACCGAAGCCCTAATTTAACTGGGAGACTCTCTTTGACATGGTTAGGCCTTGCCTTTTATCTTTTCTCGTTGTTGTGGCGACCTATTTTTTCGTGGGATCCGTAAGTGTCGGATTCACCTCTTTTTACCTTACTGCAGAGTCAGGAGGGTTATGTTTTCTGAGCGTTTGTAGGTAGGGTTATTCACATTACGCATAATTTTCTTTTTATCGAAAGGCATTTCTCACAGCATGTTTTTTTTAGTAGTCACATCTCTAACCTAACCTATGCTACTTAATCGATGTTTAAGATGTCTTGGAAACATTACAGCTACAGCAAAAAAATGCGTTCGATGAAATGAAATTCGATGAAGTGAAATTCGGTAAAATTATGAGTCACCATGTATATTATGTCTATTTTTTGCCATTTGATCAAATTTGTAATCATGAATATAAATAAAAATTCACGCAACCTATTTTAAAATCAAAAATTAAAACCATAATGATCAATAGTTGGAAACGCAAAATATAGAAAAATGACGATGTATTGTCGGTAAAAAGGTAGAAAGAAGTAAGTAAGTAGAGTTAGACAAGTTTTTAAGTTAATTAGGGTGTAAGTAAATTAAGTGTTGTTAAAACATTTGCCCGTATGAAATTTACACGCTATATTTTTAACATAATTATTACATCGGCAAAAAAATTGCTATTGGCTTTTAAAACCTTGCTCTTTGTTACACTTGTAACCCGACCATACACGAAGGAGGATAACATTTTTGATCCGTTTGTATGTATGTAAGGTCCATTCATATTCATCTATCCATCCATACATCAATACTATCACACTATCTATATTAATCTATATATAGTATATACATAACATCACGCTTTCATTCGCAGAGTGAGGTAGGCAGAGCTATAAAAATACCAACAACTCTAAAAGGACTTATTTATAATTCTGTTACCACATTTTGTACAATCAGGCTAAGATGTTTACCAGTGTATTATTGACAGGTTGCCCTTATTCCCTTAGTCGCTTCTTACGAAATCCACGGGAAGACATGGAGTGGCACTATTCTATCCCGGCAACCACACGGGACTAAATAATATAAATAATATAATATAAATATAATATAAAAGAAGAAACTGACTGACATATCACCGCACAGCCCAAACAGCTAGGTCTAGATACTCGTATTTCAAATTTGGCAGATGAGTTCCTAATGGATACACTAAGGAACGATCTTAGGAAGTTCATCCTCTAAGAGGTTAAATTAGGGGGAGTACTGGGAAAATAATTCGAAAACGAAACGAAGTCACGGGCGTCCCCTAGTATTATAAATGCGAAAGAAACTGTCTGTCTGGTACGCATACACGGCTAAACCACTGACCCGATTTTGAAAGTGAAAATTAAAATTAAAAACTATTTTCCCAACTAGGCAAAAACGACACGTTGGCCAAGTTGGGAGTGACCCTGCCTCCGAAGCCAGAGGTCCTGGGTTCAAATCCCGGTAAGGGCAGATATTTGTGTGATGAGCGCAAATATTTGTTCCTGAGTCTTGGACGTTTTCTATAAATATATTTTAGTATGTTTTTCTCTATTTAAGTTTGTTTACCGTTGTCTAGTACTCATAGTACAAGCCTAGAGCTTAGTTTGGGACTAGGTCAATTTGTGTGAGATTGTCCCCCCCCCTGAATTTGGTATTGAGATAGCTTAAACCGCGGAGGAAGATAAAGGACACTTTTAACCCGCGATAATCGCGAATAAAAAAAACATCATTACAGCGACCAATATCTATTATTATTTGCATCTTGGCAAACTGTTTACAGTAGCGAGCCATCTATATCAGCTAGCGCTATTAATTAACGGTATTTTTTCCTATCCCTCATAATTTAAGAGATGACCGTAAGTGGATCACGTGGTTTATTGTACGAGAATGTCACACATTTTTGAGCGATATAAAAGAAAAACGTTAACAGGGCCTCTATTCAGGTGCGTTAAAACGATATCGTGTTTGACACGTTTAAGAATCGTTTATGTCACAGTCGCTATTATTGTAAATGACATAAGAGTTATCAAAACGTTGACAATACGGAAACAGGTCAAAAACTATATCGTTATAACGCAGTTGAATAGAGGCCCAGGGCTGGAATTCTACACGATAATAACGATATCGTCTTTGACCTGTTTCCGTATTGTCGACGTTTTGATAACTCTTATGTCATTTACAATAATGGCGACTGTGACATAAACGATTCTAAAACACGTCAAACGCGATATCGTTATAACGCAGTAGAATAGAGTCCGTCGCCTCGACGGGTTTCCGTATTATCAACGTTTTGATAACTCTTATTTAGTTGACAGCAATGCCGGCCGAGTTGTTGGCGGTCGAGTTGTTATTGTACACGTCAAAGACGATATGGTTTAACCCATTAGAATAGAGACCCTGATTTATTTTCCGGCAAGAAATGTCATAGAGTATTTCTTTCTTATTTTTACCCGACTACGGCGAAGCAAAGGAAGCGTAATGATTTTGACACCCTATGTATATTTTTATGTATGTATGTATGATTGTATGAATGTATGTATGTATGTATGTATGTTCCACTCTGGCGCCGTTCCTAATGACCCGATTTTGACAAATGAGGTGTCTATCGATTTGACTTTTTTGTGCGATGGTTATAAGCTATTTCGTTTTATTATAAATTAAACATGGCAGATGGAAATTTAAAAAATGTAATTAATAGATTTTGAGGACCATCTAGCGGGCAGTTCCGCTACCGGATGGTAGATGGTGTAGGTAAGCAATGTTTGTGTCATTTGTTACACGTGTTTGGCCTTCGACTACAAACAATTTTTTTACATTTTTTTTGCAGAACTGCAAAAACCCAACTTCGGGTTTTTTTTTAAATTTTGTTTTGTAGGCAGAAGTTTTGGAAATAATGGTAGAAAAGGGTTTTCTATCCAAATATGTCAAAAGATACTCTTTATAATAATTACTCGCCGTAATTTAACAAGTTTAAATAACTTTATAAAAACACTTTTTCAAATTACATACATACATACATAACATCACGCCTTTATTCCCAGAGTAGGGTAGGCAGAGCTACAGAAATACCAACAACTCTAAAAAGACTTGTTGATAATTGATAACCACATTTTGCACAATCAGGCCAAGAAGTTTACTAGTGTATTAGTGACAGGTTGCAAGCCCATCACCTAACAGTACTGAGTTTTTTAAATTAATGCGGTTAATAACTAACACTAATGTAAATAAACGAGATTTTCCGATCAAAATCGGGTTCATAACAAATGGCAACATCTTCGACAAAGCAGAATGTCATAAATTATACAACCGAGGTAAAAACTGCGAAAACACAAAAGTAGTTTCCCAAAATTAACGGTTTTCCCGGCTGTATTTCAATTTGCAAAGCATCATATATCTATCAAGCCTTTTACCTCCATCCATGTTTATTCTTCTACAGACTCCCGCATTCAAAACAGAAACCTTTAACGTTTTCACCTAAAGTCTCCAGTGCCCGAGGGAGAAGAATTGTATGAGAATACGTGACTAGTGGAGCTGTTGGCACTGGGCTGTCGAGATAAAAATAGGTCAAGTACAGGGTTTGTACTCGTTAAATATACCTATGTTGGGGTAGGGGTGACGATAAACCTACTCCGAGATTGGATTGATTACGAACAAATTCGGAAGATTGAAAGGTGTAAATTTTGATGTCAAATGTATAGTCGGCCAAGTAAAGTGGCATGTGAATATTTACCAATTTGTGTGTGAATGTGGGTATTTTCTATGTAAGGGAGAGCGGGGCTGAAAGTGCCGGGGGTACGTTATTCCGATGATAATAGAAATGCAAGTAAAAAACGGAGCAATTTGTATGATGTTTGACGCGAAACGTTATGAAATTATGCCGTTGCAGGAGCCATTTAAGTTGCTTCCATTATAGTATAATAGTAGTTATGAAAAAAAAAAACTAAATCAACGGAACAACGAACCCCACAAAATAATACCTTTTTGCCTTTGATTTTTTGTTAAATGAGTTGTTAGTCCACACAAAATAAAAACATATTTTGACGAACTGCCGTGATACCAAAGAAGGCAGCTAACTACATAGTAATAGTATAAGCATTTTAAATCTAATGTGGGTGCAGTAGAGTATATAATGCTTCGACTACTAAATTTCAGTTAGCCGCCTTCTTTGGTATGACGGCAGCGAACTACGAAATACTCCTTTAGCGTGTGTGAACTGAGATTTATTTTTTTAAGGATAAGTTTGTATTTCAAAAGGATGGAACAACCAGCCCCATAGTGGGATTAGTTGTTCCGTTCCGATCGATCTCATAAAAAATGATTTTATTTGAAAACTGTTTAACGATGCACAAAACAATATCACTATTCAGAAACTCCAATAACCATTATTTAAATGTGTGTGTAAGCCACACAACATATTATTATACACTATTTTCTGAGGTCAATTTTGTGTTTTATGAAAATCGGCACTTTCAGCCTTATATAAGTATTTATTCCGGGTCTCTATCGTTTGACCGAATTACATATGCAATAATTTCACTTTCCCAAATTTCATATGACATAATTTTATATGCCATAACGAAAATGTGCCATAATATTCATTTTTTCTGAAACTATGAACTATTCAGAATTGTAATAAAACAAACCTAACCTAACCTATTGGGCTATATACGATGAGATCTAAAAATTACCTGAAAAGTTTACGAATTCAGAACAAAATGCCTTTATGGCAAATTAAATTAAGGTATGTGATATTAGGGAAAATTAAGGTTTTAGCCAGTAACCATTATGGCAAATAAAATTAGTGCAAATTAAATTATGAATTAGGGAATATGGGCTTGTAGTACTGTTAGGCGATGGGCTTGTACATAAATTTGTACAGTTTCCGAACAAGCAGCAATAAACGACTTCTACGCGAACGGAGACGCGGGGAAAAGCTATGCCTAATAACTTTATGAGAACAGTTTTTATAAGCAGTACACAACGACTTAAAAGTCTGTTATTGACGAACGCACTATAATATTCTGTCAAAGAATATAGTGACGACTAGATACGAGTATATTATTGATTTGTTATAGTTATTACTTTAATTTATATTCCGCATTGTGACATTTAAAACATTATTAAGTTTTTGACACACTGACTGTAGTATTCGAGCTACATTTTTTTTTACAATTAGTTTTACGTTTTTACACTTTTATAAATTTTTATTTTTTACTCTGTTGATCTTATTGTGAATTTATTATAACTGCAACATAATATTAATGTAATTTCCAATACGAAATAAATGACTACCTACCTACCTACCTAATATAAGTTAAAAACACATTTATAAGAGTTGTTGCCATACATCATTATCCTGTTAGTATTTCAGGTAAAAAATTACACAAATATTTATAATATCACAAAAAGCATTGAAATTATTCTAATATTCGTTTCATTACTTTTTAAAGGAACAAAAACATGTGAACAGATAACCTAGAACTAAACTAACGTGTAGTTTATAACCTATTTGTTTGACCGTTACCGGCTGCAGCCGTTCCCGGGTTAACTCGGTAATTTATGTAACTACCCCCGAACGCGGTAAATTGTCCCGGGGGGCGCCACTAACCTTGTAAGGCTCGAGCGGCTTGATTGTAAGCGGTTAAGGGGTAACTAACGTCTCCTTACAAACGATAAAAAAATAATACGCGATTGATATTTTTGCAAGCTACTTGTTTTATTTACCCGGCAACCCCGTGTGGTTGCCAGGTTAGAATAGTGCCACTCCATGTCTTCCCGTGGATGTCGTAAGAGTTGACTAAGGGAATAAGGGCTTGTAGTACTGTTAGGCGATGGGCTTGCAACCTGTCACTAATACACTAGTAAACTAGGCCTAGTTGTGCAAAATGTGGTTACAGAATTATAAACAAATCTTTTAAGAGTCGTTGGTATTTCTATAGCTCTGCCTACCCCACTCTGGGAATGAAAGCGTGATGTTATGTATGTATGTATGTTTTGTTGTTCAATTTCGCAAGGAAGATTTAAACAACTTCCAGGGAACTTTATGTTGGTCTTAACAAGCATTAAATGACTTTGCAAAAAAAAATACAGTAGGTAACAAAAGCTTGTCCCAAAAAATTTATTTATCTTAAGTAATTACCTTGCAAAAAAAGTACAGTCGGTAACAAAAGCTTGTCCCAAAATTTTTATTTATCTTTATTTATAATTTTCCCATTGATTTTGACGTTGTATGTACTAAACTTAATAAAGAATATGGATGGTAAGAAAAGGTAGGCAACAACAGGTGCTTTATCCTTGGTAATTAATACATACATACATACATAAAGTCACGCCTTTATTCCCTGAGTGGGGTAGGCAGAGCTACAGAATTACCAACAACTCTAAAAAACTTGTTGATAATTCCGTAACCACATTTTGCACAATCAGGCTAAGATGTTTACCAGTGTATTAGTGGTAATTAATATTTAATTAATATTTGTTCATTAGTATATTTTGTCAAGATTCAACGCCTTAATCGATTTACGTGATTGTTTGTAATCCAAACACGGTTAAACGTCCGTTTATCTGGGATAAATGGGATCGTTCCCTAAGGTAATAGCGAACGAAAACTCGCGCAAAAGTAGTAAGTAAGCTTTATGCTTTTTTATGTTAAGGAGGAGGCACACGAGGACTCAGGCCACCTGATGGTAAGTGGAATCTGAAACCCATAGACATTTGAATTCTCAAGACTATAATCCTAAGACCTCAAATGCGTTGCCAACCCTGAGCACTAAGATGGAATCCTTCTATGCTAGTAATTTCACCGGTTGTCTTATCCCCACACTGGATCAAAACAATGAAACACTGTTGCTTGTGTGATATAAAGAAAGCGAAAGAAATAAAAAGTTAACTCAACCACAACAGAAATAAATAAAAAACTACTTTAAACTACAATACAACAGGGCTGGGATTCTACAAGGTAATAACGATATCGTCTTTGACCTGTTTCCTTATTGTCAACATTTTGATAACTCTTACGTCATTACAATAATGGCGACTGTGACATAAACGATTCTAAAACACGTCAAACGCGATATCGTTATAACGCTGTAGAATAGAGGCCCAGGCAGAGAGGGTAAGTCAATTAATAATAATATGTTTTACTGTTAGGTAAGCTCAATCATTCAAAGATGTTTAAAAGATTTCTTATGACACAAATACGAACACAGTGACTCAGACATGACATGGCAGCCAAAATACTAAAGATGAAGACAAATTAGAAAGCTAATTATATTTTCAAGGAGTCGTCGAAATGTATTTGGCAAGTGACACATGTTTTGAATGTTCAAGTCGTACTAAATTATAATGTGCATAAGTGCATTGTATCATAGTGTTTATTAATAGATTTGACGACATGGTGGCCTAGTTGGGAGTGACCCTCCTCCGAAGCCAGCGGTCCTGGGTAATCCCGGTAAGGGTAAGTTTGGGACAAGGTCAATTTGTGTGAGATTGTCCTGTGATATTTATTTATTTTTAGATTTATATTAAGTTATAGAAACGTGTATTTTTGGAACTTACATGTGTTGGATTTGGGACTATAATATTTTACCTATAGAGGCGTCACTGCGCGTGCAAAACTCGTGCGTGTTTGCTTTCACATAAAGGATTTCATACTTTATTTGAACTGTATAAGATTTAAAATACTCTTTATAGAATATAACACATAGCAGTTTATGCACGTGCAATGTTGAGTTTAAAAAGTCTTCAAGTCAGTTAGGCTCGTGTTAAATAACTAAATCTTTGCGGACAAAGTCAAAGACAGAGGCTAGTAACGGTTATAATAACGTAATTCGCTAGTGCCAGTTCATGTAATATAAAAAAAAATACCATACATAAGTTTTAAGCTGTTGGTTTCAGTTTTCTGACAATGATCATGAAATCCACTGAGTTTTTTAAGTAATCCATTATAATTTAAATTAAATTTAACACATCATAAAACATAGTTAAATACTAATATATTTTATTAACCATACTATTCAACATTTGCATGTATATTACGAATTATACAAAAAAATCGTTTGATAATTTCATGAGCAAAATGATTAATTCATAATTAACTTCGCCTTAAGCTCTTCACCCTGAGAGCTAAGGGTCGAATTAAACGCCGAGCGTGTCCCACGTGTAATAATTAATAATAATTAACTTTTAACTCTCGGAATATTTAATATTAATTATTAATCCCTGAGATTTTCATTAAAACGATGAACGAAGTGTTTAGATGAAGATTAAATGAAAACAATCGTTTCAAATCAAATAAATAAGTAGGTATATAAATAATGCCATGAATTTGTTTTTTTATGTCATGCAAAAGACAAACGGTCACACCTGCCCTCTGATGGTAAGGCATGTGGACAAAAAAGGCCAAAAGTTTTTTTTTTTTTTTATGTTAAGCAGAAGGCACACGAGCACTCCAGCCACTTGATGGTAAGTGGAATCTGAGACCCATAGATATTTTTCTCAAGACTATAATCCTAAGACCTCAAATGCGTTGCCAACCCTGAGGACTAAGATGGAATGCCTCTATGCTAGTAATTTCACCGTTTGTCTTATCCCCACACCGGAACACAACAATGCGAACACTGTTGCTTGGCGGGTGGTTAATGGATAAGATGGTGGTAGCGATCCGGACGGACCCTGCACAGGGTCCTACCACCACTAAACCCTTGTGAGACCCGGTATGTTAGACCTTTATTTTTCTGAGTGTTAACTTCATTGGTTTTAGAACTGAAAATCACAGAGCAAAGGTAATTGAGCTTTGTTAGCTTGCGAGTAGATTCAAATTCCCACACAAAAATATCATTGCTTATACCGTCGTGGGCCTCACGGTTTGTAATATAAGTTAAGTATTTTCCAGATTTTTGGTATGTGTGGTTTTGGCTCTCCACCTCCACGTACAGTCGAAGTCATAAATATGTCTTTAGTACCTTGTTACTTTCATTCACTGAAACAATTTTATATATAATATTTGAAATTGACTCAGTGAATGAAAGTGACAAGGTACTAAAGTGTAAACATATTTATGACTTCGACTGTACATGCATGACTCGATGTATGAATGTGGAAGAAGCGGAAGAGATTTGTCAGGATCGTAGCAGGTGGAAAAAAGTGGTCTCTGCCTACCCCTCTGGGAAACAGGCGTGATTTAATGTATGTATGTATGGTTTTGGCTGTAGGGGGTGGGGACACGCAACTCTCACGAAAATGGCACCTTTACTGTTCAATAGGTCCCAAAAATCCTTTAAATATCAAAATAATTATGAAATACAATAGTACAAGCCTAGAGCTTAGTTTGGGACTAGGTTTATTTATGTGAGATTGTCCCCTGATATTTATTTATTTATTTTTAAATAGCTGCCCTCATAAGCCAAAAGGCGGTATCTCAAATCCACTAGCTAAAGCAAATTAAATCATATCTCTTTAGTAATAAGGTTGCATTTGCTACAGAAAAGTTTGTCTGAGATACTGCCATTTATCTTAGTAAGCAGAAAAGTACACGTTATTAAAATAACTATCCAACAACATGACACACGATGTTGAAACGGAAAATATTTCTTTTTTAATATTTATGTTTGGACATGGCAAAACTATAAAGATGCCTAGTTTGACTTTGGAGCCCTAACATAAGAAATATATTTTTAATTAAATAACTACTTAAGTAAAAGCTAAAATAGGGCACAATGCGTGTTACTCAAAGATTAACGTATTAACTTTAAAATGGCTAAAGTTCTAAACTACCCTTGTTTAACTTGAAATTTAGGTGCCTTCAGAATTTTCGAACAAAGATCGTATCTTACTAAAGTTTTCAGAATATTTTGTTCGAGTATAATATTTATAACGAGAGTAAACTGTTTGAAATGTGTCGTTCCAGATGTCAAAAGCTGCGATCATTCTTCGTAGGATGAAGTGGGTAGCTATGCATGCGTTTTTGCTGTACTTACCTAATAAATTCATAGTATAATTAATTTGTATAAGTAGGGTATAACATTAAAATAGTTTAACTCATGAGCGCACTATTCACCAACAAACTGACCCTAGTTTGGTGATATTTTTGTATACCTATCACTTAAGTTGTTTTTGAAATAAATAAATAAAATTAAAAAATAATCTTACTTTTTTTAACGTAATTTTGAAATTGGTTGTATTATTATTACTCGTAAGAAGTAATGAGTTAATTTTTAGTACATACTTACAGTGTTCTGTTATGATCAGTCGGTATTAAGGGTTTTGGTATAAAACATTACCAATGCCGTCATGATGTTTTGGCTTGTTTTACGCTGAGTTGCCGCGTTTTGTCAAATTTCTACAACAAGAACATATTTTCAAACATATTTTGTAGTACTGGTACTTTATTCTACTGCTATAACGATATCGTGTTTGACGTGTTTTAGAATCGTTTATGTCACAGTCGCCATTATTGTAAATGACATAAGAGTTATCAAAACGTTGACAATATGGAAACACGTCAAAGACGATATCGTTATTACCGTGCAGAATCCCAGCCCTGATAGAAGCACTCATGGCGAATCGTTTGATGCAAGTTAACACAAAACGCTGTAATTCGAGTTACAGCGTTCTGCCGTTGAACGGCAGACGACAATCACGCCTATGTATCTACCCTTTTGATGTATTAAACTTGATAATATTTGCTTGAGACTGATTTTTGATTTAATAGGTGAGTACTTATAACATCGTAACCCTGGTAAACCATTTTTTAAATATATCTTGTATATACATACATAACATCACGGCTTCATTCCTAAAGTGGAGTAGGCAGAGCTACAGAAATACCAACAACTCTAAAAAGACTTCTTAATAGTTCTGTAACCACATTTTGCTTAAACAGGCCAAGATGTTTCCCAGTGTATTAGTGACATTGCAAGCCCATCGCTTAACAGTACTACAAGCTCTTACTCCCTTAGTCGCCTCTTACCACATCCACGGGAAGACATGAAGTGGTCCTATTCTAACCCAGCAACCACATGGAATCTTATCGTTATATCTTGTAGTTTTATGTTAAACAAATACTATCTCCATCTCAAGTTCTTAACGCGGAAGCACATAAAGCCATCCCTTTTGACCCTCTTAAGCCGCAATTACATATACTGCAGTGAATGCCACACACGCACATACTATATACGAGAGGATCATGAATTAAGAGGCCATATAAATGATAAAGTTGGCGCTGTTTCACGATTTGTACCTCAATAACGATAAGGCCTTTGTCTCTATTCTTTTGATTTAATATAATTTTTGGTTCAATAGTTGAGTACCTAGTTATAATTCCTAAATTTTGCTAATCCCAATTTTCTGATACATGTTGTAGTTTTATAGTAAACAGCAATTATTTGCATTCAACGCTGCAACGAAAGCGCGAGCAAATTATCTCCATCTCACGTTTTTCGCGCGGAAGCACATAAAACCATCCCTTTTGATTCTTGTGTGGGCGTGGCGGCATGTGTGGCTTCTTAATTGTTCTAGGTGTATGTCGCTGACGTCATTTTGTGCGTGCCGATGTAGAAGTACGAGTATCTAAGTACATACCGCTCATCCAACTGAATAATGATGCAAGTGCCATTTTACGAATTTACAGTAGAGCAATTTAATGATTAAAACTAAACACATTTTCCTCAAAACCTTTAGAAACTGGATATTTTCACGTATTATTTACTGCAAACCTTAAGTTTGATAAAGAAAAAAATGTGATGCCGTACTAAGAATGTCTGGTATAAAAATATTTTTGTATTGACAAGTACCGACAGCTCCCTGGGCAACACGTACCTTTCCGGGCATAACTCGTTCCTATTACGGTCATAGTACTGGTCATGGTATAATGCGGAATACTAGACAGAGACCTTTACTTAAAAACATGACTCGTACTTACGTCTTTTTTACACAACTATGATATTTTAGTGTAAAATACCTTACAATTACGTCAGTGTATCTCTACGTAATACGCGCAATTTTAAAAAGGAGACATGTTTTGGCAACATTATTTATTTTAAAGTATTTGTCATAACGTTACATTTACTTCTGTGTATCTTTAAACCTCCCTTCACAACTGATATATTACGCCCTTGCTGCGGGAAGTTGGCTCAAACGTCAAAGGAAATCAATAATGACAATCATCTCCATCTAGCGGTTATCGTTGGCATAACAGTTCTGTCTTTTCCCACGGTGGATTACCCCTTGAGATCACATGATGACATTAAAACTTCAAAATTGTTTTTTTACAGTTTTGGATGAGCGAACGAAGCGAATTTAGTCCCACGTATGCATGCGTAGCATACCCCTAAATACTACTTAAGCGACTTTAAGCCTTATCTTTAAGGATATAAGAAGGGGAGAGAGAATCTTAGATATTAAAAGAGTCTCAATATACCCAAAACAACTTCGAGTTTAGAACGACTTTTTATCTTTTCAATTACGTCACCTGAGGAAGCTGAAACTCGGATCAAGTCTGCGTAAAATAAAGTTTTTTTTTTAAATTCAGTAACTTTTCCTGTTACTACGGAGTGGAGGTGATTTGGAGCCATGGAAAAAGCGAGTGAACTTAAAATGTTACAAAATAATATATCGCACCTTCGGTAGAACAAGGGCGCAATGTACAATGTGACTAAAGGGGCAATTATGCCCTTGTTCTACCGAAGGTACGATATGTAAAATCAATGAATTATTACAAGGTTACATCTCGATCGCTACCATCTTTGACCTACTTCCAAACAGCAGTGTTCGCACTGTCGTGTTCCAGTTTGATAAAACAACCGGTGGTGGGTAAGCAGCGTGTTTGTATTCCGAATATTACATTACAGTCTTGGGACTGCAGCCTTAAGATTAAATATGTTTATATATGGGGGTCAGAGCCTACTTGACATCAGGTGACTTGTATGCGGATTTACCTTCTCTATCTAGCATTACATACTCCTAGTAAGTATTTCGTTTGTGGCGGTATCGACTATACTCGTATTTCATTAAATAACACATAAGTAAAGTTCAAAAACAACCAAATTGTATTATTTACTTGTTTTTGTGATGATTACAAGCTATTCGTCGCTAGATAATGTCAGTTTATTCGACTGTTTAGTTCATAAAAGTTGGTAGAAGTTTATTAGATCGCTTTATTATGCATCAGGTACGATCGTGATCGGGGAAACGGTGCAAAACCTAAACAAAATATAATAATAATTAATGATTTCTTTACTAACTTAAGTTAACCTAACATCTGTAAACTATCACTATGGAATGCAATAAACATTTGAGTATAGAGTATAATAACTTGTAAAGCTGACATAAAGGAGAATTTTACAACCAAGAAAAATATTTGCGGGTGATAGGACCTTGTGCAGGGTCCGTCCGGATCGCTACCACCATCTTATCCATTAACCTACCGCCAAACAGTAGTATTCGCCCTGTTGTGTTCTGGTTTGGGGATAAGACAGCCGGTGATATTACTAGCATAGAGGCATTCCATCTTGGTCCTCAGGGTCGGCAACGCATTTGCAGTCTTGTGAATGCGAATGTCTATGGGTCATAGTCTCCACTTACCATCAGGTGGCCTGTGTGCTCGTTTGCCTTCTCAATACCATAAAAAAGGGGCAGATTAGTGTTCAACTTAACTCTATATCAAAGTCTCGGATTTGGTTTAAGGATATTTTAATATGTTCACGGCTGTAATGAAAGTTTTGTAAAAGTTTTGAACAGTTTTCCTCGATCATTATTATGACGCTTGGCAAAAACAATTTTGAAAAACGACTAAACCAAAAAATACACGCATGAAAATGTTAAAAATGCTTTGAAGAGAACTTATTAATTTAAAAGTGGACCATCAGAATTAAGGTATTTGTTACTTGTTCCACTTTGTTACCCAGCTAAGTACGAGAAGCAGCCAGCCTAACTGACTTAGTGGCCCGTCGTATTCAATGGGCTTGTCTCCATTTCATCACTTCGCGGGTTCTATCCCGATTTGCATTTTTATGAGTTCAGTATTCCTGGAGGAGATACTGTCACCGATACGAATATCAAGCGTGTACTTGGTTACTTAGATATTTGCATAAATCAAAGGTTTTCTGTAGGCATTGAGATAGGTAACAAGCAGAGCCCGGAATTTTCGTAGAATACATACATACATACATAAAGTCACGCCTTTATTCCCGAGAGTGGGGTGGGCAGAGCTACAGAATTACCAACAACTTTAAAAAACTTGTTGATAATTCTGTAACCACATTTTGCACAATCGGGCTAAGATGTTTACCAGTGTTTACAAGCCCTTATTCCCTTAGTCGCCTCTTACGACATCCACGGGAAGACATGGAGTGGCACTATTCTAACCCGGCAACCACACGGAAAAAATATGATTTATATTATATATATATTATTATATATTTTCGTAGCAATTTTCAATAAAAGAAAAGAAAAGAAATACATTTATTCGTGACAAACATCAACAAATAACAGAGAAATACGCACCAGAAAAATGTAGTCACGAAATGGTTCCAACTCAGCACAGTGCTAGCATTTGTCAGCGCTGATCTTCCGTTGGATTCACCAGCCCCCTATTTCACCATCTTGACAATGACACGTGACAGGTGACAATTCGGTAAACACTGCAATGTAAACACGCTGATACATCACTGGGTTTCATATAAACTGCGCCATGTATACTGAAATGTCACCTGCCACCTGTCATTGTCGGTATGGTGAAATAGGGGGCAGGTGAGATCATGGAAGGTTACACACATGATTATTTAAACAAATTGTGCCTAGCTAAGAAAACAAAATGAAATAAATTAAGTCATATAAAATATAAATCATAAATTTGCACGCATTCGATCGCCCCTTTATCGCCCTACTTTTTGGCTGAAGAGGCAAAGTTCCCTTAGCCTTACCCAAAAACATAAGACGGAAAAGAAAAAAACGGACACAAAAAAACAACGCTCGTGACTTCCCATTTATCGACTTCCATTAGACCATAATGTATCGATACAATACAGATTACAAAAAAAAAAAAACATTAAAAGTAGAGGTAAACAACAGGTCTTATCGCGTTCTCTTTCTGATTAGAATAGGTGTATGAGAAATTTTAAAATTGACATATGCAATTAAATATAAAAGTTACTTGGATAACAACATGGTCTATAATTCATCAGTTCGCAAATACGCCTACCAATATTTAATCCACTGCAGCTTTTTTAATTTCATGGTGAAATACGAGTATTTATATTAGTGCTATCAAATTAGGTAACGTAAGTGTTTCATTGGCTATTTATAAAAAAAAATATGACCATTTGATTTTCCATGTTTGCTTTACAAAAAGTTGCTCTCAGTCTATTTTAAAGTTAAATATCGATATGTATCTAATTGTAAGTCGATAAATGAGCAGTCACTATGACAGCTCAAAAATGCCACGATAATTCCAGTCTCTGGTAATAATAGTAAAGTCACAAAGTAGGACAAATATTATGATCAATGATTAGGGCGTCTTCACATAAAAGTAAGTATACTGTGAAGGTTGTCAAAATCCATCCTGGATGGTTCCTATAGAGATAAACAGATGGGTGTTATTGACAGCTAGGAAAATCTTTTTGTTTATGGCATAGACACACGAGCACTCAGGCCACCTGATGATAAGTGGAATCTTAGACCCATAGACATTTGTGTTCTCAAGACTATAATCTCAAAAGTGTAATTCTAAAACCTCAAATGCGTTACCAACCCTGAGGACTAAGATGGAATTTCTCTATGCTAGTAATATCACCGGTGGTCTTATCCCCACACCGAAAATCGACATTGCGAACACTGCTGCTTGGCGGTAGGTTAAAGGTAAGATGGTGGTAGCGAACTGGATGGACCCCGCACCACTTTATAACTAAATAGGTAGTTTGCAAACGAACACCAGGATAGTATAATGTTTGATTATGAGGAAATCAGGTAAAAAAAAGCGTATAGAATTGAAAAACAATTAAATATTATGCAACTTAGTCAGCATATTTATTAAATTTAAACAAGCCTAACTACCTACAGGTTTGGGATTCTACACTGTAAAAACGATTTTGCCTTTGACGTGTTCTGTATTGTAAACGTTTTGATATCTCTTATGCAAGAAGCTTATACATGACACTGGAGATTGCACGGCAAACAACGCCTTGAAGCCAAGTGACCTTGAATGACGTGGCTTATGTTTTTTGTCCCTTTCTTTAGGATGAAAAGAAAGTGGCCAAAAACATAAGTGACGTCATTCAAGGTCACTTTTCTTGGCTTCAATTCGTTGTTCTTACTCTTATGTACTTGACAGTAATGGCCGCCGAGTTGAAAACAATACTAATACATGTCAAACGCATTTTCTTTAAACCTAGTATCATGTATGAGTACCAAGGGTCTTTAAGGTGATATCAGACGGTTCACTCGAGTGAATGTTCTTTCGAGTGAATGCTTCATTTTTCTTTCATTCAATGTTCACACGGTTTAGCTATAATGACGTAAAAAAGAATATTCATCCGTAGTCTTCTTCAATATGGCGTCAAATGAAGTCCTGCGTCTTGGTTCCAGCACTTCCAGCCAATGGCCGAATTCGAGTGAACGTTCTCTTTGTGTTCAGACTGTTCATTTTTCGTTCATTCGGAGTGGGATTGAATGATGCCGAATGAAAACATCTAACATCGGTTGATCAATTCACTAATGAATTCATTCGGCACTCTTCTTTCACTTTGCGTTCAGATGTGTCACTTTGAGAGAAAGATGCAAGATCGGTTGATCAATTTACTAATGAAATAAGAAAATGAACAATAAATGAACTGTCTGATATCAATATCACCTTTAGCCGCAGATGGACGGGCAGACGGACATACCGAAACTATAAGGGTTCTTTGTAGACTAAAGAACCTTAAAAACTCGAGTAATCGGGTCATGCACAGATTTAAGTTATCGTATTTCCTGTGGTCACACCGAAAGTATACGTTTTTAAGGCCTAATTTTCTGGTTAGGCCCATTCCCGCATAAACGGCTTCAGGACTGCTTTAGACCTATCACTATAAGAACATAACTTATATGACCACAGGAAAGACAACATTGATTTTAAAAGTGTAATACCCAACTACCTAATAAACGTCAAGTAACAACATTAACGTTATTTTGGACGTAATCGGATAATAATTTACGAGGTAAAGTTTGTAACTCGAGTGTAAGAGCGGTCTAAGCACACCTTTACTCGCTTTGCTCGTGGTTCAAGCTTAATTGACATCGTTCCTAAGCTTACTAAAGCTTTGTAATGAGAGCTTAAGAAAGGGTTACTTTGTGTTACGTTGCTTGGAGATAGAATTAAAGCTCTGGTTTATAAGGGCAGCTGTTGTAATGTTAAATGTCGACGACATAGGTACCTACGAGTATTATTTTATTGAAAATCTATGCGTAAAATAATATTGCCTCTAATGCTGCCGTTTTGTTTTTAACTCAACCGCAATTAGTATCAATTAAATAAGAGCTATCGTAACGTTCACAATGCGATAACATGTTACATACATACATAACGTCACGCCTTCATTCCCAGAGTGGGGTAGGCAGAGCTACAGAAATACCAACAACTTTAAACAGACTTGTTGATAATTCTGTAACCACATTTTGCACAATCAGGCCAAGAAGTTTACTAGTGTATTAGTGACAGGTTGCAAGCCCATCGCCTAACAGTACTACAAGCCCTTATTCCCTTAGTCGCCTCTTACGACATCCACGGGAAGACATGGGAGTGGCACTATTCTAACCCGGCAACCACACGGGCGATAACATGTTAAAATAGAGAAACATCAAACGCCATTTCTGGCCGCATTAGTTTGTTTTTGTTGTTACGAATCTAACCTAACCTACGTTAATAATGTTAAACATAATCCTGAAAACAATAGTTTCAGCAGACCATAGCGTTCGATGAAATTAAACTCGACGAAATGATGCAATTGTTGTAGTGAACTTCGATAAAATTATGGGTTACTACTACAAAGAAGTGTACCGTCAAACGGGGGAAAATGAGACGATTTTCAAATTCCCGGGCAAAAAAAACATAGTTCTAATATGATTAGAAATCTTTTTGCTAGTCTCAGCTTACAGTCTGTACTTATATTTTCTGATTTGTACATAATATTAACAGGTATATGAATAGTTTTTTTATATATTTTTTTTATGGCTGTCATAAGACTCATAAGTTAGACTGTAAGGTGGGGTAATTTAAGACATCAACTTCTTCGTGAGATTTATCGATGTTACACCGTGAATTAGACATCTTAGGAGATTAATAACGTCTTAAAAAAAATGTACTAGTAAAGGTGTGTTCACAGAGACCAAGATTTATTTAAAAAAACTTTTTTTTTTAAATCATCATTTAATCTTTTATACTTAATTTAACAATGGAGATCTACGTTTGATCAGTCTTTAATTACGTTTTTGCGTAGGAAATCACAATCTTAACCTAATTCTATTGAAAAATATGCCTAAAAAATCAACAATGCTAGGCATAAAATTACAGAAAAATATTTCAAAAATACTAGGCATAGAATTACAGAAAAATATTTCAAATATAATCAACAATTTACGAACACGAATAATCCTTTATAAATTTCGGGAAGGTGTGTCTCCCTCTTTGAGCGGACGCACTGTTAAAATAACATCTTTTGTTTGCACTAACTGCTCGTCATCCACTTGAGGATATATAAAAGTGTCGTCTGCCTTCCCAGATTTTCTCATAAATTTCACAAAAATACACTCCTCCTCTTCCAGGTCATTTATAACTTTTCCTATAATTATTTTCTCCAGAGCTTTCTTTGTGCCAGCGTTATACATTCGTCCAATTTTCCCCAATATGAACGCCCTTTACTTTTCCGTGTTTTGTTTTCGCGATGGTTGGCATTACTGGAGTAATGTCAATTTCAAACGATCGGCGATGGAAATGAGGTTGGCCTACAGGGAATTTATTGTGAAACAACGTGAAACTGACGTGAATATCTCTAACGATGTTGCCATGACAAGTGATCAAAGGTTACCCTACATTTTGTCCCATTTAACACACCAGTCTTATTTTCCCCCGTTTGACGGTATCCCCATTTGATTTTCAACTTTAGTTTATATGCAATTGCCCGTCTCCGTCCGCGTGGAAGTTGTTAATCACTATTCCTTTGGGAACAGTCCATATTTTCAGGATAAGAAGTCCCCTACCTCCTTCCTCGGGACTAAAACTATCTCTGTTTGTGTAATTTATTCGTAAAAAAATAATAAACAGACAGACAGAGTTTAACTTTTCTAATATTAGTATAGATTTATTACTTGTTCTTATAGGGATTTTGAAAAAAAAACCCATAAATAGAATACTTTAATTTGGTCAGCAAAGCGAAGTGTGTTTTTGGCTGATCCTGTCCTCACTGTAATTTTTTTTTTATTGTGTGCAATTTATAAAAAAAAAAACTTAATTACTCTTTTTTTTAATCATTGGTTTGATACCAACTATTGTTTTAAGTATACTCAACACTGACACAATACCAGTATCTCAACCGAATCTATTATTAACTTTCTTTAGTATTAATCGAATTTCGTCATGCCCCTAACTAATCCAGTTGATCCTGAAATCAGAAACAAATAAAATTACGTTCAAAGTTGCTAACCAACTTATCAAACAAAGTAAAGGTAACTGTTAATCCGGAGTAAGTAAGCTCATTAACTTAACTTCATCAAATAACTCCGTTTTGTTGACAACGTTGATTGCAATTAATTTTAAGCAAGTTACACAAAATGTTAAACACGTACCTTAGATCATGGTTAATTAAACGTAGTTTGTAATGCTCTGTTAGATAATTTTGATACACAACTTCGTCAGTGGATTGAGAAGTAATTATTGAACACTTTCACGACCAGTCAATCAATATAAATTTTTCAATCGGAACATAATCGCTAACGATTTTGGAATGCAACTTGTATAGCCTCAGTGGAATGTCATAGAAAACCCGGGAGTCAAATTCTTGGTCGTGAACGTGTTAAATTGCCAGCAATAGTGTTGTATGGTGGTTAAAGGACTGTAATAATTTTCTGTCGAAATATTATGTCCATTTACTTACGTTATTTTGGAATTAATTCGATATCAGGCTATATGTTTTGTAAACAGTTATAAAGCGTTATTTTGACTTACTTTATTATTGAATCCACCAAAATATACCGGAAGTTGCTTAAAAAAAATTGTACCCTAAAAAGAGCTGGAATTTTTCAGGAAAAATGCTATACCTATTTTTATGGTGAAAATGTATTGTAATGTAAGACAATAACCGAAATTAAAATCCAAAAGTAAAGTATACGAAAATAATAATTAACGGAAATGGGCTAATTGTTTTCATAAATTATAATTATTTTCAATAATACTGTTCATTTTCTGTTGGATTCAGTTCAATATATAGGAATGACAAGAAGTGTGTACAAACCTTAGCGTTCCAAAACTGAACCTATATGATTAAATTTACTCGAGTTAAGCGATTAACTTCAAGAATAAGTGGATTCTGTATGTAAATGAAAGAAAATTAGTTAATGTAGATATTTTCAAAGTAAATAATAACTCTGTTTTTACAAAATTAAATCAGGTTTTTTTTTACTGTTGCGACGATAAATTTTGGTGGATTAACACAGAATGTGGTTATGAACTAGGCAAACTATTTTTGACGCAATCATATTACTGTTATAGATAATTATTATGTTGTTGAGTCTCCATACAAAGATATCGTAATATATACATATATTGTTTATGTTAAGGAGAAGGCACACGAGCACTCAGGCCACCTGGTGGTAAGTGGAATCTGAGACAAATAGACATTTCAATTCTCAAGACTAATAATCCTAAGACCTCAAATGAGTTGCCAACCCTGAGGACTAAGATGGAAAGCCTCTATGCTAGTAATTTCACCGGTGGTTTTTCCCCACACCGGAACACAACAATGTTGATTGGGGATAAGATGGTGGTAGCGATCCGTACGGATCCTGCACAGGGTCCTACCACCACTAAAAATTAACTTTCCTGGGGTAATAGTAAAAAGGTTGAAAGTGATCAATTGCATCCCGAGATATTAAGGTTGTACGAGCTACAGCGTGTGCGACGCGCCTGTGGTGCCTTGTAGATCAAGGTTATTGAATTATGATTAAAGAAAATGGTTAAGTGCGAGTTTGACTGGCGCACCGATGGTTCCGTACCGCCGCACAGTAGGTATTATTATCCTCCGATTTGAATTTAAATCTAATCAGCGTAAGCCCAACTCAACTAGTTATTTTTTTAGTTTTTCTTGTGTTTCTTCAAAGTTTGTACTAATCATACTAAGCTTTTGCCGTTTACACGATTAAACAAAAGTAAAATATAAATAAGTTAAAAAAACCTTTCTTGTATGGTAGCTTTCACTTAACTTTCTTAAAAAAATAATTCTGCCATGATCCATGATACTAAAGAAAGCGGCTATCTACATAGTAATAATATAAGCATTTTAAATCTAATATGGTTACGAATAGAGTATATAATGCTTCGACTACAACATTGCAGTTAGCCGCCTTCTTGTGTATTACGGCAGAATTGTAGTTAACGCATAATCTGATAAAATATCAACCCGTTTTTTATTATAGTTCAAAAGATACCGCTCTTTAAGGTTAGGATGGACGGACGGAGGGACGGACGGACAGCGTAGGCATACAAATAAGTAGCTTTACCATGAATTTGTATGTTTGTTTTGTTTGTAGTGGTGGTAGGACCCTGTGCAGGGTCCGTCCGGATCGCTACCATCATCTTATCCATTAACCACCCGCCAAGCAACAGTGTTCGCATTGTTGTGTTCCGGTGTGGGGATAAGACAACCGGTGAAATTACTAGCATAGAGGCATTCCATCTTAGTCCTCAGGGTTGGCAACGCATTTGAGGTCTTAGGATTATAGTCTTGAGAATTCAAATGTCTATGGATCTCAGATTCCACTTACCATCAGGTGGCCTGAGTGTACGTGTGCCTTCTCCTTAACATAAAAAAAAAAGAGTTGCGATTACCGTACTCGCTAGCGAGTCGAATGGTCTGTCCCTAACAGTATTGTAGTAGAGTATTAGAATCTCTAGCCAGTATCGTAACTGTAACTCCTGATAAGGGTTAAGTTCACGTTGGGCACGGAACCCTAAAAATATGGGCCAAATGAAGTTGTCTCTAAGCGCACAAAACTAATTTTAATTTAAACTGCGTTCAAACATGGGCATCTGGCAAAGTCATGTTTCAAAACTAAAACGTAGCAAATTTAAAAATTCACGAGTATCAAACTTTTTAGTTCATACGCGACAAAATTTATGGGACGTTTCAAATAAAGTAGAAAATATTACGGCGCAAAAAATTCTTGAAATGTATAAAACCGGGCAAGAGCATGTCGGACCATGCTTAGTGTAGGGTTCCGAAGCCGTTAAGTGCTTACTACAAACATAAAAATGAACAAGTATTAACTAATTTGCTATTTAAAGTCAATTGGTGCCGTCTTAGAGATTTTAGTAGATGTAAACACTTTAATCGCCTGTATCTCAAGAACCAATGATGTTTACTCGTTATAGTTTTCTTTTAAATGCGTTTAAAAAGATTTAAGATTTTGTTCTGATTTTTAGTAGTTTTGGCTGTAGGGGCGGGGGGACACTTGACTCTAACAAACATTTGCGATTTAATATTTCATAAACGAATTCCTTAATCGAAAAATTGTGCTTAGAAACCTGCAATATTTTGGAAAGACATATCTAACACCACCCCAGACTATGGGGTAGACGAGAAAAAAAAACATCTCCACGTTACGTGTAGGGGAGGTACAGAAAAAAAAATGTTTTCAAGATTCTATTTTACCACTCTATTGGCGTGACTAATATGTATATTCATGCCAAATTACAGCTTTCTAGTACTAAGAGTCTCTGCGCTAGGCTGCGGACGGACGGACGGACGGTCGGAAGGACGGACGGACATGGCGAAACTATAAGGGTTCCTAGTTTGAGTACAGAACCCTAAAAACAAGGGAGGAAGATAGCCCAATCAGACATGAAAATGGTTTCAGTCTTTTAAATAATTCAGGATAGATAATGAATGAACAGTTAGCGTTGGCAAATTAAACACTTTTCTCCTAGCAATTCACATTTGCGGTTTATTTCCAAACTAGCTTCTAGCCGCGAGTTTTTCCACGTAGATTTCGAATATTCCCTTGGGAAATATTAAATTTTGCCGGATATTTATTATATTTATTTATTTCAAAATCAACTTAGGTGGTAGGTATACAAAAAAATTCGTCAAACTAGAATAAGTTTGTTGGCGAATAGTGCGCTCATGAGTTAAACTTTTTTAATGTTATACCTACTTATACAAACTAATTAAGTTAAGCTACTAATCAACTTGGATTCAATTTGGTACCCACTTCATCCCACGAAGGCAATGACCTATATTATTGTGACATCACGTTTGATTGCTCTGAAGACCTTCGTGAGTTGCAGTAGGCAACCAAGAATGCAATATGTATAAATAATGTAACACTAATATATATTTTAATATTATGTATCTATATTATCTAAGAATAGTGCCACTCCATGTCTTCCCGTGGATGTCGTAAGAGGCGACTAAAGGAATAAGAGATTGTAGTACTGTTAGGCGATGGGCTTGCAAACTGTCACTAATACACTGGTAAACATCTTAGCCTGACTATGCAAAATGTGGTTACAGAATTATCAACAAGTTTAGAGTTGTTGGTATTCTGTTGCTTTGCCTACCCCACTCTGGGAATAAAGGCGTGACGTTATGTATGTATGTATTATCTAAGAGTTATTATTATAATTTTTTAAATCTCTTTACCAGTACAATTCCATATCTGGGCTCAGTTGGTTAAAAAAATTAGGTGTCATGTGTTTACGAGTCCTTGTGCCATAGTAATATTTTTACACTTTAGGCGTACCTAATTTAAGTAATGTATAACACTAGCGCATCCACACGTCCGCACGCTGAACGCATTCGCACGAACTGATAAAGTAGCCCAGAATCGTTTTCAAAAAAATGTACATAGTTAAAGGCTTAATGAAAACAAAATCATGATCGCGTCCTTTGTGTAACGAAAGTTAGTCATACAAACGATATGGGTAACTCTTTGCTTAACCTCATCTTGCTTTGATATCGTAATAATACTGTTGACGTTATGACTTCTCTTACTGTCAAACATTGTCAATACCTAATTATGATCAATATAAAATTAATGCGAGATAAACTAAAGTGGAACAAAGCCCTAACACGCAAAGTTGTAATGAAATTTACACTTCTTTAGATTATATAGAATCAGGGCTGGGATTCTGCACGGTAGTAACGATATCGTATTTGACGTGTTTCCGTATTGTCAACGTTTTCATAACTCTTATGTCATTTACAATAACGGCGACTGTGACATAAACGATTCTAAAACACGTCAAACGCGATATCGTTATAACGCAATAGAATAGAGTCCTAGTATAATAAAAACCCGAGGCTAAAAAAACCCCTAAACGATAAAGTGACATAGTCGGAAAGTCTTATTTGCGTCGTGAAAATAATTTCCTTTGACTGCTATGAAAATAACCCAATCTTTAACCGGAACCGAGTTCCCAGAAATTATTGATGGAACCGCCCCAAGTATTATCGAATCTCATCAGAGAGCAGAAATGATGAATGATTGACATACATTGGCGTTTTTCCAACGAATCTATAAAACCAATAACCATTTTGAGCACATGTAAATTCTATGGAATGTAAACCTTATTCTTTACATGTTAAAGTTTCATGTGACTGTAATATTAAATTGGCAAATAGCTTGAATAGGGTAGGAGGTATACTTCCATGAATACGTTACGGGTGAATAAAAATGCTTGTATTATACGTATTGACTGAAGGATTTTATTTTTTATCAGCCATATTAAAATCGTCGTCATGGGATCTCTGCCTTTTGGCCGAAATATTTTGGCCGAATGTCAGTATCGTTTTACAACTTTTTCATTTGCCGAACCGCTTTTTTCTGAAAATATTTTTAAATTTTATAAAACTAACTTAACTATAGTAACACGATACAGTTTGGCAATTTTTTGCTTCTGACGCACAAATACTGCATAACATCAGGCCTTTATTCTCAGAGTGGGGTTGGCAGAGTTACAGAAACACCAACAACTGGTAAAAAGACTTGTTTATAATTCTTTAACCATATTTTGCAAAATCGGCCCAAGAAGTTCACTAGTGTATTAGTGACAGGTTGCAAGCCCATCGCCTAACAGTACTACGAGCCCTTATTCCCTTAGTCGCCTCTTACGACATCCACGGGAAGACATGGAGTAGCACTTTTCTAACCCGGCAACCACACGGGGGAAACAAAAAACACACAAATACTGGTTTCACAAAAACTAGTCGAGATTAAAAAAGCCATATTTTCTTGCCTACGGCTTACATATCTTAGTCGTATGGTTTTATTTCCGTTACCTTTGAATGTACGAAGCGGGAGATTAGGAATTCTGCTGTTTCATTACTTCGGTGATATATGGCGTGGAAAAAGGTACGTTGGGGATTAATCTTCAACCTTGTACATTTTGCTCGCTGCCCCTTCATAATATGGCTTCAAGGTTTAAAATTGCATGGTTTATTTTTCAGAAACACTCAACGGAAGGGATTTTATTGTAAGTTTTTATCGAAAATCTTTAATATTTGAAACTTGAACAATGTTAGTATATGTGTATCTGTGTATTTGTGTGTCTGTGGCATTGTAGTTTCAAAACAGATGAACAAATTGGACGCAGTTTTCTTAAAATAAAGCAAGTTTAATTAGGATGGTTTTAGAAAAGTTTCATCAATTTTTTTTTAATTGTTTGAGAGATAGGCCTTAGAGTAGGAGTGACAATTATACTAGAAGTTTTTATCTATTTATTATTTACTACCTGTTTCCCGTGACTCCATCCGCGTAGAATCTCATCGCTATTCCCTCAGGAACCGTTAAATTTTTCGGCATAAAAAGTACACAATGCCCTTCCCTCAATTTATCTCCATACCAATTTCATCTAAATCTGATCAGACAGTCAGATTCACTATCACATTTACCGCCTGTTTCACAATCGACAAGTAAAGCTTATTTGCCAGATAAACTTAGCCCTTTCACTTTCTGACACTTGAAAATCGACAAGGAGAGAGACATCTTTATGTGACAGATAAATTTACTTGTCGATTGTGAAACAGGCCCTTAGAATAATATTATAGATCGGTACATTTTGATAGTGTGGTAACCGATACTTTTCCAGTGACGGAAAATCAATGTACGGTCAAGGACTTTACTTGTTAGGCCACTATGGAACCCTGTCATATGACAGCGTTAATCATTTAAGCTTTCTTTCATGTCGTTTGATGCTGTCATTATGACAAGGTTCCATAGTGGCATAACAATCAAATCAAGGCTTCCACCTGCAAATCCAAGCAACGTATGAGTGTCTTATTACACCAAAATTCCAACAGGGTGTTTCACATTCATTTCAGAGTTCGCTTACGCCGTAACTCTATATAAGGTAAAAAAAGGTGTATGTCTACTTTCAAGGTAGACCCATGATATAGACGTAGCACAAATCAACTACTTTTGTGATAGCAGATCTTAATGTTTATTAGTTATCCATGAACAAGAAATAATAACTAACTTTAATGTTAACTTATGTCAAACACTAATGATATCGACCATCATCACTATTTTTTCCGCCTGTTGCGGCTTCGTTGAATTGCATAATCTTAAAAATTGATTCAAAAGTTGTCTAAGTGTTCACACTTATTACCAGTATTAAGAATTCGAGCATTATCATTTAAAATTGCATATTTTGAGGGTTCTGTAGTCAAACTAGGAACCCCTATAGTTTCACCACGTCCGTCCGCAGTAGATCAGAGACTCTTAGTACTAGAAAACTGTAATTTGGCATGCATATACATATTAGTCACGCCAACAAAGTGGTGAAATAGAATCTTGAAAACATTTTTTAACCGTACTTCCCCTACACGTAATGTGGGGATGGTTTTTTTTTTCTCGTCTACCCCATAGCCTGGGGTGTCGTTAGATAGGTCTTTCCAAAATATTACGGGTTCGTAAGCACAATTTTTCAATTAAGGAATTCGTTAATTAAATATTAAGCTTTACATCGCAAATTTTTGTTAGAGTCACGTGTCCCCCCGCCCCTACAGCGAAAACTACAAAATACTAAAAATCAGAACAAATTCTTAAATGAAAGCGCATAATAACATATTTAAAAGAAAACTATCACGAGTAAACATCATTGGTTCTTGAGATACAGGCGATTAAAGTGTTTAAATCTACTAAAATCTCTAAGACGGCACCATATGAATTTAAAATAGAGAATTAGTTATTACTAATCTTGTTGTTTTTTATGTTTTTAGTACTAAACGGCTTCGAAACCCTACACTGAGCATGGTGCGACATGCTCTTGCCCGGTATTTTTTTAATCATCCTATCACATGCACAAGTTCTTGAAAACCTTCGCAAAAATACAAAGCATTATAAACTCTCAGAAATCCCAAGCGCTTGCTTGTCCATATGCAAAGCAACCCTGCATTTTAATATAAATTTCACTTCTAACTTCGTTTAAAGCTCCCATTATTTCTAGCAAACTAATTGCCATAATAAAAACCCCATTCAAACCAGCCTGAGTAAACGCCTCGTTAAAAATATTAATGTGGATCAAGACTTAGGAATCCGGCGACTTATCGTGCGATCTCTCGCGAGATTCGAGAGCTTGCGGTGTTTTAGGCCATTCTTAAGTGGCTATTTTAAGACGGATATCGTGTTAATTAATATTAAAATATCCCATAAATTATTTCGCGAACGGTTGTTTAAGAGACGCCTGGGGCGGGGTTAGTCCCGCAGCCATGGGGATGCTTGCCGCGTGTCGTTTGCAGGCGCTAAAAGTTTTGTTGTGCTAAGTTGCGGGAAATTGACAGCTTGAGTTTGTATTGTTAGCATTGGATATGCTTATGAAATAGTTTTGACAAGTTTTAGTTAGTAAAGTGGCAAAAATAAAGACACCACACATTAAACATTTTCATAGAAAACATATACTTAGTCCGGTAACCTTGTCGCCTAAAAGTACGGGGTACTTTGCGTCAAATCCGGTAGTTCTGATTTTTACCCCTTACTTATGATGTTGGCCCAATGAATAGCCTCCTGCCGCCCAGATTTTTTTGCCCAAACACTAGATTGCAGCCCAGAGTCCTTTTTATAGGTTCACATGGTTCCGGCCCAAGACCTTTGGGTGACAATAACTTGATTAAGCGTTGTTGTAAGAATGTGTGGTTTTTATGGTACCATAAGGCATATGTGTAAAAGGCTTTCAGACTGAAAAAACTCCGAAATCGAATGTCTTTTTTTTAGGTCTCTGGGCCGCAACCAAAAAAAATGAATAAATATTAAAACGTTTATTTAAGAGTTAATTTAAATTTATTATATGCCTATATGTTAATTTTTTATGCTTCAGTAGT
Source organism: Acleris holmiana (assembly GCA_949316455.1). Taxonomy (NCBI): domain Eukaryota; kingdom Metazoa; phylum Arthropoda; class Insecta; order Lepidoptera; family Tortricidae; genus Acleris; species Acleris holmiana. The sequence goes on from OX438784.1 coordinate 2,265,529, forward strand.
ATTATTTTATTAAATTGCAATAAATCGAACACTCTGCATATATTTTGTTATTATTATTATTTTATGCCTACGTCTGCCACATGTTATCATTTATCCTGGTCACATCCTGATTATTTTTCAACCATGGCGTTTAGATTGTAAGTTTACTGTATATATTTATTACCAATAATACATTGGAAAATTAATCAAATGGAAAATGAGCCTTCAATTACGCACCAAAGTTGACCATGTCGTTTTTATTTACTAAAACGGGGTAACCGCCCGTAGACCTTTTAAAATCCTATATAGTTTCATGACCGGATATCGGAGTTTTGATGGCGGGGATAAATGCAAGTAACTATCCAGGTAAGTCGAATTTCTCTCAACATTAACTGTTCCTCTTGCTCTTGACCCTGTGCTTCTACCTCGAGGACGACCCCGACCGCGGCTGCGACCGCGACTCTGACCACGTCCACGCCCGCGGCCTCTTCCTAGACCCCGACCACGATCACGCTGGCTTTCGCTCTCCGCATGAACAGATTCGTTATCTGACGAAAGAGAATCTGAAGAACTAGACAGAGTTCGATGTAGGCTTTCTAAAATAAAGTCTCCATCTGCTAAATCGTCGTTGTCTCCAAAGTCATCGCCCTTTACATCTGACTGGTCGAGTACTTCCTTCAGAAAACATTCTAGTTCTTTGTCGTATGTAATACCTGTTAGAAGAAGTTAATCATGCATAAGCTAACACAAAAAGAAATAAAAATATCCATTACTCAAGCTATATATTATGAACCCAAATAATTGTTATTGCAAACCAAAATAGCATAGCGGTTGCAGCCCGTAGACCTATTAAAAACTTTAACAATATATACGCCCACAGACCTTTTAATAGGTCTCCCGATTATTAGTTGTTATATTTACAATAATATTGATTGAATGCATGAAATAAATACGGTAAAACTAAGATGAACATCTTCGGCAACACTCACAACAAAAACACATGCGAAATCTGCCGAGATATCAAAGAAATTCACAGATTTACTTACATTGTCCTCGACGCCGGGCCATTGTAATGAAGGTTACGCCAAAACTGACAGATGAAGTTTCACATTTTGACATCTAGTGTCAACGTCAAATGTGACGTATTCGTTCAGAAAGCATTCGAATTCAATACGCGGTAAATTTTAAGTTTTGTGACAAGATGAATTTGAAGTCCTTTTAAAAGGTATGCGGGCGTTAAAAAGTTATAATTGTCATTACGCTTGGGCCGGAACCACTACTCATGCGGAGACCTTCTGATAGGTCATTGGGCGGCAGGAGGATAATCCAAGTTTGTGATCTCGAGCCCCAAACGCAACTTACCTGAAAGTTGCAAATGTATTTTTTAAACGTAATAACATCAAGTGAGCTGTCATTAAATAGCTCTTTAAAATCATTTTGTACATGTTTCTGTAAATTTTTACAATGAAATGGAATTCAAAAAGTGTCATTTTCACTAGAGTTGCGGGTCCCCCGTGTATAGCCAAAAATATCTTCGAAAGCACATTAAAACAAAAAACGAAAATCACGACTAAGTAGATTGCATTGCTTCGTGAGATACAATCGACTAAAATACTAAAATTTACCTACTCACAATCATCTGACACAGCATTAAATAAATTTAAACAGAAAATTATTTAACACCTACGTGTTTTTTGTTGTATTTATTGTAACGATATAAGAAACCTACACTGAGCATGATCCGACATGCTCTTGCATGTTTTTTTTATTCATACCTACCTTAATACACGTCATGTCAGGTCTTCAGACAGGTTAATTAAAACCCAACTAAGTGCAAATCAGGCTCGCATACAACGGGTTCCGTACCATTCAGTTTTTATTTTTATTTACATATTTGTTGTTATAGAGGTAATACCTGTGACGGTTCATGAGATACAACAGTCAGCTTAGTAGTTCTCCATTTCTAGGCAACGTCATTAAAATTTCGTTGTCCTGATTGGCTAATAAATACGTTAACCTAAGTATTCCGTCCACAGCCTGCAGGTCTAAGTTTGGAGCGTCTTCCGAATTAATTTTCTGTGTCGCCGCCTACCTTAATTGCTCGTTCTGCACTCACAGTATCTTCGCACAGCCAAACCGCTTCCACCTTACATTTAAATATGTGTGCAAAAGCATATACATGTAGATGACACACACAAACCCACGACGTGAGCACAGTATAAACAAACTAGTAGAACATCTTTGGACAAATACATCAAGCGGCTTGTATGTGTGCGTCTAAAGCCAGGTATTCACCAGTGAGCTGTCTGTAAGCGTAGTAGTCACAGTCACGAGTTTTTAGTCGAGAACAGGCGTATACATACATGGCATATTACTCTCGCTTGCTACTAAGTCCTCGGCTTTACACTTACGCGTCACAAGCCAGTAGTGGCGTGATGTAACGCTAATAAAACTGATTGCATGGAATAGAAAAGAATATAAATAATTTATTCAACGCTTACAGCAACTCATTTCAACTGACACTTAGTGCCTGCGCCGCCGACGTGTGTAGATAACTTTAGCCTCCAAAAGACCGGAATTTAATACTGTTCTGCATTTATTTTGCGCTATGACGTGACGATACTGTTTTTACTCTGTTGAAGACTTTATAGAGAAATGCAAGGACAGATTTTAGGTAGGAATTTAGGATTTATGAATTTTAATTAATATTTTATGAAATTGTTTATTTTAATTTTCTGAATAGTAATAATATAAATTAACATGTCTTCAGTTTGAATTGTTTAATTATATTGTCACTTTATGTAAGCAACGATAACTTGGCATTAATGTATGATATAAGTATAATTATTACCAGTTTTTTTTTCATGTATCTACCTAACTAGTCATAAGTATAGCTATATTTCAAACACAACGTGTTTATTGTTAAGTTGAAATAAACAACTATGAACTATGAACTATGATATCGCTAAAGCCGCAGAAACTATCTGGATGCACACTGTACGGAGTCATTGCATGTAGAAATTGCGAGAGGAGGCCCTAATCCAGCATTACGATAGCTCTTATTTACTTAGGAATAGTGGTCGTGTTAAAAACAAAATGATAACATCTCTCAGTATGTTTTTCTGATTAATTAAAAAGGTAAAGTAAACTCGTTTTCAATTCAATTGGAGCCGGTTATCAACCTCAAATATCAGCCCACTCTTGAGGCAATACTAAAATTAGATAGCTGATAGCTTTTCGTTTTTTTTGTTCTTAATTATTTTTCCTTTAACTTCTTCCTTTCTCGGGCTTTGGCTGAAACCAGCGCGTTATGGTGTCACCCCTGCGCCCGCGCAACCGTCGGCATTTGCTGACGCCAAGACCTTTTGCCAAGCCCGTTCAATTTAGTTTTGTCTGCATGTTTAGTTTAATTTTGTTATTTTATTAGTCTTTTATAAATTTATTTGTTGGTGTGGCAAAAAACACATTTCATTTAACTTGTCGAAAACAGTGTAGAATCAGTGGTTGACTTACTTTTCTGTATTTACTTTGACGAAAGTGTAAATTTTGTTCTAAATCGTTGTTGTAGCTTTACCACAGCAAGATCTGCAAACCTCAAGTGATTTGTGTTTCGTATATCTAGAGATATATTTTAGACTCAAATTAGAAGCGACGTAGTATTTACATAGTTATTTAGAGTGATCAATAGACGCAATCAGCTTAGGCGTTTGAGTTTGTTTATTTACGTCTCACTGTTTGCTGTGTAACGTTTTCGATTAAGACTTGGTTAATTATTATTTATTCTAATTAAAATTCAAATACTTTATTTGGTAAATTGATTGAAGTCTTTAACACATCACTAAAGTAATGTCTCTGTAGTGAATGTAAAGGCACACTCTCACACCGTCACAAAACGATTACCCTAAAAATATTGTCATAATTAAACCAAAATGGGCCTTTTTAAATAATATACATACATACATACAATCACGCCTTCATTCCCAGAGTTGGGTAGGCAGAGCTACACAATACCAACAACTACAAAAAGAGTTGTTGGTAATTCTGTAACCACATTTTGCACAAACAGGCTAAGATGTTTACCAGTGTGTTAGTGATAGGTTGCAAGCCCATCGCCTAACAGTACTAGAAGCCAGGGATCGTTACCGGTATTCTGACTACCGGTTTTAAATGAGGTATTACCGGTTATAATTGACTTTCACTATTTATACCGCTAAAGCTCTGATTAGCGGTATAATTAATACCGGTATTCAAGTTTACTATCGGTTTTTTTTTATGTTTAGGAGAAGGCACACGAGCACTCAGGCCACCTGATGGTAAGTGGAATCTGAGACCCATATACATTTGAATTCTCAAGACAATAATCCTAAGACCTCAAACGCGATGCCAACCCTGAGGACTAAGATGGAATGCCTCTATGCTAGTAATTTCACCGGTTGTCTTATCCCCACACCGGAACACAACAATGCGAACACTGTTGCTTGGCGGGTGGTTTAGACAATTGACAACAATACCCCTTTTTGATACTTTACCCCTAAAAACCATAACCGGTAATACCGGTCCGTGTCAATATTCTCGTTTATTTTTATATGTAAATGTTTTCGGTGCTCTTACAAACAACTTAGACTCGCCTTAGACAAGTCTGAAATTACAGTTCATTAAAGTCTAATTGACATCTCACTTATCAGGTACAATGAATAGCGGTATTGAATACAGGTATTTAATACTGTTAATAGTGAATACATAGCGATAAAAACAAAAGCGGAATGACAACAATACCTCTAATTCGAATATAGATATTATTTTTTAGCGGTAATAATTTGACAATGTAAATACAGGTATTAAATAAAACCGGTTTTACAATCCCTGCTAGAAGCCCTTATTCTCTTAGTCGCCTCCTACGACATCTACGGGAAGACATGGAGTGGCACTATTCTAACCCGGCAACCATAAGTATTTCTATATAAATGTAAGTTTATACGTTGTTTAGTAACCGAGGTACTAAAAATGGTATAAAATAAAAGGTATAGGTGAAAAACTTGAGTAAAGGACCTGTTGTATGTAGTTGTAACACATCTGTATAGACCGTTTGACGTTCTATGTTTGAAATTTGACATAATTTCCATATTAGTTTTGTACACAACTACATACAACAGGTCCTTTAATTAAGTTTTTCAGCTATAAGTAGGTATACCTCCTATTTCATCGGAACACCTTTCAACAATGGTATCGCCGAATGAGGATTTTTTTATACAAGTTTAACTAAACCTACGTTATTAATGTGTAAGATATCCCGAAAACATGATGGTTTCAGCAGAAAACAGCATTCGATGAATTGATACAATCAATAAAGTGAAATTCGATAAAATGATGGGGTACCTAAAAATATTTAAATTTGGAACGTTCTTATAAGCAGAACACCGTTTCCTCCACTACACGGAAAAGGCCGGCCTATCTCTTACGACCTCCTTTGTTGAGGGTTTAGCGTCTTTGTCAGAAATGAGAGAATTCACTTGTTAGTAAATGTTTAACGTCCTTTGTAAACCAATGGATGCGAAAACGTAACGTGCTGGGCATCGATTTTCCAATTATACAAACTATCTTTATGCAGATTATTGTAGAGATACATCATTATTGATTTTTTAATTGTAGTGATTCGTTATTTTGTAACCAAATAAATACCTTAAGTTGACGTATTTTAAAAATAAATTGTACAATATTACGATGTTGTTATGTGTGTTTGTAATTGTCATGTTGAGGACACGTTGGCTTAGTTGGGAGTCATCCTGCCTCCGAAGCCAGAGGTCCTGGGATAAAATCCCGGCAATTTATGTGATGAGCGCGAATATTTCTTCCAGAGTCTTGGATGTTTTCTATGTATTATTTTTTTATATGACTTAACTAATTTCATTTCATTTTCTTAGCTAGGCACAATTTGTTTAAATAATCATATGTGTATAACCTAACCTAACCTAACCTTCCGTGGTCTCACCTGGTGGTTCAAACGGAAGATCAGCGCTGACAAATGCCAGCATTGTGCTGAGTTGGAACCATTTCGTGACTACATTTTTCTGGTGCGTATTTCTCTGTTAGGTATTTGTTGATGTTTGTCACGAATAAATGTATTTCTTTCGTTCTTCCTTTCTTTATTTAAGTATGTTTATCGTTGTCTATGACCCATAGTACAAGCCTAGAGCTTAGTTTGGGACTAGGTCAATTTGTGTAAGCAAATTTACCCACTTCTGCTCTTCTTGAAGCAATGTGTCTTTTAATAATTATGACAGGGAGAAAACCATCTACGATCCGCAAGTAAAAGGAAGGTAAGAAGAATGTCTCAATTTCGTCGACGTAGATTTCGATTGTCGCTATCCCTTCGGAAACGTTAACATTTTCCAGATAATAAATAGCTTATATGTTAAACCAGGGTATAAGATATCTCCATTCCAAATCTCATCCAAATCCGTCCAGCCGTTGCGGCACGAGTAACAAACTTACACTTAAACAGTTGCAAACCTTAACAATTGTAATATTAAGTAAGAAGTTTAATTTAATAAATTATAGTATCACTAATGATTAATTCTGAAATGTACACGATTGTTACACAAATAAATTAAACTACATATATACACATTAGTGTCTCAAGTTAAGAACTAAAATTAAATTCCGCCATTTTGAACCCTTTTCCGGTCCCCCGGTCACGTGCCGTTGTACCCGTGAACTCGTGATCAAGGTACACAAATAGTTTCTAGTGATGACGAGGTTTAATTTGGACTATTACACACTTAAAGCATCAAAGAGGGGTGATGAACCATCTGAGCAATTGAAGTGATTGTTTATTTTTAAGTTCCCATCTATGTTTGACGACACGCTAGCCTAGTTGGGAGTGACCCTGCCTTCGAAGCTAGGGGTCCTGGGTTCAAATCCCGGTAAGGGCAGATATTTGTGTGATGAGCACGAGTATTTGTTCCTGAGTCTTGGATGTTTTCTATGTATTTAAGTATATATTTCTCTATATAAGTAAGTTTAGCGTTGTCTAGTACCCATAGTACAAGTCTAGAGCTTAAATTGGGACTAGGTCAATTTGTGTGACATTGTCCTGTGATTATTATTATTATTTTATTATTATGTAATTATTATTATAAAAAGGTAAAAATATGTGTTTGTACATGAATATCTTTGTCAAGTACCCATAGTACAAACCGCGTAGTTTTTAACTAACTTGAATTGTGCGAAGTTCCTGATATTTATTATCATTTAATGCTGACGGCTAAGAAAAGGCAACAAAGTATTACTCGTTTTGATCCCGATAATTGGTCCGTTAGGTCCCTTCGCACTAAGCCTCCTTAAACAAATTTCGAAGAGGCTTAAAAACGTTACGGGAGACTAAAAAGCCGACCAGTTTCAACGTTTATTTGGCAATAATTGATTTTTGAAGAATACGCTGTCACGTTTTGGTTTTAGCTAGACAATCACAAATAACATCACGCCTTCATTTCCAAAGTTGTGTAGGCAGAGCTACAGAAATACCAACAACTCTAAAAATATTTGTTGGTAACAACACCACACACACCACACACCACATTCTGCACAATCATAATCTAAGAAATGGTCTCAAGTTTATATTTTATGAAATTCATCGCATTTTCTTTTCACAATTGAAGATATAATTTGATCTTAGAATACAGAAAGTTTAATCGTCCAATGAAAACTTATTACGGAATAGAATAGCAAAAGAATTCCTAAAAACTACAGCATCTTTAATTGAACTCGAGAACAAAGAAGAATGCTTACCCATTTCAAAGTAAACAGGAATAAGAATAAAGAAAAAATGGTGTTGTTAAAGAAGTTGCATAATAGAGTTGCACAAATAAAATTATAACACTGCTTGATTTCAATTGCTATTTTCTAAAACTTATTAAGTGACTAAAGTTGTTAGTGTTTCTGTAGCTCTGCCTACTCCACTCTGGGAATGAAGGTGAGTTTTTATAATTAAACGACTAAATTAGTTATTAAAAAACAAAACAATACAAATAAACTTAAGATGTTTTACAATAAATACTTAACTCTCTCGTTTAAATGTAAGTATTAATGTTAAAATCTGTGGCTATATTATTATGCTCGGTATTAACTAAAGACTTATATATTACTTCGTATGGACTGGCCTCTAGAACAAAGAAACTAGAAAACAAAATGATACTAAAAAGTTAAGTGGTGGTAGGACCCTGTGCAGGGTCCGTCCGGATCGCTACCACCATCTTATCCGTTAACCATCCGCCAAGCAACAGTGTTCGCATTGTTGTGTTCCGGTGTGGGGATAAGACAACCGGTGAAATTACTAGCATATGAGCATTCCATCTTAGTCCTCAGGGTTGGCAGCGCATTTGAGGTCTTAGGATTATAATCTTGAGAATTCAAATGTCTATGGGTCTCAGATTTCACTTACCATCAGGTGGCCTGAGTGCTCGTGTGCCTTCTCCTTAATATATATATAAAAAAAAACTACGGTTTTGCTTTTTAAAATCTAAAATCCCGTGTTGTGTCATCAATAAGAGTAAGAATTACACCTCAAAGGTATCAACAACGAAGAATGGAGTTTATTTTTTCCGGTAAGCATTATAAAGTAATGTATCACTCGGGTAAACCATATTTTCAAGCATTCTGAATATTATTGTAAATACGGCATCTGCTTGGTTACCCGACCACGTTACGTAGAATGGTGACGCATATCTAACGCACTCAATCAGCGACCTTCTAGTTTGGCTGGTTTACATTAGACTAAGAGTATCGCGTAAACATCCACACGATGAAACCTTGTTATAGGTTTATGATCAGAGATCGGACAAATGTATCATTACTCGCAATAATCTGGACATGACTCCAAATTAAATTATATTAATTTATTTCTTACCTGAACTTTAACCTTGATCCTTTGCAGAATATTTTTTAATAAATAATACAGGAGTGGCCATTGATATTATATTATTTTAAGTACATAAGTTTGCTCCATTAACATCCGTGGATTGCGAAAGGAGCTTTCACCTCATAAGTTTAAGTTAGCCGTGAAAAGGAATAAATAACCACAGAGAAAATATTAAAATACCTATATATTTGCTTTAATATATATACAAAATAACAAATCTTTGTATCATTTATTTATTAATTATTACTGCCTTGCAAAGGATCTAAATTATTTTTAGGGTAATCAATAAATGTAATTTAATTTGTTTAATTAAAATCTATGGAGTCATGTCCACATTATTGCGAGTAATGACGCCCATTTGTCCGATCTCTGTTTATGATAGACACGGCAGCACAGATTACAAGACGTTATAAGGGTAAACGTCGTCTATACAAGGTTTAGTCGACCGCTGAAAAACAAAGTATGTCAGAGTTTGTTTTTAATTTTGTCAAACATGCTATGTAGTCCGACATAGTTTGTAAGCAATCTGATATAATGGCGCTACTGTCTTTTGGCCAAAAAAATTTGACGTTTTTTTAGACAAACCTATCTAGTTGTATAAATCAATGTTATAAACCATATTTCTCTTATTTATTTATTTTATTTATTTATTTATTTGGCTCAAAAAACCAGTCACAGTCGAAATTGGAACAGAGTATCGATACAGTGGTATAGTTTAGATCTAGATTGTAACTCCTAACTATGTGTGCACATAATGGCTAATTATATAATGGAATAATAAGATTTGAGGGTTAGCTCTGTTAGTAAATCATGAGAAACTGTTTAGTGAAAGTTAGTAAAACTAATTGTAAGAAATCATAACCAAATAATAAGGCCTTAATTGTAATTACTTGACTAAGTTAATGTAGTTAGTATTTTTTTTTATTTAACTTGAATAATAACATAAGTACGATTACGTGCCAGAAGCAATATAGTTTATAGAGTATAAGTTTTAAAGCATAGAATGTCTAGCCAAAGCGTCGGATTACTAATAAGGCAGGCTTACTTACCTATCGTTACTTTTTATCGTACGTACTCTTGTGCGAGTCCGACTCGCACTTGGCTGGTTTTTAACATAGAAAAGTAGTTTAACTGGAAAGGTTCTTATCTATATTTGATTGAACGGCTGTTTAAGTTATCAGTAGGAGTCGTTACTATATCGGGGATTTTATTGTCGTTAAGTATTACTCCGCCAAAACCTCGCAGAATACAACGTCGCAAATCTTTTTGTGTTATGAGCCGGGGGTTTTTCATCACCACTTTTTTATAATCTCGTTTTAATGTCTGAATAAACTTTTTCCTTATTTTCTGGGTCTACGAGTACATTGTCTGCGATAATTATTTTTTCATAATCATAGTGTGTTTTAGGTTATATTTATCACAAGTCGTAATGTTGTTTTTTAGAAGATGTTGTTTTGTCAGGTATTTTATAGCATAAACCTAGCCTTAGTTTACGATTTTATCATATTTATTTTGACTATAAATAATTACGTCAAAAATACATTAAGATTACTATATATACCTTTCTTAACAAATTAACACAGTATGATTTCATTCACCAAAACAGCTGCGTACTTTTAAATAGTGCTTAGGTTAACAAAATATTACTGTTTAGATTGAAATTGGCACCATGAATCTGTTGTTGCACAAGTTGCTTAAAAAAAAGAAGTTGCCACTTTTATACTTCAAACTGACGTCACAAAACTAATCATGCTCAGCTTATCTGAGGTTTGATTCTATTTTTTAACTCTTACTTACATATCGCATTCTACAACATGGGTTTCTGTAAAGTGAATGATAGCGACTCTCTAAACGACAAAAAGATATGATTACGTTATACAAACAAGATGGGCTAGAACAAAGCAGGATGAGAGCCTTAAAAATTATCAAGAGCCAATATTTCAACTCTTCTATCATAGAAAGCAACATAGAGGTACTGTATAAACCGCCGAATCGATAGTGCAGCCATCTGTCGCAGGCTGGAATTTCACACGTAGGTATACGTAGGTACCGCGATTATTGCGGAAAAGCCGCGAAAGTTTGCAACATTGTCAGAATTGGAGTATTAGTTTTATGGTGGAATTTTGATTAAAATAAAGTTGGTCTCATGAAAATGACGTAGCGACGTAGCGAAATTTCTACAGTGTGTTACCGGAATGAGGGCTTTAAATGTAGGTATCGATTCTACTCCTCAAATGGAACTCTACGACTTTAAAAAATGAGGTAATTTTTATTTTTTATTTTTCATACAAAATAAATTAATTCACTGATTTTACTAGTAAAGTTTGAAAGTTTGATCACCTATAACTTACTGTAAATTAAGTTATTTTCTAAGTCGTAGAACAAAAGATGTAGCATTTGAGTAGAATCGATACCTACATTTAAAACCCTAATGCCGGTAACACACTGTATAGTGCTTTGATAATTAGTTTTACACGGGACACTGGTTTGTCACAATCGTAAACTGTTATTTATAATGCTAAGTTGGGAAAGACGCGTTTCGATGGAAGTATTTTATTGATGTAAAGTAATCTACAGTATCGGCAAATAACATAATATTTTTTGCTTACATCTCATACGACTACCTACAAATGTAACTAACTAAAATTGACAACCAATCAAGAACTAGTAGACCAATTGTATTGTTATTATTTAATTTGTTAGCTGATTAAATAATCTTCAAAATGGTATACACCAATGTTTGTACATGTTGTAGATCAAAGTTTAATATTTAAATGTACGAGCAAACATTTAATTGTTATATACCATTTTGAACCTTATTTACTTAATCAGCTGACGAATAGAATAATAGCAATAAAATTGGTCAACTAGTTCTTGATTGGTTGTCAATTTTCGTGAGTCACATTTACTAGGTAATCGTATGATATGGAAGTTCAAAGATGAAGCTGACTGACTGACTGACATCAACGCAAACCCCAAACTGCTGGGTCAAAAGATTCAAAAATTGGGACGTAGGTTCCTTATGAGGTCTAGGGTGAACTAAGAAAGTATTTTTGGAAATTCATCCCTTAAGGGGTTAAAATAGGGAGAGAAGCGGGAAACTAATTCTACGCACAGTGTTCGCATTGTTGTGTTCCGGTGTGGGGATACGACTATCAATAAAATTACTAGCATAGAGGCATTCCATCTTAGTACTCAGGGTTGGCAACGGATTATAGTCTTGAGAATTCAAATGTCTATGCGTCTCAGATTCCAATTACCATCAGGCGGCCTGAGTGCTCGTGTACCTTCTCTTTAACATAAAAAAAATGATATAAAATAAGCGTACGAAGTTGCGAGTGTGCTCTAGTGATTAATTAGAACACCAATAATCATTTCGTTGAATTAATCTTTTCATCTAAATGAACCGAAGTTGGTTCTGTTGAGAGTTCAACAGAACCAACATTTACAATAGTTATAATCTTATTGTTTTAATAAAATTAAAGTACATATACAAATAATTACAATTATACATTAAAATACAAATTTATTAAGTAATATGAGTAAAAGACAAATAAATTACAATTTTAAATACAAATTGTCCATTCTCCTACCGGTGCAGCTTGAGCTAATGCTTTTTAAATACGTCACTGAAATCCTCGGGTATCATACACACTCTTAATAACAAAAGTTGTCTCTCCTGTGGTCAATAGTTAAAAGCTTGTGTGCAAATAAGTTATGTTTTTATATGATAGGTCTAAGGCAGTCCTGACGGCTTTTTTGCGGGAATGGGCTTAGCCAGAAAATTACGCCTTAAAAATGTTCACTTTCGGTATGTCCACAGGAAAGACGGTAACCTTAATCTGTGTATGACCGATCAATGACCACAACCGGCCAATCTTGATCAGGGAAGAAGTCCGGGAACCTCGCGTCCGCAAACAAACCTTTCGCACTACAGAAACGAGTGTTGTGCGTTAGTCTGTTACTCGTTCACGCTGCAATGGCTGGAAGGATTTTGATGAAATTTGAAATGGAGATAGCTTGTACCCTGGATTAACACAAAGGCTACTTTTAATCCCGAAAAAAAATGAAAATTACGACGGAATAGGTTTTAACACTTTGCGTTTTATATGCTATTTTTAACATTTCCTCAATCGTATCAATGAATCTCATTTTTAGGGTTCCGTAGCCAAATGGCAAAAAACGGAACCCTTATAGATTCGTCATGTCTGTCTGTCTGTCCGTCCGTATGCCACAGTCACTTTTTTCCAAACTATAAGAACTACACTGTTGAAACTTGGTAAGTAGATGTATTCTGTGAACCGCATTAAGATTTTCATACAAAAATAGAAAAAAAAAACGTAAATTTATATGATGTACATACATTACCATGCACACTTCCACCGAAAATTGGTTTGAACGAAATCTAGTAAGTAGTTTTTTTTAATACTTACGTCATAAAAACATTGATCAAAGCTACAACGAACTTTTATATTATGTCACTTGCTGCTATGGAACCCTTCATGGGCGAGTCCGACTCGCACTTGGCCGCTTTTTTTTTATGCTTGTTTCTTTTATATCTGTGTGATTCTAAAAACCCCTGATATTTAAAATTGTAACATCAACGTAAGTAAGACGCGTAGCTTTACAACATTGGAGCGCTTTTTGCCCGCACCCAATTAGAGTTCAGTTGTTTGCTTTCAAATGTTGTTTGATTCACTAGTTAAGCGGTTGACCTTTTGCTGCCGGAACAAATAGAAACAGTTTTGACAGAACCCTCTTTACATAAATAAAGGTTTAAAAATATTAGGATACAGTAACTATTATATTTTAGTAAGAGGGGACAATAGATCTCTCTCTTCAGGCAGATGTTATGCCTGGGGACCGAAGTTTATTTCGATGAAGTTGGAAGTGGAATATAAGTCAGCCGGCTGAAGAAACTTCGTTAACGCAATGTAGCGCACTGTCAGATTTAGTTGCGCTGTCTGCCGCTGGTGGCGCTGTCGAGTTGGTTATTACAAGTTGTCACTAGATGTCGCTAGGTCGCCACACATATCGACGATTAAACGGCTTAACCCCGACAGCGACATTTGAATAAGCCTAAGCAATTCAGTTTACGTTGAAAGAAAGAGACAGAGCTATATACTCGCTATAGCTCTGTCCTTTACGCTCATCATAAACTAAAATGCTTAGGTATGTAATGTTAACCCTCCACGGCCATTTATATTTTGCCTTAGACCATATTATCCCATTTCAGCCGCCATTACTGTCAAGTTAATAAGAGCTATCGTAACGTTGACAATACGATAACATGTCAAAAGCAATATGGTTTTACCGAGTAGCATGGAGGCCCAAAGTATGAGGATGTATCGCAGTCGGGGGACTTTCAAGATAATGTTCCACAAATGTCCCCCAACTGCAATACCAATTTGGTTATCTTTTGATTTCCTTTTTTGTTTAGCATATTATCACATTGATTGCAAGCTTGTTATTGCTTTTTCAAATAAACTTTAAGGCATGGCAGGCGTATTCTTGAAATATTTTTAATTATTTGTGTTTTTATTTTATTCATTTTAGTGATAATTGGTAATAGCGATACACGAAGAATGAAAAACAAAACATAAAAATTCGATTTTATGTTCAACTAGCGACCCGCCCGCTTCGCTCCGGATTAAAGTATTATACATATAAACCTTCCTCTTCAATCACTCTATCTATTAAAAAAAACCGCATCAAAATCCGTTGCGTAGTTTTAAAGATTTAAGCATACATAGGGACAGACAGCGGGAAGCGACTTTGCTTTATACTATGTAGTGATACATACAAATGACTGATTTCGCCAACTATTATCGAATATCGGAACTATGCCAGTTAAAATGAGTGTTACTCGTTAATGACTCAAAATAGGAACCTAATGTTATATTTTTGGAGCCTACTCTTCAATTTCAAAATTCAATTAGAATTTTTTAGAGTATATTATATTGATACCATTGCCACAACATGTTTTTTTACAACAAAACCTAACCTATGTTACTCGTGGTAATTACCCCTATGTTTGGTTCAGGTATTAGGAAGTTATCGTGGAATAAAAAAACTCACAAATATACATACTGTAAAAATACGATAACGATTCTTTCCCCTTTAACCTCGTCCGAGTATGAAAATCTGGCCCTGTACGGAAACATTTCTGTAAAACAGAAACGTACGATTGTTCTTACATACGTAACATCACGCCTTCATTCCCAGAGTGGGGTAGGCAGCAGAAATACCAACAAATATAAAAAGATTTGCTGATAATACTATAACCACATTTTGCACAAGTAGGCTAAGATCTTTACTAGTGTATTAGTGACAGCCCTACGCCTAACAGTACTACAAGCCCTAAATCCCTTAGTCGCTTTTGCGGGTGGTAGCACCTTGTGCAGGGTCCGTCCGGATCGCTACCACCATCTTATCCATTAACCTACCGCCAAACAGCAGTGTTCGCATTGTTGTGTTCCGGTTTGGGGATAAGACAGCCGGTGAAATAACTAGCATAGAGGCATTCCATCTTAGTCCTCAGGGTTCGCAACGCATTTGCAGTCTCAAGATTGCAGTCTTGTGAATGCGAATGTCTATGGGTCACAGTTTTCACTTACCATCAGGTGGCCTGTGTGCTCATTTGCCTTCTTGATGCCATAAAAAAAAAAAAAAAAAAGTCGCCTCTCACGACATCCACGGGAAGACATGGAGAGGCACTATTCTAACCCGGCAACCACACGGGGCTATCAATCCTAGTTTCTCATAACAAGTACAACATACGGAAATCGTAGAAGTCAATCTTGATTTAGGGGGTAAGAAACTCGTCAGCTCATCCGCAATAGACAAGAAGGCAGCCAAGTTCAATGTAACAGCCGATGTATTCTATACTCTATTGTCGCCTGGTTGGAATAGTGCCACTCTATGTCTTCCCGTGGATGTCGTTAGAGACGACTAAGGGAATAAAGGCTTGTAGTACTGTTAGGCGATGGGCTTGCAACCTGTCATTAATACACTGGTCATCTTAGCCTGATTGTGCAATATGTGGTTACAGAATTATAAACAAATATTTTTAGATTTGTTAATATTTCTGTAGCTCTGCCTACCCCACTCTACGAATGAAGGCGTGATGTTATGTTTATCAAATAGAATATATGTATTCTATTTGAGTTTCTGTGTTTTATACAATAAAGCGCTTACATTCTAACAATATGCCGCTAGTCGCCTTCTTTGGTATTACGGAAGAGTTGGGCGATTTATTAAAAGTCGCCTCACAATCCACTTGTGTCCTAAGTACCTACTTCCAACAATTCTCTCTTCAACTTCACGAATCATTACAACTACAACTACGGTTTCAAAGTTAGTTTCATCTATCTTTGAGTTAACAGCTTTATAATTTCTAGTCATCTAATAACAGTGCCGAGTTAATTCGATAGAACTTCGCGAAGACGTTTAATTTTGCATATGGACTTAAGTTTGTGTCTTAGCTAACACGTTAGGAAACTTAAGCTTGACGTATATGTGGAGTAACTTACGAATGTAAAATTATGTACATATGTATGTATGTAAACACTTTATTGTACAAAAGAAAAA
Source organism: Acleris holmiana (assembly GCA_949316455.1). Taxonomy (NCBI): domain Eukaryota; kingdom Metazoa; phylum Arthropoda; class Insecta; order Lepidoptera; family Tortricidae; genus Acleris; species Acleris holmiana. The sequence continues at coordinate 2,282,015 of OX438784.1, forward strand.
CCAAAACAATACAATGAATAATAATAAAAAGGTGTACAAAGGCGAACTTATTCTTTTAAGTGATCTCTTCCAGCTAACCCTTGAGAGATAGAGAAAAGTGAAAATTTGTGCATCAAGTAAATAGGTGTACAAATTTATTTAAGGCACCAAAAAAATAAAACCTAACCAAAACGACTAATAAAAAAAACTAATACATTCAAGTTCTTACATAATTAGAGAAAGATACATAATTATTTATGTAAAAGTGTGTTCTTCCACGGGGTTAAAGCCAAATTCATTAAATTCGGATTCGCGGTTAGCCATGACGGCGTTACAAACAAACATAGTTAGTTTCTATACAGAGCTAGATTTTCAGCTGTATAATAGAAATATCAACAACTTTAAAAATACTTGTTGGTAATTTCTGTAGGGTACTTTTTATTTATTTATTTCAAGGGAAACAAACAGCAGTAATATTTCAAATAGAACAAAACAATATAAGTTAACACACTAGCTAAAACAGTACCCACTAATGGGCAATAAATTTGCTCTAGTGAGAGGTTAATTATAATAACAATAACATTGCATTTATCCATAGCCAACGTAACAAGTGCTTTTGTATATACTTATCTTTTAGTTGTTTTAGTGTATCCCAGAAATATTGACATTTGCCGTTGGAATCATAATAATCAAATTTTAGGCTACAGTAGTACATTGTTGCTAGAAAGTAGGTTCGTCATTTATGGGGCGAAACTAATGTAAGAGTTCATTAATTGCACTTTCTGCCGAGGGACAGCGCAGAAATTCATAATTTTTGGAACGTTTTATTAATGTGCAGTAAGTATGTATTTTTTATTATTTATTTATTTAATCTTCTTTGCACAATACAAATAAATGTAAAAAGTACAAATGGCGGACTTAATTTATTTATTTATTTATTCATTAAATAAGGTACACCAACAACAAACATATTAACAAAATTACAATAAAATAAATTTGAACATTAATATCAGATATGAATGTCAATTATAGGCGTACACGACATTTGCAATAAGCCAATAAATTTAACTAATTACGATAAAATACAATACAAAGATGATAAAGTAAAATAAAATCTGAAATGTACAAAAAAAAAAACAATTATAATAAAATAAAAATAAAAATAACAAAAGTCAAATAAAATAGCCTAGGTAATTAAGAATTGGTAAGATGGAGATAATTTAATCATTTAACATTAATTTAATAATTTTGTTTTTAAATGTATGGAGGGAGTCGTGGAAAATGTCAAGATGCGGCGCTTTTTTATTAATTTGGTTGTACTCGGAACATGCCCTGGCCAGGGGTGAGTTCATTCCGAGGTTGGTTCTGAAAAACGGATTGTTGAAGATCTTAGTTATAGGTGTTCTGGGAAGGTGGCAGGGAACAGTTAGTCGGATTCGCTCGGTGATCTGGTTGCAACCGTTTTTGCCATTGATGGTGTTGTGTAAGAATACAAGATCGTGCAGCATACGACGGTCGCGGAGGGATGTGATGCAAAAATGCTTCAGGCGCTGGTCGTACGGGTTTCTATGTGAGAAGCCCTGCGATAAACGTGCCAAGTGTCTGGTAAACGCTCGTTGGATACTTTCAACTCGTTGTGAATGGTTAGCGTAAGAGGGACTCCAGACAACACTGGCATATTCCAGGTGACTGCGCACAAGTGCATTGTAAAGGGTTATTCTGGTTTGGGGTAGACGAAATCCCTTAGAGTTGCGTTTTAGAAATCCCAGCATTTGCGCCGCCCTCTTAACAATTCCATCCACATGATGCGTGAACGACAACTTGCTGTCGAGTACAACACCTAGGTCCCGAATTTGCTCCACCTCTGCGAGTTTCGCGCCCCCTACCCTATACTGAGACTGAAGTGGGTTTTTCTTCCTTGTGTATTTAATGTGATAACATTTGCCTACATTCAGTTCCATACCGTTAGAAATACACCAGGAAACAATACCATTGAGGTCGCTTTGAATTAAAACAGTATCAAAAGACGTTGTTACTGTACGATATATCTTAAGGTCGTCTGCAAACAGGGAAAATTTACAATTTTTAATCTGGTGTACTATATCGTTGACAAATATGAGAAATAGTATTGGGCCGAGGTGGGAGCCCTGGGGTACTCCTGAGCGCGCGTAATAGGTTCGGGATTCGTAACCGGTAACCGTGACTACTTGAGGTCTTTCTCGCAAATATGATTCAAACCAGCCGAGTACCTCTCCCGCAATACTAATAAACTGTAGCTTCTTTATTAAGAGTGGATGATTGACTTTGTCGAAAGCACTACTAAAGTCAGTATATATAGCATCTACCTGTAGACCGTTGTCCAATTCTCGTGATAAATCAGCTGTGAAGTTAACCAGATTGGTCTGTACTGAACGTCCAGTGCAAAAACCGTGTTGATGGTCCGTTATGAAGTTATCAACATGCCGTGTGATAATGGGGCAAACGAGAGCCTCAAGCAGTTTGGAAAAGCAGGATAAGACCGAAATGGGGCGATAGTTATTAACGTGAGCTTGATTACCTTTTTTGTGAATTGGTACTATTCTCGCCTTTTTCCATTCGTCTGGAAAGACCCCTTCCTTCAAGGAACGGTTGAAAATTAGGGTCAGTGGAAGGGAAAATGCAGAGCCACATCGCTTCACAAGAAGAGGAGGAATGCAGTCGGGGCCAGCACCTTTATTTATGTCGAGTTGCTTGATTCTTTGCAGTACTTCAGTTTCGCTGAATTTTATGTGAGATAGATAATGTGTGGACATAGCAGAGTACTGTGAAATATCCAGATGTTCGTTGCTCGAAGGTAGATTGTCAGATGCATAGGCCGACGAAAACTGATTAGCAAAGAGATTTGCAATATCAGGGCCCGTAGTTGCTACTTCATCGTTCCTGTGCATTTCAGCTGGAATAGAGGAATTTCCTTTGCGTTTGTGTTTAATAAACCGCCAGAAAGCCCTTGGGTCTTTGATTACATTGGCTTCAATGTGGCTTTTATAGTTTTGTAAATATATATCACTAAGCCTATTGCAACGCTCACGGAGCAGTTCGAACTCAAATTTGTCGCGTGGGTTGCCAAATTTACGATATTTACGTCTCAACTTCTCCTTTTCCTTCAAGAGGTTTATGAGGCCGTGCGTAAACCATACAGGGTACTTGCTTTTCTGGGTTTTGCGTTTGGGTACATGGTTATCAATGATTTCACGTATAATGACGTAGAACAAGGATACCATTTCATTTACATTCACACACGTTCCGAACCTTTCCTGCCACTTGATTTTCTTAAGTTCTGAAGTCATTTCAGGAAAATCGGCTTTAAAGAAGTTTAAATCTACTTTCTTATTTTGAGCGAGAAAATGATTTCTAGCAGAGGGTATGGAGATTAGTAGGTTAAATGCTTAAAGCCTAAAGGCATTCTCTACCAGTCAACCACATGTTCAACAGAGAAAAAAAACCGGTGCAGTTAGAGAAATGAAATGAATATACTTATATAATACATAAATAATATATGTATATGTATATCTTACAAGGATGATTTGAACCATTTTTCGGAGACCGATTAAGCTGAAATTTGGTATACCTACGTAATTTCGATGACAATTCAATAATACGGCATCATCGAGCTGGTCGCATGATGTAGTCAGAAGATGGTGACAGGATCTCCACTATACTTTAAGTAGACTCACCGAGTTTGAATTGTAATAAAATTGATTCTATAAAACAAAAAAAAAAAAAAACTCGTTAGTTTGGTCTTGATAAGCAACAAATGATTTTGCAAAAAAAAGTACAGTCAGCGCCAAAATCTTGTCCCAAAAATGATTTTTTTTGACAGAAACTTTTTTTATCTCCGTATTAGAACAAGAGATAAGCCAAGTTTTTTTTTGGGTTGTATGTAAACGGCCTGTCATAAAAGTGATGTTTTCTGACCCCATGACTTAAATGTTCACATTTCCGAGCAGTGTTGAGAAAAAACTGCTTTTTCCATATCGTTACGAAACTTTTTCCCGCCCTTGGCCAGTAATGAATCGAAAGAAATGTATACAAAAGCTATTGCTAATTTATCTTGTATCTCAGAATAATTCTATTGGGCCTTGGGTACACAGGAAAACAAAAAAGGTCGTACATTACCCGGGGCCAAGAAGGTGAAATGTGATTTATCGCGGCGATTCTTGTCCGGACATTTTTGTTGGCACCCATTTTTTTGACCGGAATAAACGTCGCTTTTTGTTCCGGGGAATGTTGAACGGGTGACAAAAGAGTGGTTTTCATCTGGGCGATTCATGTTGGACATGGGTTTCTTTTCAACCGACTTTAAAAAATGAGGAGGTCCTCGAAATTTTTAACTCCCCGATTACTCTGAGGACGCTGGACGTATTTAAATTTTATTTTCTTTTAAAGGGTAGTATTTCTAGTTCGTCCCATTGTCAACACGTCAGGATCTGACGATGGGATCTCGGAGAAGTCGAGAGAACTCAAATCGATGATGAAGACTAAACGGGACCTATTTGACGACACGTTGGCCTAGTTGGGAGTAACCCTGCCTCCGAAGCCAGCGGTCCCGGGTTCAAATTCCGGAAAGGGCAAATATTTGTTTGATGAGCACGAGTAATTGTTCCGGAGTCTTGGATGTTTTCTATGTATTTAAGTATTTATTTCTCTATCTAAGTATGTTTATCGTTGTCTAATCGTTTGGGACTAGGTCAATTTGTGTGACATTGTCCTGTGATATTTATTTATTTAATTTATTTATTTGAAGGGTGGTGATAAGAAATCTCAATTGAGATAAAGTGACTATGACGAAGCACATTTAAATGAGTGTTATATAAATAAATAGTAAATAAATAAATATCACGGGACAATCTCACACAAATTGACCTAGTCCCAAACTAAGCTCTAGGCTTGTACTATGGGTACTAGGCAACGATAAACATACTTATACAGAGAAATATATACTTAAAAACATAGAAAACATCCAAGACTCAGGAACAAATACTCGTGCTCGTCACGCAAATATCTGCCCTTACCGGGATATATGACTTTCCCGTAGCATTGCTTGTTTCTTATTCATTGAGACTGGGACTACATAGCAGCATAATTATTATGATCACCTAAAAGCCACTGGAACTTCTCAACGGTACCTATTTCTAGAGTGGCGATAAGATATCTCGATTAAGCTAGTTTTTTTTTATGTTAAGGAGAAGGCACACGAGCACTCAGGCCACCTGACGGTAAGTGGAATCTGAGACCCATAGACATTTGAATTCTCAAGACCATAATCCTAACACCTCAAATGCGTTGCCAACCCTGAGGACTGAGATGGAATGCCTCTATGCTAGTAATTTCACCGGTTGTCTTATCCCCACACCGGAACACAACAATGCGAACACTGTTGCTTGGCGGGTGGTTAATGGATAAGATGGTGGTAGCGATCCGGGCGGACCCTGCACAGGGTCCTACCACCACTAAAATCATCTCGATTAAGCTAGTTAAGCGATTATGACGAAGCACATTTAAATTAGTTTTTATGAGTATGACTCCCGTGGCATTGCTTGTTTCTGATTAATAGAGATAAGGAACTACATATCAGTATAATTAATACGATCACTAAAAAGTATGAAACAAAATAATCTAAACTGCTTGGCCTGATTGTGCAAAATGTGGTTACAGAATTATAAACAAGTATTTTTAGAGTTGCTGGTATTTCTGTAGCTCTGCCTACCCCACTCTTAGAATGAAGGCGTGATGTTGTGTATTGTTATGCTTTATCACTTTCTGTTAAATGCATTCACAATGAAAGATATTTTAAGCAAAGGACAAAGCATATAATGTTAGCTATTGATCGTTTATGAATCAGGTTAACATTTTACAAAGAATCTGTCAGAAATCTAAACAATACCATCATTATCACATACATACATACATTACATCACGCCTGTATTCCCAGAGTGGGTAGGCAGAGCTACAGAAATACCAAAAACTCCAAAAAGACTTGTTGATAATTCTGTAACCACATGTTGCACAATCAGGCCAAGAAGTTTACTAGTGTATTAGTGACAGGTTGCAAGCCCATCGCCTAACAGCACTACAAGCCCTTATTCCCTTAGTCGCCTCTCACGACATCCACGGGAAGACATGGAGTGGCACTATTCTAACCCGGCAACCACACAGGGGGTTTCCACAAATTTAACTTCAATAATATTCACAGAAAACATTAAAAAAGGTATTCGTACAACAAGTTAATTAAATTCATTCTCCTATTTTCCCAACACGTTTCCACACGTCGTCACCCAACATGCGGCGACAAAATTGGCTTCTGAAAAATGTTGAAAATATCAAATATACGAGACACCTTTTACTGGCGGGATTTTCTAACCTAAAATATCTGTTACTCAGATCCAAAGTGATTTAAGTTGAGTTTTACGTGACATACGATTGTGGTAACAGTTGCTAGTAACTTTTGTTTTAGAATAGCTTACGGATACATGTAGACATTTTACTAATATGGAAGTAAGTACAGATGAAAAACGTTTTAGATTTGGTGTTAGTTTAAGATAGATATAAATCTATCTAAAGTATAAATTAGTGGTGGTAGGACCCTGGGCCTCTATTCAGGTGCATTAAAATGATATCGTGTTTGACACGTTTAAGAATCGTTTATGTCACAGTTGCCATTATTGTAAATGACATAAGAGTTATCAAAACGTTGACAATACGGAAACAGGGCAAAAACGATATCGTTATTACCTTGTAGAATTCCAGCCCTGTGCAGGTTCCGTCCGGATCGCTACCACCATCTTAACCACTAACCACCAGCCAATCAACAGTGTTCGCAAGGTTGTGTTCCGGTGTGGGGATAAGACAACCGGTGAAATTACTAGCATAGAGGCATTCCATCTTAGTCCTCAGAGTTGGCAACGCATTTGAGGTCTTGGGATTATAGTCTTGGGAACTCAAATGTCTATGGGTCTCAGATTCCACTTACCATCAGGTGGCTTGAGTGCTCCTGTGCCATCTCCTTAACATACAAAAAAAAGCGCCTGAATCCAAATTAAATATATAAGTTATTTGCAGTTATTTCTAGACGGGCGACTTAGTTAGTCCTGTGTTTAGGATTGTACGTGTTTGAGGATCAATGTATACCTGACATTTTGTGTTGGTGGGTGTTAAATTATTACGCTATCCGATAAACGTGTTAAATAAAACAAACAAGCACTATTGATTGACCGTATTGTAAACGTACAATAAACTCATTTGAACAAAAGTAAATAACGTTAATTTCTGCCCAATCATAATATTAATGTCACAAACACGAGGTTGTAAACAATGAATAGCTATGTGTATTTGTGTACGGCATCTGAGCTAAAATAGGTATTTTTACGCTCGTATAAAATCAAGAAGGTTATATTTGTTTTGAAAATCCTCTTTTTAAGGTTCCGTAGTCGAACTAGGAACCCTTATAGTTTCGCCATGTCCGTCCATGGCGTCCGTCCGTCTGCAGCCTAGCGCAGACACTCTTATTACTAGAAAGCTGTAATTTGGCATGAATAAACATATCACTCACGCCAACAAAGTAGTACAAAAAAATGAACAAAAAAATTTTTACACGTTTTTTTTTATCGTCTACCCCATATTGTGGTGTGTTGTTGGATAGGTCATTCAAAAATATTGTGAGTTTGTGAAATTATTTTTTTGATCAAGCGATCCGTTTATGAAGTAGTAAGTTTTAAAGCGCTAACTTTTGTTAGAGTCAACCCCCCCCCCCCCTCTTCCCCCCTAAAGCCAAAACTACAAATACTAATAATCTGAAAAAAAAACTTAAATGAAAGCGCATATTACGAATTTAAAATTAAAACTATTACGACTTAGTAGACGTAATTATTTCTTCAGATACAGGCGATTAAAGTGTTTATACCTACTAAAATCATCTAAGACGGCACCAAAAGAATTTAAATAGAAAAATAGTTATTAATTGTTAATTTTATGTTTGTAGTAAGTACTTAAAGGCTTCGGAACCCTGCACTAAGCATAGTCCGACACGCTCTTGCCCGGTTTTTTATGTATTTTGAAACGATGATCAGAAACAATTTGATCCCAAACCTGGGCCTCTATTCAACTGGGTTATAACGATATCGTATTTGACGTGTTTCCGTATTGTCAACGTTTTGATAACTCTTATGTCATTTACAATAATGGCGACTGTGACATAAACGATTCTTAAACGAGTCAAACACGATATCGTTTTAACGCACAAGAATATAGGCCCTGGGGTATCGTTATTTCCCCTACTACTCAACAATTTCTTCATACTTCATGTTTTCATCACTCAAATTTAATTATATATGAGAAAATAACTGTCACACTGAACGTCAGTTTAACAGTGTCATAAATAAAGCCGACGCACTGTTAATACAAAGTGCTTTTAGGCCAGAGCCGGAGTCACCTGCGCAGCTGCTCATCTAGAATAACTACAGAATATATAACCACAGCCGTATCTTGGTAACTTCATTACTTCATCGAATATATTATTCCATCGAATTTCATTTCATCGAACACTTTAGTGGTGGTTATTTTTTAGTGGTGGTAGGACCCTGCACAGGGTCCGTCCGGATCGCTACCACCATCTTATCCATTAACCATCCGCCAAGCAACAGTGTTCGCATTGTTGTGTTCCGGTGTGGGGATAAGACAACCGGTGAAATTACTAGCATAGAGGCATTCCATCTTAGTCCTCAGGGTTGGCAGCGCATTTGAGGTCTTAGGATTATAATCTTGAGAATTCAAATGTCTATGGGTCTCAGTTTTCACTTACCATCAGGTGGCCTGAGTGCTCGTGTGCCTTCTCCTTAACATAAAAAAAAAAAAAACTATTTTCTGCTGAAACGATAATGTTTTCAGGTTATCTTAAACATTAGTAACGTAGGTTAGGTTAGATGTGTAAGATACCCTGAAAAGATTATGATGTCAGCAGAAAATAGAGTTCGACGAAATGAATTTCGATGAAATGATACATTCGATGATAGATGTTTCGATGAGATTATTCACGCCCCGGCACCTTACACTTCATTGCAAATAGGAAAAGTCATGAAAATGGTGATAATATTATCAAGACATAAGACGATTTATCAGAGTAAAGGCAGGTTCAATTACATCATAGCTAACTGCGTTGTAAAAGTAATTCGATCCAAATTACTCTACATTACTGTGTAGATGTTTCGATGAAATTATTCACGCCCCGGCACCTTACACTTCATTGCAAATAGGAAAAGTCATGAAAATGGTGATAAAATTATTATTATCAAGACATAAGACGATTTATCAGAGTATAGACAGGTTCAATTACATCATAGCTAACTGCGTTGTAAAAGTAATTCGATCCAAATCACTCTACATTAAAATTACTGTGTTTTTTTTCTAATATCACTCTCTTTTCGTAGTGACCCAATGCTCAGTATATTCCTCTTACATTGCTCGCCATTTTTCTCCATTTCAGCACGTACCTATCACTAAAATTTTATTGGTACGTTGACGTTTAAACTGAACGTCAGTTTAACTGCGTCATGATGTCATGAATAAAGCCAACGCTCTGTTAATACACAGTGCTTTTAGCTCGGAGCCGGACTCACCAGCGCAGCTGCTTATCTAGAATAACCAGACTGTTTAACTTCAGCCATAACTTTTATCTCATTACAAATAGGAAAAGAGTCATGATAACGGTGATAAAGGGTTCCCTTCATCTGGCATAACTTTATTTGGCATAATCATCATTTGGCATACAATCTATTTTTTCTGAAACCGTATACTTTTCAGGATTATTTAAAATATCATTACAAGGAACCCATTAGGTTAGGTTTGGTTTATTTTATTACAAATCTGAAAAGAATACGGTTTCAGAAAAAAAAACACTGTATGCCAAATGTTGATTATGCCAAAAAAAGTTATGCCAAATTAATGTTAACCGGACGTCAGACCAGTTACCCGAGTCGATCAAGACCTCAAATACCGATCGCATATTTAAATGTAGATTAAAAGCCTTTTACTCAATCACAGAGTTCTAAGTTTGACAGTGAAGTAAATGTGTCAAATAATTAAAAAATAACTCAATAAGAATATTTAAAAAATGAGTGCATTGCTATTTAATGAACCGATTTGATATAATAATTTAATGCAATTTATAAAGAGAACTAGTTTATAAGCTAGTTATTAAATCGAATTACTATACCTTTCACTATCCCTATTTTATTGTAAAACTGACTATATAAGATTATAAAAAGCGGCCAAGTGCGAGTCGGACTCGCCCATGAAGGGTTCCGTAGCAGCAAGTAACATAATATAAAAGTTCGTTGTAGCTTTGATCAATGTTTTTATGACGTATTAAAAAAAATCTACTCACTAGATCTCATTCAAACCAATTTTCGGTGGAAGTTTGCATGGTAATGTACATCATAATAATATTTTTTTTTAGTTCTATCATTCTCTTGTTATAGAAGTTACAGGGGGGACACACATTTCAACACTTTGGAAGTATCTCTCGCGCAAACTGTTCAATTTAGAAAAAAAATATTTTAGTAACCTCAATATCATTTTTGAAGACCTATCCATAGATACCCCACACGTATGGGTTTGATGAAAATTTTTTTTTGAGTTTCAGTTCTAAGTATGGGGAACCCCTAAATTTATGTTTTTTTTTCTATTTTTGTGTGAAAATCTTAATGCGGTTCACAGAATACACCTACTTACCAAGTTTCAACAGTGTAGTTCTTATAGTTTCGGAAAAAAGTGACTGTGACATACGGACGGACAGACAGACAGACATGACGAATCTATAAGGGTTCCGTTTTTTGCCATTTGGCTACGGAACCCTAAAAATACAAAAATCTTATCTCATCTTCAGGTTCAATTTCAGCATAGCTAACTGCGTTGTTAAAGTAATTTGATACATATCCATCCCCATTGCTGAAATGTTATCCACGTGTTAAACCCGATGACTATGCAATATTGTGGTCTCTAAGAGCTGATCTGATGATGGAGTCGGAAGGTGGCGACAGGATCTCCGCTATACTTAACGTAGACCCACCGTGTTTGGACTCATTAGATTGATCTGGATAAGCAGATAATGAATTTGCAAAAACAGTACACTCGGCAGCAAAATCTTGTCCAAAAAATGTTTTATTAACAGAAACTGGTTTAACTTAAGCTACTAGCCGAAAACCTGCCGAGAACTGAAAGTGTAACTAAGTAACTATTCAAAGGGAAGATGGGTATAAATTAATTAAATTAAAGACCCACTTTGTACCATTGATTCTAATCTGTAGTTATCTAGAGCGACCGTATTACGACACGAAGAGCGCCAGGTGTTTAACAGTAACGATAAATGAAACAAGCCGTCTAGAAGTTTCTGAAAAGATATTACTGCAAATTGTCGTTATTTTCTCACGAAGTTGATATAAATTGGTTTAAGTAATTGAAGACTTTATAACAGTTCAGTCAAATTACAAATTCATTTATTACACGATTGGTGGCCTAGTGCCTTAGGGGTCAACTCGTGATCACAAGGTACCGAGTTCAAACCCCCGCGTTCAAAACAAAAACATTACCCGATGCTCTCAGTGAAGGAAAAAACATCGTGAAGAAACCTGCACATTCGAATAGTTAAGTGTGTAAGAGGGTCACTGCACAAAAGATCCTAAAGGGGTCGAAGTGTATACGAAAGTAGTGTAAAGGAGTATAGGAAGTAGTAGTGGTGGTAGGACCCTGTGCAGGGTCCGTCCGGATCGCTACCACCATCTTATCCATTAACCACCCGCCAAGCAACATTCGCATTGTTGTGTTCCGGTGTGGGGATAAGACAACCGGTGAAATTACTAGCATAGAGGCATTCCATCTTAGTCCTCAGGGTTGGCACCGCATTTGAGGTCTTGTGATTATAGTCTTGAGAATTCAAATGTCAATGGGTCTCAGATTCCACTTACCATCAGGTGGCCTGAGTGCTCGTGTGCATTCTCCATAACATAAAAAAAGTGCAAATTTTTAAGGTAAGATAAGATAAGAATGTCCTGATTTTTTTTTTAACCGTTAACGTAGGTTTTATAAGTTAAATGGCTAATAGTAAAAGAATGAGTGATATTCTTTACCTAAAGGCAATATTACGTGTGGTTGATATAAGCGCATATTATTGGTCGAGCTTTCGTCTCACTCGAGGCACCCGCCCCAAGTGATAGCTTACGGCAACGTCGTAACGATTGCTCTACTTATTATTATTAATATCTATTGCTTTATTATTATTTATATCTTGTTATTTGTAAATAAACAGAACCTCTATTTCTCTTTTTACATCCTTATACGATAGGCTCGTTATAAACGAAATACGATCTAACTTTACAATATTGTATCGATATAGTAAAGCAATGAAGAATAGAAACCAATCGCATCACTGGTACACGTGACTTTTCGTATGACGTGATTTACTAATGACGCGATTTGTTTAAAAACAAAACTAATAAAAACTCTATTTAGCGAATGCATCCAGGACCTCAGGTCCTTTAATATTCTTTATATTCGCAATTTTTTCTTCGATATCGCAAATTATACTGTTGAAATTGTGACAGGTCTCAAGTCAAGAGAAAATGAATAGCCGTTTTAACGGTAATAATAATATAATAACGATATCGAAGCGAGGTTAGCTAATACAGTATGATATTACGAGAATGTAATAAAAATAAAAATAATAATATTAGTAGTATATTAGTAATATTAGTATGTTGTTGTGCGCTCGGGCATCGCCACCCGCCACAGATTAGATAAAACGTAGTGGATACTTTTTGGATTGGATATTACATATGGTAACCTACACAGTCATATTTTTTGTATTTCTTTAATTTGTATTATATTTATGGTTATTGTTTTTATTATTATTATTATTTATTACTATTATTGTTTACATGTAAACTTATTTCAATCCTTTTTTTTTTGTGTCACCTTCCATGCTGTCACCGTGCGGTCCCAACAGTGGACCAGCGCTAGTTTAACCGCCAGCACATGCTGACTTGGGACCGTTTCGCAACAGCTGTAAATTTAGTGTTTATTATTATATTTTATTTGTTATTATTATGTTGTTGTGAATAAATGTATTTTCTTTCTTTCTTTCTTAATTGTCTGAACATGTTAGTCAGTAAATATACCTTGTCTTAAAAACCTTTCCTATCTCTTTAAAAATGTTTTCTGTAGACGTTATCTTACATGTATTAGGTACGTGTATAGGTATAACTAAGGAAGATTTTTTTTTAAACCCTAATTGTTATTACCTAAAACTAAACTGAAGGCTTGTACTATGTAAATTTACTATTTAAATAAATAAATATTTAAAAACTAATAAAAAATACGCATCTCAAGAATAAACATTATGGTTCTCACTTATCACATTTAATCAAAATTTCTTTCAATTCAATTGCTATATCAATTTTTCAATCATATTCACTTTAATTATTTTTAACGTAGGCACTATAGATTTATTGTCATCACGATTATAACTCAACGGAACATTATTGTATTTCGCTTTGTTGAGTTAATTCACTAAATGAATAAAATGCTTTGGGAATAAAGCTTTTATTGTAGAGCATACACCTTTTCAAAGTGGTCGCTTCAGCCCCAACTTAAATCCAACGATGAATATATTCAGGCGAGCACCTCGGCAGGTCAGAGTGTATCTTATGCAGGTGCAACGTGCAGTATTAGATATTTAAAGGTATTACATATTAGTATTAGGTATTACAAGGTCAGTTTTATACAAAAAAAATATCAAAAAATACGAAGCGTTAAAAAGTCATCGTTCAGACCCCCTGCAAAAACACTCTATACAAAATCGACGACATGAATAACAGTCACAGCTGTTGTTCCATGTTTCAATTATAAGGACCTTATAAAGAAATTTGTATTTAATTCGTAAATTACTATGTTTAAGCCAATATCGTTAAATTAAATATGACGTGAATAAAACGAGGATGCCGAAAAGCAATCTAAACATTAAAAGAACTTTTTTTTTTAATAGTTTTGATTCTACGTAAAATTTTAATAAACTTGTCAAAGCTTAGTGTATTGCTTTTTTAAGGTTTTTTTTAGTCATTTTCTCCTAAATCGTATTATTGAAACTCAATTCTGATTTTCATGCATCTTCTCTTTTTGATTTATTTAAACTTAATTGCACATATTCTATACTTTAAATTACCGTCAAGCAGTGTTCGCATTGTGTTCCCGTGTGGGGATAAGACGACCGGTGAAATTACTAGCATAAAGGCATGAAGACACGTTGGCCTAGATTAAACATACAAAAATATCATTCAATCTAAAAAGACTATACTTTATTTACAAATACAAACATACATTAAATCACGCCTGTTTCCCACAGGGTTAGGCAGAGACCACTTCTTTCGTCTGCTACGGTTAGATTTTTTGATTTCTGCTGCTGGTTCTTTATTTATAATTCTGTAACCACTTTTTGCATGTATATTAGTAGTGCATTAGTGACAGGTTGCAAGCCTATCGCTTAACAGTACTGCAAGCCCTTATTCCCTTAGTCGCCTCTTACGACATCCACGGGAAGACATGGAGTGGCACTATTCTAACCAGGCAACCCCACGGTGTATAATATAACAAATAGGAAAGGAAAACTATCACAAATTAGGATTGGGATACAGCGACTATTTTAAGGTCTTAAAATCATCTATTTAAGACAGCAAATGATTATCAATAGAAAAATCATTCTTGCTTGTTCTTTTTCGAGATAGCTTTTTGTGATTATAGTAACGGCGTCGGAACACTACACTGAGCATGGTCTGACATGCTCTTGCCGGGTTTATTTTTTATTGAAATATCGCGGGACAATCTCTCACAAATTGACCTAGTCCCAAACTAAGCTCAAGGTTTGTACTATGGGGACAACGATAAACGTACTTCTATAGGGAAATAAATACTTAAATACAAGAAAACATTCAAGACTCAGGAACAAATGCTCGTGCTCATCACACAAATATCTGCCCTTACCGGGATTTGAACCCAGGACCACTAGCTTCGAAGGCAGGGTCACTACCAACTAGGCTAGCGTGTCGTCAATAAAAAATGCCCATATTACTAACTATTAGGCATTGGTCGTATCTTACCCCCTTTAATAACAAGTCTCTAGAGGTAGCCATTAAGACTGTGCGTACTGTCAGTCGGTCAATCGCTAAAGACATTTTTACATTAAAAATGTGGACTTTTTGTAGATCTGACGACTGTTAAATTTGCAAACCAAAATGTTTTAAATTTTAAATTCCTTATCATCGCGTTTGTCCTCGCCATAACTGACATAACATTATACAGCCCAAGCCTATCCACTCTGGAATAAAAATGTAAATAGAAATGTACGGAGCCCCGCAAATGGATCCCTTATGAATTATTAAAAAGCAATGAAAGGAGGGCTTATTATTTGTGAAACGGTCTCGGCAAAAACGCTGTCGATATTCTTGAATTTTGACAGATACCGTCTTGTTTTCTTAAAAAAAACAGGGGACAATGTTACACAACTTGACCTAGTCCCAAACTTGCGGTAGAGGTTATCTCCAAAGGCATAGTAAATGCCTATGAAGAGAACTGTCCTCCCAAGGTGAAATCATCCAAGCGTATGGTTCCGTGGTGGAACTCTAAGCTGAAAAGGCTCAGGGATAAAACGCGGAAACTATTCAATAGGGCAAAGAAGACAAATGAGTGGGAGGTCTATCGAAAAGCCCTAAATGAATATAGCAAACAGATTAGGAAAGCGAAAAGGGAGTCATGGAGGAAGTTCTGTGAGGACATAAACAATACGCCTCAGGGAGCAAGACTTCATAGAATACTCGCCAAAGCAAAACCTAACCAAGTTGGTCTACTAAAAAGACCTGATGGTTCCTTCACTAAGAATGAAACGGAAACGTTAGAATTACTGGCAAACACTCACTTTCCGGGAGCCGGGGACCCGAACGTAGCAGGTGGAGGAGAAGTTACGTTTAGACCCCATCCTGAGGACTGGAGACAAGCAGCCTTAGTCGTAAGACCGGGAATGGTGAGATGGGCCATCAATTCATTTAAACCCTACAAAACTAGTGGATTAGACGATGTAAGCCCAGTTTTGATACAACGTGGTGCAGACGTCCTGATCCCCTATTTGGTTAAGATCTTCAGAGCAAGTTATGCCTGGGGACACATCCCGGAACAGTGGAACAAGGTTAGGGTCTTATTTATACCTAAGACTGGGAAAAAGGACTATGCTCTGGCAAAGTCCTTCAGACCCATCAGCCTATCCTCGTTTCTACTCAAAACCATGGAGAAGGTAATTGACAAATATATTCGTGAGAACTGTCTCAGGGACAAACCTATCCATGACAGTCAGCATGCCTATCGTAGTGGCAGATCCACAGAGACGGCCCTACTAAACCTAGTTGATAGGATCGAAAGAGCGCTGGAAGATAAGGAAATTGCTCTCACAGCTTTCCTGGATATAGAGGGTGCCTTTGACAATACTCCCATCAGGACACTGGTCAGTGGGCTGGCTGTAAAAGGCGTAGACACTACCACTGTCCGATGGGTGCAAGGGATGCTCTCAGGTAGAGTGGTCAGGCTAGAACTACTCAGCACTACACTAGAGGTGACCACGGTAAGAGGCTGCCCGCAGGGAGGTGTACTATCCCCTCTGCTCTGGACTCTTGCTGTGGATGGGCTCCTGCATAAGATGGCAGAGCTTCGCATTGACACACAGGGATACGCTGACGACCTTGTAGTTACGGTGCGTGGCAGCTGCCAAAGTACTTTATCGTACCTAATGCAAAGGGCTCTAAACACAATAAACTCATGGTGTAAAGATAATGAACTATCCATAAATGCGGATAAAACCATTATCGTCCCATTCACAAAAAAGCGGAAGCTAGTGGGACTTAAACCGCCAAGCATGAATGGGAAAACAATACCGTTCTCCTCAGAGGCCAAGTATCTGGGAGTCACACTAGACCAGAAACTTACATGGAATCTGCACGTGAACGGCACCCTACAAAAGGCTAAATCAGCCTTGGCAATCTGTTGTCGGCTAGCAGGAAGCAGATGGGGACTAAAACCCAGAATTGCACTCTGGCTCTACACATCCATAGTGAGGCCGATGGTGTCTTACGCCTCTGTGGTATGGTGTAGAAAAGCGGCACAAAAAACTGTAATATCAAAACTTGGCAGCCTCCAAAGAACTGCCTGTATCATCGCTACTGGAGCCATGTCAACCTCTCCGACACTAGCTCTGGAAGCATTACTGAACCTGCCGCCCCTTCACCTGTTCTTGGAAAAGGAGGCGAAGGCAAGTATGCACAGAATCTCGAGCTTGAAGAGAGGCAATTGGCTATCACAAAATATGAGATCTCTCGAGAACTCTGTAAGCGATATTCCTGTAATGGGGATGTTCTCAGACACCATGCCCCCTAAACACTGTCCACAGAAAAATTTCTCTGTGGAATTCCCGTCTAGGGATGACTGGTCACACAGTCGCTTAACATGGAAACCAGGCAGCCTAAAGTGGTACACTGATGGCTCCAAATCCGGTTCTGAAGTAGGCTGCGGAATATACGGGGAGGTGCCTAAAAAGGCGGTAAGCCTGAATTTAGGAAAGTACTCGTCTATATTCCAGGCGGAGGTGTACGCCATAATTGAATGTGCGGCAGCCAATCTGCAAAGCAACTACTTCAACAGTACCATCTATATCCATTCGGATAGTCAGGCGGCTCTCTTGGCCCTAACCTCTGACGTCATGAACTCAAGGCTGGTCGAGAACTGCAGGACACTTTTGAATACTCTGGGTGCAAAAAACAGGGTAATTTTACGTTGGGTCCCAGGGCACGCGGGCATCGTGGGCAATGAGAAAGCTGACGAACTCGCACGGATAGGAGCTAGGGGCACACAGTTTGGTCCGGAACCATTCTGCGGCATCCCTAGAAGCCTAACAAAACTCACCTTGTGGACATATTGCTATTATGCAGCCACTCAACTCTGGAAGACAACTCCAGGATTGAACCATTCCAAGGCTCTCATAAGAGCATTTAGCAGAGAGGCGTCGAAGGAGGTCTTAGCGCTGAGTAGGAACAAAATTCGCACTCTTGCCAGGGCGCTCACAGGGCACTGTTGCCTGAACAAGCACATGCAGACGATTGGGAAATGTGACACAAGGCTGTGCAGACTCTGCCATCTGGAGGAGGAAACGCCCATGCACTTTCTCACCGTCTGCCCGGCTTTAATGCGACACCGTAACTCCTCACTGGGAAAGCACTTAATGTGCCCAGAGGAGATCAAGTATCTCGGCGCCAATAAAGTCCTGAAGTTCTTCGCAATAACAGGACTCAGCGGAGAACTGTAGGCTGTGGCGATCACAATAGATCAATCCTGGTCGCAGTGATACTAGGCTTTGGAGCCTTGAATAGCCACTCCCTGAATAATAATAATAATAATAGTCCCAAACTAAGCTCTAGGCTTGTACTATAAATACATAGAAAATATTCAAGAGTCAGAGACAAATATTTGCCCTTACCAGGAATGGAAGCCAAGATCGCTAGCTTCGTAGGCAGTCAAAGGACGCAGTTGAATATACAATCAATTTTTTATTAATTCGGTTAAATCTATACTAATATTTAATTATAAAGAGGTAAAATTTACAAGTTTGTGAGGGGGTAGTCTACTGAACTGATTTTGAAAATTATTTAACCAATAGAAAGCCACGTTATTTGTGAATATCAAAAGCTATGCTTTATAATTCTACACGAACCGAGTCACAGGCAACAGCTAGTAGCACAAAAGCATGCTAATTTCAAGCAAACGCTACCTTTTATAGTACGTGTGGCTACGACGTGGTCATATTTAGGCATGCTTACTCAAATAACGTGCTATCTGAAGCAAATTAGTACAGTTAAAAGCATGCTGATTTTAAAAAAACACTCATAAGTTGCATGCTTTCTAGTATGCTGGGAAGCCAAAGTAAATGTACGTTTTAAGGTAGGTTTTACAAACATGCACATTCTAGTGATGAATTTCCATGCTTACTTCCGAGCCGAGGCTGATAAAGAGTTCTCGAGGTGCGAGTAAAAGCTGTAGTTGCGTTAAATGATAAGTGTTAATGATAATGTCACACAAATTGACCTAGTCACAAACTAAGCTCTAGGCTTGTGCTATGGGGTATTAGACAACGATAAACTTTCTTAAATACATAGAAAACATGAAGACTCAGGAATAAATAGTCGTGCTCATCACACAAATATCTGCCCTTATTGGAATTTGAACCCAGGGCAAAAGAACTTCAAAAGCAGGGTCACTACCAACTAGGCTAGCGTGTCGTCATGTTGTTGTTGGTATCTTTTTTGTGGACGACGCGCTGGCTTAGTTGGTATTGGATATATTTTAAGAATTGTTTGTATCTGTGAAAGATTTATTTTTAAAAATTAGCTGCCTTTGCCATTTATTTAGTTTGTTAGTTAATTTCCGCTTTTAAATGTTTGATTTATTCATTTATTTGGGCCGTATTAACGCTTAAATTCTTTTAAAAGCCGTCAATGAAAATAAAGGAGGGATAGTAATCATCTCATATAATCTATCTGTTCTTTTATAGTATGGCTTGTTAGCAAAATTCCTCAACTGTAACAAAGTAATACTATTTTATTTATTTATTCATAAAAAAACAATGATAGGAGGACACCAATTCACTTACAATGTTAAATAAAAATTATAGACAATTAATTGTAAAATAGTATTACTTTGTTACAGTTGAGGAATTCTGCTAACAAGCCATACTATAAAAGAACAGATAGATTATAATTATGAGATGATTACTATCTCTCCTTTATTTTCATTGAGGCTTTTAAAAGAATTTAAGCGTTAATACGGCCCAAATAAATGAATAAATCAAACATATAAAAGCGGAAACAAAACATAATACTGAAAAAATCGAAGGGAATAAGCACTATTTCAATAAGAACGTATGATTTATAATTTTATCAATTGGTCAGTACTTACCTATTTGTTACATAAAAGGCAAAACGAAGTTTTGTATTTTAATCAGATTTAACGTAAAACAATCTAACAGCCAAACACTTAACTGACCATAAGTGAGTCTTATTTTAAGTCACAAATGGTCAATTAAGTGGTTGATCGTACATATTGGAAAAAAAAGATAAGTTGCAAGGTTGTTTTTGCTGTAAAACCAACTTGCATTCGATCTGTCCTCGGGGTTAGTAAAGCATTTGCAGTCTTAGGATTGCTGTCTCGAGATTGGAAATGTATATAGGTTTTAGATCCCACTTACCATCAGGTGGATTTTGTGCTCGTTTGTCTACTTCTCATGATTATTAGTAAGTCAATACGGTTACTGGGTCATTCTACTTTTAAGCGCAGGTCGATTTTTTGACAAGTGCTCTTCAAATAATATTTTTATAAAAACGTTAAAGTGCTCGGTTTTGTAATTTAATATTGAAATAGTTACACAACTTGGCTTACATTTAAAATTATCACTACATTTAAAAAGTCACTATAAATAATTAACTTTAAAGTAGGTAACATAGTGGTCACGCATGTCTCCGCCATTTGTATAGAAAAAGTGTATTTACCGCTGTGTTACCAACTTTTCCTGATAAAATATCAATAAATTTAAAGTGTTTTGTTTTGAACTATTAAATTTAGTTGTTCCAGTTTCAATATAAGTCAAATTTACGTGAAAAAATTGTCTAAAAATGCCTAAAAATGTCTAAATTTCACCAATGATTATTATGAGCTAAAAAGTAGAATGACCCTACTTCGACTTTTGCAAGCCAATTCTGCAGTGATTCCCGTTATTAGAATAATAATTTTCCTCTGTCTCTCTTTATTTAAGAGCTATTCTCTTGTCGGTGGAGTAATCGCCAACCGCTCTGGTCCTCCGTCAACTGCTTGACTGTCTGGTACGACCCAACCTTAACCTTCTCTTTTATCTGCTCAAAGTAAATTCTTCTTGGTCTTCCTATGCCTCTTTCCCTCTATCTTTTAGGTAATTATAAATGCGAAAGTTTGTGTGTGTGTTAGTTGGTTACTTCATCACGCTGCAACGGCTTGAGGGATTTGAATTAAATTTGTAATGTATGAATTAACATGTTACGAAAAGAAATTTCCCGAGGAAATAACAATATAATGTAAACTAAGAGCTGATTTCATGATGAAGTCAGCAATGGTAGCATGGTTTCATTGGGACCACTTGGTTTATTAAGGTTGTACACTGTTTTACAGAAACTCATTCCATACAATGTATCACGTCGCAGAATTTTCATTTCATAGAAAGCTGATTTCTGCTGTAACCTTACTGTCTTCAGATTATTTTTTGGTAGTCACAGGTCAAACCTAACCTTACCTACGTAATGCTTAAGATAATCTGAAAAGATAAGGGTTTCAGCAGAAATTAGCTCTCTATAAAATGAAAATTCTGCAAAGCATTCTATAAAATAAGTGTAAAACAAGGGGACACCGTTTATGATCAAGTGATCGGAATAGGTAGTGCAATTTCGCGAGACTTCGGTGCGTAAGTTTAGTATGGATATAGCTTGTAACCCCGGGATTACATTTGTAAAGTGTTAAAGTTTGTGTTTAATTCAGAAATGTTATTAAAATATGAATTAAAACGATTATTTTGCTTGCATAGAATATCGCATTTAGGAAATATGTAGACAAAAAGTAAAAAAGTATTTACAATAACATTTTTTTTTAGAATTTTTCGCATGTTCCCATGTGACTTAAACTAAGGTCATGTCAAGAAAATATTCTGTGAAATAATACGAGTCCCGGAATCTGGGGTCTTATCCATATTAAGTATAATGTTTAAGGTCATTCACCCGAAATTGCACTACCTATTCCGATCACTGATGATCAATAAGGCAAATGACGATGAAGCTTAAATAATAATTTTCGAACGTTATAACATCAAGCGGTTTTTTGAATTCTGACTCAGCTGGTTTAAGCATTGAGCCCAAGTATCCTCAGTAATATAGAAGATGGCAAGTGGTCGTTATGCTCAGCTCTTAAAGAAATACTTTTACAAGTTTCTTTCTCATTACGACATTGCAACTCTGTATCATAATAGGTACCAGTCGTTATACTCGTAGAACATACTCGTAAGAGTGAACGTAAAAGTTTTATGTAGTTTTTTAACTTTTTAACCCCCGACAAACATTACGGGTGTTATTTTTTTGGGAGGCGACTAAGGGAATAAGGGCTTGTATACTTTTAGGAAACCTTGCAACCTTTCACTAATACACTAGTAAACTTTTTGGCCTGATTGTGTAAAATATGGTTACAAAATTATAAACAAATCTTTTTAGGGTTGTTGGTATTTCTGTAGCTCTGTCAACCCCACTCTGGGAATGAAGGTGTGATGTTATGTATGTATGTATAATTTTAACGTGTGTATGTGTGTCTGTCTGTAACGTCGTAACTCTCAAACGGATGGACCGATCTGGACGCTTTTTTCAACAATAGGTTTTTTAAAGCATGGAGAAGGCAGATAAACACACGGGCCACGTGAAAGTAACTGGGATTTGTGACCCAAAGGTATTTTCATTTTTAAGTTTTGTTCCTGAGTCTTGGATGTTTTTTATGTATGTAAGTATGTATTTCTTTACATATGTATGTTAATAGTTGTTTAGAACCCATAGTACAAGCCTAGAGCTCAGTTAGGGATTAAGTAAATTTATGTCACATTGTACCGTAATATATTTACATTTTATACGTATTTTAAAGACTTTTTATAATTGGCATAGAACAAAGTGGCTTGAAGTGAGCGCTAATTTTTTGAAATTAGAAATTGCGTTTCCTTTGAGGTCAGTCTCACCAGAGCCAATAGCCAAGACGCGTTCGCTTACTAGCGTTTCGATTCGTTTTGTTTTTATCCAATCGCGTCACTGGTAGATCACCTGATACGAAAAGTTACTAGATCTACCAGTAGTGGCGCCATTGGTTTAGAAACCGTTAGCCAAGGCATCTTGGCTAACGGTAAATATAGAACTTATTTTCTATTTAAAATACGTAACATTTACTTATACAGTCCGACTGACTATTTTTTTTTTTGAGAAATTTTGATATGGTCACCATATTTATCAAATTTAATTTCACAACAGTAAAGGTCACATCACCCAAAACACATGAACATGATTTGGGTAGATGTATAAATGAACGTAATATCACGACGCAAATAAATATTTTCTCTTGACATGTCGAGCACTCAGACGTCTACTTTACTTTAGTTTATTAGAAAACGCAGTAAAAGTAGAGGGCGCCACTGGACGCTCGGCGACCTTTTAAAGACAGTGAGCAAAATAAGATATTGCTGCGAGCGTGAGACAAAGATAACTTTTTAATTAATTTAGTTTTAGTCTTGTGGTCGGCGCATTGTCTCACACAACATTTCAAGTCCTATTATTGGAAGTCCGTTTATATTCCTCGTACCATTTAACATCGTAATGATCACTCTTCATAATCAATATTAATCATACACCGGTTTTATTTGCAGAATTTTAAAAATATCCCACTGGTATAAGGTTAGGTTAGGTTTATTTTATGAACGATTTCAGTAAAATTCACTTTCGGAGTTGCGATGATTATGAATAACAAATTATGAAAAAAAAAAGAAATATGAAGTGATTTTTATGAATACAAATACAATGAGAATTTTATGTCAGCTTATTTAGTCGGCTATGTGACAAATATACATGTATGGTGTCATTTTTAACATGTAACTTTAGTTAATATGTTTTCGCTGCTGAGGTAAAAAATTGTAAGTGCTACGTGAAACCAAAGGTATTTCTAGAATTCTTCGCATACCCGGGATTCAAAATCAACTCTCGCAGCAAAAACTCACTTTGCTCTCTTGTTGCATAATTAACTATTGTATATCACCAGTGGTACTTGACAAGTTGCATTCGACAATCGTAGCGATTATGTTTCGATTGATAAATGTATGGAATTGACGTAAGCCACCGAGATTGTAACGTGACACTTACGTCAATGCCATATATTTTTCAATCGAAACATAATCGCTAATGTTGTCGAATGCAACTTGTCTAGGACCACTGATTACGGTTTCTTACATACATACCTATATACATAAAATAACGCCTGTTTCCCAGAGGGGTAGGCAGAGACCAATTCTTTCCACCTGCTACGATCCTGACAAATCTCTTTCGCTTCTTTCACATTCATACATCAAATCATGCATGTACGGCAGTTTTGGGTACTTAAGATTCGGCCCTTTTGCAAAATTTCTCCGATTTGATTCGAGAAAGTATGCCTAGGGTGGCCCCTTCCGACCCCTCCACTTACTTTCGGTCTATACAACGTGTTACGAAATAATCCGTTAAAAAGAAATTACAAAAGTAGTGTCAACCCTTATTAAATAACGTCAGTTCAGTATCTTAGGTACACAGTATACTATACTCCGTCCAAGATAACGAGTTAGTACTAGAAAACTGAGAACGCACGCGATTGGTCAGCGAAATGAGTCACAAATACGCATCAGATAGGTTTACATGGCGGCCTAAGCTCAGTCAACATCTGTCTCTCGTACGGTGCGGACGCGTTATACTTTCTTTCGATTTGGCGATTTTTTACGTTTACCTGGCTTGTATACTGGATTATTATTTTCTGCATAACTTGTGACTCGGCTTGTTTATTGGACTGTTTTCTACTTAATCTGCGACTCTATTAATTGTACATTACGAATATACATTGTTTTATTTATATAACTATCCAGCTACCTCTTTTTAAACTTTCCTTAATGATGTTAAAATAAAAAGGTAGGTAATAAAGATAATAATTCCTCGCTTTATTTGGGAAATGACCGCATTAAACAAAAATATTCCTTACATAAATATTCCGAACGAACGGCATGTAAGCCTGCCCAAGCATAGAGGTGCAATTGTTTACGCCCACCGACCTTCCTTTGTCCCTTTCATTTGCATACAAAAGTGCAAAAGAGAGAACGCTATATTAACTCGTTATCTTGGACGCAGTATAGAGTTTTACACTACTTTCGTAATTTCTTTTTTACGGATTATTTTTTAACACGTTGTATATCTCTTTCGTCAATCTTCGTTCATCCATTCTCTCCAAATGACCAAAGCATGCTGCGATGCCGTTTTCAATCTAAGTCACTTACATCTTCTTTCAGTCCAAATTTCTCTCTGAACGGAGTTTTACTACTTCTATATCTATTGTAATGTTACGGTCCACATCAAACTTAATCTACAGCAGCGTGAGAATACATTAGCAACAGCTACAAATTACCATACATAAAGTCACGCTAGTTTCCAAGAGGGGTAGACAGAGACTAATTCTTTCCATCTGCTACGATCCTGACAAATCTCTTTCGCTTCTTCCACATTCATACATCGAGTCATGCATGCACGGCGGTTTCGGGTACTTAGGATTCGGCCGTTCTGCAGAATTTCTCCGATTTCATTTGAGAAAGTATGCCTAGGGCGGCCCCTTCCGACCCCTCCACTTACTTCAGCACTATATATCTCTTTCGTCAATCTTCTTTCATCCATTCTCTCCAAATGAACAAAGCATGCTGCGATGCCGTTTTCAATCTATATCACTACATCTTCTTTCAGTCCAAATTTCTCTCTGAACGTAGTTTCACAACTTCTATTCTAACGGTTCACATCAAACTTAATCTATAAACAGCAGCGTGAGAATACATTAGCAACAGCTACAAATTACTATACATAAAGTCACGCTAGTTTCCAAGAGGGGTAGACAGAGACTAATTCTTTCCATCTGCTACGATCCTGACAAATCTCTTTCGCTTCTTCCACATTCATACATCGAGTCATGCATGCACGGCGGTTTCAGGTACTTAGGATTCGGCCGTTCTGCAGAATTTCTCCGATTTCATTTGAGAAAGTATGCCTAGGGCGGCCCCTTCCGACCCCTCCACTTACTTCAGCACTATATATCTCTTTCGTCAATCTTCTTTCATCCATTCTCTCCAAATGAACAAAGCATGCTGCGATGCCGTTTTCAATCTATATCACTACATCTTCTTTCAGTCCAAATTTCTCTCTGAACGTAGTTTCACAACTTCTATTCTAACGGTTCACATCAAACTTAATCTATAAACAGCAGCGTGAGAATACATTAGCAACAGCTACAAATTACCTACTGAGACACTACCACTAAAACCAAACACTAAACTTTCAATAGTCATGTCCCTTTTTAACAATGGTAATATAGCTGAGGAGCGAAAGAGAAGAATCTATAGTTTCGAGTTTAGTGCTTTGGAGTAATTCAGCCAAAGGCTGCAGAGGACCGATAGTGGTGATTTGGGGTAATGACCGCTCAGTAATATGCGACCGGCATTTCCTGGAGTTGAAATTTGACAAATTAGGTAAACGGTATGAAGTTTGTGCATCCAAACTAATCTTTTGTGCATCTTTACTACTCGTATTAGTTTAGTTTACTTATTTTTTTCATCAATTTTATATTATAATATAAATTGCTTTGCATGTCAATTAACCCCAAGATTCGACCAATGCACTGCGACATAATACACAACATCACGCCTTAATTCCCAGAGTGCGGCAGAGCTACAGAAATACCAACAACTCTAAAAAGAATGTTAATAATTCTGTAACCACATTTTGCACAAGTAGGCTGAGAAGTTTACTAGTGTATTAGTGACAGGTTGCAAGCCCATCGCCTAACAATACTACGAGGCTTTATTCCCTTAATCGCCTCTTACGACATAATAATATTAACTTAATGTAACTACTAACTACACAGATTCTGTATTACTGTACAATAAATATTTTTATTATTATAATTAATAATTAATACAAAATTACATTGAGATCGTCAACATATTATAAAGCAAAATAATACAAAAATGACACTGAAATGGCCGGTTCACAAAAATCTGTACATGGTTAACGACAGAAATTAAGACACTAACTTTTCTATTTCGTCACGAAAATTAGTCGTATATTTAGATACTTAAATTTTCGTGACCAAATGGAAAACTCAAAGTTTCTTAATTTTTGTCCTTAACTATGTACTCTTTTTTAAACCGCCCAAAGGCCGACGACGCATTGGTCTAGTTGGTAGTGACCTTGCCTTCAGAGCTAGCGGTCCCGGGTTTAAATCCCGGTAAGGGCAGATATTTGTGTGATGAGCACGAGAATTTATTCCTGAGTCTTGGATGTTTTCTATGTATTTAAGTAGGTGCTCCTTAATTTGATAATGTAGTTAACTTTGGTAACTTTATCGAGTAGCAAACGTTAAGTAAACGCCAAATAATTTTTCGAGTCTGTAATACGGATAAATATATAGTAAATTCTGTAAAAGACAAGTGTAGTTCACGTTTTCTAATAATGTAATAGTAAACGCTTTTCAAAAACGTGACGCATGTATTTTTGAACGAACACACCGTGCTTTAGTCAAGGTTATATACTTTAAAAGAACTTTTTTATGTTAAGGAGAAGGCACACGAGCACTCAGGCCACCGGATGGTAAGTGGAATCTGAGACCCATAGGCATTTGAATTCTCAAGACTATAATCCTAAGACCTCAAATGCGTTGTCAACCCTGAGGACTAAGATGAAATGCCTCTATGCTAGTAATTTCACCGGTTGTCTTATCCCCAAACCGGAACATAACAACGAGAACACTGTTGCTTGGCGGGTGGTTAATGGATAAGATGGTGGTAGCGATCCGGACGGATCCTGCACAGGGTCCTACCACCACTAAACCAACCGATCAATTGTGTCAAATCAGTGGCCTGCTGTCTGACAGAAAATTGTATATCCTGCATAGCACTTTAATAAAACACAAATGTAATTGTATAATCCGGAGTATAAAATAAAAGACAAATAACTAATAAGTAATATAGCTAAGTCACCAATAACTAGAACCTTATTTGCAAAATATCAGTACATCATAAAATCTGCACACTTTTGTAATAAAATAAATAAACAACTTTACTCAAAACTTGAATGTGAAATAATCTTGATAAAATGGCGAAAAAGTCAATGTTATGATGAATTGAGACTTTACTACAACACAACACACACACACACACACACACACACACACACACACACACACACACAAACACACAAAAATCACCTATTGTAAACTGCATTTAATTACCTGTTTAAATGTAAAATCAATATCAAAATAAAAATAAAACTTAGTTAAATTTCATTTAAACCATAAGTAAATTTCTATTATTCTAACTAGATTACCTCATCTTATCGAAAAAAGAGCGGTGTCTCCCAACACAGGCAACACCTTGCCTACAGGGAGACTCCATCCCCTGTATCATGTACCTCGTGTATTTTATGATTACATAATTTTGTTTGTCGACACGTTGGCCTAGTTTGTAGTGACTCTGCCTTCGAAGCTAGAGGTCCTGGGTTCAAATCCCAGTAAGGGCAGATATTTGTGTGATGAGCACGAATATTTGTTCCTGAATCTTGGATATTTTCTATCCCCCTTACTAATAAACGTTTAACAAGATTGGAATAGTTATGCCATGCTTTGTTCTTATCTGTCGAATTCAAATGTCGCAATGACAGATCTGGGGCCCTAGCCAAGATGCAAACGCTCCTAACGTTTTTTCTTTTCTATCGCTCAAAATGTATGGGATGACATTGTCGTGCGTTTCGATAAACCACGTGGTCGACTGTCATCCTATACATTTTGAGCGATAGAAAAGAAAAACGTTAGGAGCGTTTGCATCTTGGCTAGGGCCCAAGGGCGAAGAATTGTATAACTATTCCAAACTTATTCAACGTTTATTAGTAAGGGGATATGTGTTAATCCTCGTAAGACCCGGTGTCCTATAGAAAGTACATAATCCAGACAATTCAATTTAAACCTTATTTTAAGGAATATAATGTTCATTTTTATTTGTTTCAAAATTGAAAATGTCATTTAAGTGCAAAGGTAATTGAACTTTATTTCCTTGATGGTAGATTCAAATTCCTACTAACAAAAATCTACCGGATTGTAGTATGGTGGGTCTCGAGAGGATATGTATTTATTTCTCTACATAAGTTTATCGTTGTCTAGTACCCATAGGAAGACCTAGAGCTTAGTTTGGGACTAGGTCAATTTGTGTCAGATTGTCTCCTGCTATTTATTTTGTATTTGTGTGTATGATTGAATTGTTCGTGGCTCCAGCTACAGTTATACAGTATTTCTGTCGCGATATTCGAAAACGTTGAAATGATTAAAATACTTAGCATAAGCGGTGGGGCGTTTGTGGGAAGACTGTGAAAGAGTTTACATTTTTATATCCTCTGAATACGTCTTGGCGACATGGGTTACTTTTCGAGTTACTTCACAACGCACTGGGTTTTAAAAAGTCGCTATTATAACAAGCGGTTAAAGCGGTTTTATTTAGTGGTGGGGACCCTGTGCAGGGTCCGTCCGGATCACTACCTCCATCTTGTCCATTAACCACCCGCCAACAGTGTTCGCATTGTTGTGGTCCGGTGTGGGGATAAGACAACCGGTAAAATTACTAGCAAAAAGGCATTCCATCTTAGACCTCCGGGTTGGCAACGCATTTGAGGTCGTAGGATTATAGTCTTGAGAATTCTGATATCTATGGGTCTCAGATTCCATTTACCATTAGGTGGCCCAAGTGCTCGTGTGCCTTCTCTTTAAGAGGCCGTACACGAAATTTTGCCGGTTTTGCTTATTTTCGTGATTTTACAGTTTAAATACTGCTTTTCTATAAGTTTTAATGCACATCATGATATATCATTTCAGTTATGATCGAATAAATGAGTTACGAATGTATGAGCTACTTTTTTATTTTTGACGCGAATACAAATTCGTGATTTAGGTTTTTTTTAAACATTATATTTTATGTATAATTTTTGGATGTTTTTTTAAAATAGTGGATTGATTTTGAACTGAAGTTTATTACTGTTGTTTTCATTTTATGAACGAGTGTATTAAGACGCCGAAATTTAAAACTACTTTTTGACCATTTTCTATAAAATTTTACAAAGTTAATATTTTTTTTACACAAAAAATATACCTATATCAAGGTGGTAAAAAGTAATTCATACATTTTTTAGACGACTTTTACAGCAATCAATTATAAGTTTTTCATACCTTTAAGACGTCAAAATAATTCGTAAATATCCGATATTCTAAACCTCTTACAGCAAAATTCACAAAACAGTCGCCGGTTTCAGGTCGATTTATCAAAATTAAATAATAAAAACAAAAAGGTATTTCATACATTCGTCGAAAATCGAAATTAACTTTCGTGTTGCGCATTAAAATTTGTAAATATAAAGCATTTCTACAGTAAAATCACGTCTGTAAAATCACGACAATCAGCAAAATCGCCAAATTTTCGTGTACGGCCTCTTAACATAAAAAAAGCTTTATATTTAACTTCCTTTGTTCGTATGTAAGTTTGTGAGTATGTGAACTGATTGAGCTGAAATTTGGCATATTCATGTAAACCCAATGACGATGCAATAATATTGCGACATCGAGCTAGTTTGATGATGGAGACGGAGGGTGGCAATAGGAACTCCTAAATTACACATGATAAACCCGTCGTGTTTGGACTCATTAGAATCTTGTTGATAAGCAAATGACGGCTCTGCCAAAAAAAGTACTGTTAGCAACAAAGTTAGTTTTTTCATAATTTTGATACGTTTTCCTGCAGTACTGAGCCTATATTCAACACGTTTTTTTGCATATCCATTTTACGGAAATCTATTTCTTGGAGATATTTTGATTAACCCGTGGAGCGCCGTGGCATATGATATATGTTTATTATTACATCATTATTAATTCGAACCAATCTAATTTTCAAATTCATAGGGCGCTCCACGGGTTAAATGCATAATTTGATTACATTACGATTAGGTAAGGTTTGGTTTGATGTATAAGTTAAAACCAAAAAACTTTTAATAAAACATTGCATTCGGGATTACGAACATTCGTGATATGGAACCGAATTCGGAATTATGAATCTTGAGAATGAAGTAATGTACCTAACCCTTTTATTTACTTCATAGTAAGTACGAGTAATCTTAATCTAGTTACTCTATTTTTTTACCTTAGTTTTGATTTGACACAATGATATACTTGTTTTTTTTAATATTCCATTTGTTAGTTTAGTTTGCACCGCCTACCATTTTTTTTTCTGTTTCTTTGACACTTCTCTTCTTTGTAAGATTGTCTGGAAGAGATCGCTTCTTAGCGATAAGACCACCTATTGACTCACGTAAGTTTTAAGTTTTCATTTGTATTTGTATGTGGTGTTTGATAAAGAATATTTGTATTGTATTGTATACATTATATAAAAGAAAAAAATACTATTTAGATAAGCGAAAACACTGAAAAACACACTTTTCCTAAAATCCACACTGAAAAATAAACTTGGTCGCTTCTGACAAGATTGTGACTGTTGTACATAAGCGTTGATTCCATACGAGATTGACAAAACGCTAGATAAATCAACTAAGATGTTAGTCAAATCACTAAAGAACTTGCTTTTGATACTATTGACCCTTTTTTTTTAAT
Organism: Acleris holmiana; assembly: GCA_949316455.1. Lineage (NCBI taxonomy): Eukaryota > Metazoa > Arthropoda > Insecta > Lepidoptera > Tortricidae > Acleris > Acleris holmiana. The sequence continues at coordinate 2,313,626 of OX438784.1, forward strand.
GTGTAGTGAATAAAGGTGTCGCATCAAATTCTCCGCTGCATCGATCACAGCAACTAACTCGGTTAGCCGTGTGTTGTGTTGTGCGGTTATTCCGATACAGGCTCTAACAACATTATACCAGTCTATTGCTTTAGAGGTGTATTTCCACAACTTGTGGTTAAGATTGAAAATATATATCAGTGTACAATCCAACACAAATTGACTAGGCACATAAAAATACTTAAATGTATATAAAAAATACGAACCTCGTAATCATGATTATCAATAAAAAATAAATTATTTTAAGTTTGTTAAACCTTTACTGACGACACGTTGGCCTAGTTGGGAGTGACCCTGCCTCCGAAGCCAGCGGTCCTGGGTTCAAATCCCGGTAAGGGCAGATATTTGTGTGATGAGCGCGAATATTTGTTCCTTAGTCTTGGATGTTTTTTTATATATTTAATTATGTATTTCTCTATTCAAGTATGTTTATCTTTGTCTAGTACCCATATTTAGTACAAGCCTAGAGCTTAGTTTGGGACTAGGTCAATTTGTGTGACATTGTCCCGTGATATATTATTATTTATTTTGCAATCCGCTCAACATATTTTAGGATTACTTTTTCCAATTTTTTTCTTACTTATTATTGGTACTCTATCAAAATCAATAGAGGTTTAAATCCAAGACTTTTTAATTTTGCGAATTAAAGGGTTAAAGTTTGCAATTGTATGTCTTTACCAAATACGGTGCTATGGGAGTCCCGGACCTTTGGAAGGTGTACATGGAGCCGAAACCAACACGCAGAGGCCATTTAGACAACTTTAATGTAGTAAAGCGATGGGACACCAACTAGCGATTGTCCCTGAGTTCACACTATAGAAGTATAGAAAAACATAAAAAAATAATAAAAAAATGTAAGTAGTCATAGAAATTAATACATGATATCTTGTGAAGTTTTAATTGAGTTATAGGGGTATACCTCGTGATCGTGATGTTTCTTTATCTGTGTACTGCCTGGAACATGTCAGGTTTTGTCAGGTTATATTAGACGACCTCAGTCACGCAAAAACACACATTCTAAAATCCAGTAATACGTGTTTTTCTAAACCTTATTAGTAAATAGTTTAACTTGTTAGTTATTAGTAGTTTAATGAGCTTGCAACCTGTCACTAAAACGCTAGTAAACTGCTTGGCCTGATTGTGCAAAATGTGGTAACAGAATTATAAACAAGTCTTTTTAGAGATGTTGATATTTCTGTAGCTCTGCCTACCCCACTCTGGGAATGAAGGCTTGATGTTATGTATGTACGTATTTATCAGTAGTTTAGCTTATTTTACCTAACCAAAACTAAGCTCCAAGCTTGCACTATGGACACTAGGCAACGATAAACATAATTAAATAGAAAAATATACTACTCGCGAAATATTCGCGTTAATTACACAAATATATGCCCTTACTAGGAATTGAACCCAGGATTGCTTACTTTGTAGCTGTCAGTAACCTGTTTCGTTAACCAGTTTATTTTGGTTGCTCTCATATTTACCAAATAGTCAAAACAGTCTGACTGAAATATGGTATTGTTTTGGGTTCACGAGAATAATAATTATTAATCAATTATACCACAGTCAATGTAAATTAGCTCAAAAATGCAACAAATATTGTAACATTACGTTTATCAATCAATAAGCTAAACTTAGCTAAAATATTTTTTTATGTTAGCATTTCAGGTAACAAAAAACAACTGATGTGACTTTGATGTGTAAGTGTGTGTGTGTGTGTGTGTGTGTGTGTGTGTGTGTGTGTGTGTGTGAGTGTGTCTGTCTATAGCAAAAAGATTTGAATGCGGTTTTTTTAAATGAAAGCATGTATTCTAGCATTGGTTGTTAGACATCTTTTATAAAAATCAGTTCAGCCGTTTTTGAGATCTACACCTACTTTCAGAGCTGATATCTCTTAAACGGCCCAACCAATTTTCATGATATCTTGCTAAGAACCATCCTGATTAATGTAGCTTTATTTGAGTCCAAATCCATTCATCCCTTTGGGAGCTACGATGCCACAAACAGAACCTCAGATGGAGCGTGAAATAAAAATTGTATTAGGTACTAATTTAAAAAACCTCTAAAAATTAAAAAGTAATAAGTAGTGGCCTTAAGGCCCTAAGCCCTTAAGGGCTGATTATTTAATAAGTAGATAGTTAATTGAACACTGACACTAACAAAATGATACGGCGGGGGACCGCTAAGGAAATGAAATAACATACAATACCTCAGCTACTTAGCAGTCCCCGACGTGTCAGTTTAGTTTGTGTCAGTATTCAGTTAACTATCTACTTATCAAACAATCAGCCCTTAGGGCGACTACTTATTATTTTTTACTTTTTAGAGGTTGTTTTACAGACTTATTTTGTCGGGTTTTTTAAATTTCTAATGTATTTTCTAATTAAATTGTTATCTATTTTGTTTGTAACATAAAGAGTTTAGGTACATACACACATCAACATTGTTCAGATACGCGAAAACATCTAAAGGGTGAATCAACTTTTAAGGTACTCCCCAATTTTCGACATGTCTCACTATGTCACCTTAATTTGGTAGAATGCAATTTTTTTTTTGATGTGGTCAATATATTGAATAAATCAGACAATTAAACTTGCTTTCTAACTGAAAAGTTTAAAAATTCTTCTATGATTTACACAAATATATCAGGTAACGCAGGGGACGACGTTGTCCCCGCCCCGGGTTTTGTATGAAAAACGTGCATTTTCCACTGCGTTACCATGTTTTTACAAAATTATAGAATTGGTTTATGATTATGAATAGTGAAATCCGAAAATCTGATTATCTAATTTTAACATGTGTAAACCATTATCAATGTCACATATTCTAGTAAGTTTTTATTAGCGTGTAGAAAAGGAGGACTTTAAAAGTTGATTCACCCAAAAACATACTAAACGTTTAATATAACAATCGTGACAAGAACGTCCCGCTGCATCGATCATCACAGCAACTAACTCAGTTAGCCGTGTGTTGTGTTCTTCCGATACACAGTGAACTTCACGGGTGAAAAAGCTGCATAAACTTAGAAGCAAATATCCAACTAATTGATGCAGATTTTAATGACGACGGAAAGTTAGACAATTCCGTGTGGTTGCCGGGTTAGAATAGTGCCACTCCATGTCTTCCCGTGGATGTGGTAAGAGGCGACTCAGGGAATAAGGGCTTGTAGTATTGTTAGGCGATGGGCTTGCAACCTGTCACTAATACACTGGGAAACATCTTGGCCTGATGAAGAAAAATGTGGTTACAGAACTATCAAGAAGTCTTTTTAGAGTAGTTGATATTTCTGTAGCTCTGCCTACTCCACTTTGGGAATAAAGGCGTGACGTTATGTATGTATGTATGTTGATGCAGTTTTTAATGACGACGGCAAGGTAGACAATTTCCGAGAGAAGAGCGATAAACGATTTTGCGGACGGATTTGCGGGCCGTAGCTGGGTCATACACAGATTTAGGTTACCGTCTTTCCTGTGGATACACTGAAAGTTAACGTTTTTAACGCCTAATTTTCTGGCTAAGCCCATTCCCGCAGAAACGCCGTCAGGACTGCTTTAGACCTATTATATAAAAACACAACTTATATGCACATAAACTTTTAACTAATGACCACAGGAGAGACAACTTTTGTTTTTAAGAGTGTGCATGACCCAGTTAGTACCAAGGACCGGAAAACCGCTTTATTCGTTAAGCGCTTTCGATTCAAAAGCCTATCACTGGGCTACCCGTACAACGGATAGCCCTATCGATTGTGTTGCCGTATCGATATGGCTACCTTTTCGAATAAGGTTACCGTTTGTTGTCCGATAGGGTGTTTGCAGCTGGAAGAAACAGCGTATCAATAGGGTTGGGTTAATCCTATTTATTGCTGTCTCTAAGGCCCGCTTGCATCTAAATGTCGCCACGTGCGCCTACCGACCGCTTACCGTTCTATTGTTAGGTTGTGCAATAATAAGTTGTAGGAATTGGCCGCAGAGATTGAAATATCTTGACATCTATCAAAACCCCTTTAAAAGCGGCAAGCGTGTTAAGGGTTTTTGATACTGGAAAATGACCGGATACCGGTTGGACTGCCAGCGGATAGCCAAATAAAACGTATCAATGGATAACCCTTTAATTGCGGCTAGCCAACGATACGCTTGCCGCACTGATGGGGTTTTTAAAATCAACCCTATCGAATAACCCGATCAAAAGCGTATTTAACGGAAACCGGTTCCGGTCCCTGGTTAGTACGTAATTAATAAATAAACCTCAACAATTGCAAACAGCAAGCGTTGAAAAGTTGACTGCAATTTTTGATATTGCCGTCAATGTATACTAAATACTTTTTCAATTCTCACGCTCTAAATTTACTTATAATAGCCATGTATAGGCGGACTAAAGTGATGTATTAAATCCCTAGGGACTAAAGTAACATTTCACTCTCTAGGGATTAAAGTACTTTTTCATTTTTATTTACTTATAAAAACAACAAGTTAAACGTGTACAGTCAAGTTCAAAAGTATGTATACACTTTAGTACCTTGTCACTTTAATCGCTTGGATAATTTCATATGGCAGTTTAAACATGACGTTAAATAGACAAGGTACTAAAGTGTATACATACTTTTGAACTTGACTGTACAAGTTTTTTAAATTTATTTAAATACACGCATAACGAATTTGTTCATAAAATAAAAGCTCGTAAAAACCGCATTTACTTTGTGTTGAGTGCGTAAGTCGACTTAAAAACAAAATAAAGCTTGATCCGCAGAGCTTACGAACTTCATTCGATGAAACGAATTTTTAAATAAAATAAAAATTGAATTAATAATTGTATGTGACGCAATTTTTGGATTTTTAAGGTCCCGTTGTCAATCTAGGGACCCGTAAAGTTTCGGTTTGTCCGTCTGCATGTCACTACTACTTTATCTCTAAATCGAATTAAAGTAACTAACTTAAGAGTTAAGGGAACAAGAGCTTGTAGTACTGTTAGGCAATAGGCTTACAACCTGTCACTACTAAACTTCTTAGCCTGATTATGCAAAATGTGGTTATAGAATTCTAAACAAGTATTTTAAATTTCTTGTTATTTCTGTAGCTCTGCCTACCCCACTCTGGGAATGAAGGCGTGATGTTGAGTATGTATGTGTATAACTACTACATAAAAACATCTAATAAGGCCAGCGTGACATTGTGTCAAGAGACTGGCAGCTTTTCCTCTTTAAATAGTTATGCTTATTAGCGTTAACTTTCTAATTAACAAAGCTGAATTTAGTTCACGTTTAGTTCATTAGTTTAGTGAAAGGGTTTTAATCAAGTTCGCTGCCAATTCCAAAAGCACTACATAATTTATAGTACGGCTGTCTAAAACAATCTTTAATTAAAAAAAACGTACTAACGTATCGTTTGCATTCGTGCAAACATGTCTTTTTAAGTTTTCAAAAAAAAACTGGTTAGGTTAAGGTTGTACCACAACACTTTGATTTTTACAGAATTGACTTTAGGATAAACGAAAATTCGGGCAAATCAAGCATTATGACAAATAAAGATAACGTAATCTTTAGGTGAACCGTTTATTGTCCTTTTAGTGCTAGTCTTATTTATTCTAGCTCTTGTTATATTAGTTTACTATATAAGTCTATATATATTTTCTTATTGATATATATAGCAATTTTAATTTGCGTTATGATGTAACCTTTATTTATTTTTGTATTGTACTTATTTGACTATCGTTGCCATTAATTTAATACTCAATCGCTCAAAGGTTACCTAAAATATATCCCTTAGTAAAATTCCGCCTTTGTACATGCCTCCTATAATTTTGTCTATTCTACAATTTTGTCATCTCTATTGTTTGTACAACAAAGTTAGTATTTATATACACACACAAATTTAAATTTAAGTGCCCAAACTCCAAACATTAAAAAAGAATTCTCAATTTTTCAATCAATTATGCAAACCTTACACCTCTTTACATAAAAGTTTGTCAACATTTAAAAGAATTCGGAAAATTCTAATAAATTTTGCTAACCTTAACACCTCTTCACATAAAAGTTTGAAACATCTAAAAACTAATTGTAAACTGAAACTTCAAACTTTCGATCCGATTGCGTCAGAACCCCTTTGTGGAACTTAGAAACCATTCCAAAGTTTTGCTTTGATACTTAATCCACGTCTGTTTCAGACGTAAAACAAAAAAATAACTTAGAATTCTCGCCTTAAAAGCTTCTCGCTAAGCGGACTTAAAGAGCTTAAGCTCCTGTGTTTTTAGGGTTCCGTGGTAAAACTAGAAACATCCATATCCATCCATCCGTCCGTTCGTCGGTCCGTCCGCAGCCTAGCGCAGACACTCTTAGTGCTAGAAAGCTGAAATTTAACATGAATATGCATATTAGTCACGCCAACAAAGTGGTATAAGTAATTAAATGTAAAAAAAGGTTTTTAGGGTAACTTGGGAATATTTTTTTTTTCGCGTCTTCCCTATAGTGTGGAATGTTGTTGGATAGATCTTCTAAAAATATTAAGTGTTTGTGAAATGGCATACCCTCCTTATCTGTGTCTAATCTGTGGATTGAGCAAGTTTGAGTCGTGTGACAGGATAGGTATCACGCACGCCACGCTATGAAAACCCCGGAAAACGACATAACATATTGCTATTTAAAAGGAATTAAGGCTTTTAAATCACCAAGAATATTTAAAAGATAAGTATAAATATAAAAATATGTTATAAATCAGAACGTCAAAATAAGGATGGATGGAGGTTTGTAAGGATGCATGCTTCATGCTGATTGTGGCTTTTTGTATGCTTAACGGCAAAACATACTGAGCCAAATTAAGCCGTTACATCTATGTTTACACATATGTTTTACAAATAAAGTTATTTAATGAAATAAATAAATAATCACAGGACAATGTCACATAAATTGACCTAGTCCCAAACTAAGCTCTAGGCTTGTACTATGGGTACTAGACAACGATAAACTTACTTATATAGAGAAATATATACTTAAATACATAGAAAACATCCAAGACTCAAGAACAAATACTCGTGCTCATCACACAAATATCTGCCCTTACCGGGATTTGAACCCAGGACCCCTAGCTAGCTTCGAAGGCAGGGTCACTCCCAACTAGGCTAGCGTGTCGTCATATTTGAATTTGAATTCACCATATTATATGTATACGTGCGCTATCCGTCAGGATCATTACCACTGTCTTATCTTTCAAACTACCACCAAATAGCAGTTCGAATTGTCGTATTCCATAACACAACCTAGATTTGTACGTAATTCTTAGGATTCCATGTAAAAGTATCGTAACCGATTCTTGTAAGAAATCATTTCTCTGGCAAAAATGCAAAATGGCAGATGTCGAAGAAAAACGTTTCTGTTTACGCTCTAGGCCTAGTGACAGAGTGGCGTAGTGTGGTCTCCACACTACAATACAAACAGGAACGGATTTATTATTAACTAGCTGTTCCCCACTGCTCCACCCGATAAGAAGTCGTTTATCGCTATTTCCTCAAAAACCGTCAAATTTTTGGGATAAAAAGTACCGAATGTTTACATAATAACATCTAGTTAATCAAGTTACGAAGGTATAATGTGCTCTGTATTTCAATTGTTGTTTTAGTAAATAGTTGGCGAGGTATAGTCAACAACACAAGTGTTTACCGGCCTAATGCAATTAGGTTTACGGATTTATGTTGGCAACGTGCTTTCGACCGCACGGACCGACCGGTTGATTTACCGTTGATTTATGTCTAGTTATTTGATTTGCGATAGTTAGATTTGTTTGTAGGTTTCCGAGAACGCATTTTGTGCCACGAAACTTTTTTACGAGATCGATTAGTTTCTATGTAGCCTTTTATATTTGTAGCTCTATTTAATCTAACTTTTTTTTCATATTGATTTATTCCGCTTTCAGTAAATTAATTACAAGTATTTTTTTCAAATCCAAAGATTAAATTTGACAGAGTTGACGGAGCTGTGCTGTAGCGGAGCACATATTTTGGTGTTGTTAATTTAAGTAAAAACGAACCTAACCTAACCTAACTACGACGGTTAAACCCGATTCTTGGAAAAATTGAAATCTTAAGACCGCAAATGCGTTGCCAACCCTGAGGACTAAGATAGAATTCCTCTGTAATTTCACCGGTTGAAACACAGCAATACGAAAACTGCTGCTTGGCGGTAGTTTAATAATGTGGTTGTAGCTATTCGGACGGACCCTGCACAAGGTCCTGCCACCAACATAAACCTCGTTATTATTTTACAATTTATCAAAAAAACATTAAATTAGTTTATTTTTAATATATTTGTGTTTTTATTTTGATAGCGTGTATTTTCTAAAACAATTGATGTAATTTATTTTTCCCTGCAAAACATTCCAATCATTATACTTAAATAATTCCTAAGGCACACGGTGCAGAAACGCAAAAGGAAAAGTTTCGCTGTACTCTAAGTAGGTATTGAATTACCCAATTTTTCGCAAATATACAAGACATGCATACTTGTATCCGTTTCCTTTATCTGTGTGAGAAATACGGACTTAGTTGTTTCTTCTTCCTCGAATGTAATAATTTAGTTTGGTTTATTTGAGTTGGGAGTTCACGAAAGTTTTTAACCTGTATACAAGGGATCCTAATCAATTACAATGTTACAAACTCAAAAATGTGTTGGTTTGTTTTGTTTTGCGATAAAATTGTGTCTGATTTACTTGATTTTTGCACTAACATAGATTGCTATTATATCCCCGTAAGGCCCACGTAAACTTTAGCTTGTTCAAAAAATAATCTAGTGTCAGTCAACTAAAGTTTAAAGTCACTTTGACAGATGTTCTATATTAAGGCCATTGAACCTTACGAGGTATATGGATCGAACAAAACGAATGTCAAATATTTATTTATTTATTGATCGTACAATAAAATTATCATTAACAATCAAGCCACACATGTTAATCATATAACGGAGAAAAAATATCAATACTAAAAAACTTAGTTGTGAGTAAACACAAAAACTTCATACATTTATTGAACCGAGCTTGGTGTGACAATAGATTCTAGGTGACCGCTGGCTTAAGCAAGGAATCTAGGTTCAAAAGTGAAAAATATGTCTATAGTTCTGTCACTGTTCATAATGTCCACTATGATCATGTAGGTGACATTGAAACCTGGTACCAAGTTCCAATTTAGAACCATAAACCCGTATTTATTTTACATTCATTTTTTGTAGTCACCCATTCAATTCATGGCAACTCTTGCAAAACAACGTAAAACCATATCATTTATCTTATTTAGTAGACTTTTTTGACCTCGTGAGACCGGGTCTTTCATAGGAAGTACATATTTAAGGCAATTTGGTTTTAACTTTATTTAAACGACTATAAAGTTCATTTTACTTTGTTCCAAAGTTGTAGACAGCTTGCTAAGGTTTAAATTCCCTCTTACGAAAATCTCCCTTTTGTAGTAAGGAAAGTTTGAGATGATTATACCTAAGAATGCTTCTTTTTTCCTCTAAAATAATCATTTCCTCATAAACTAACAAAACATGATGTAAAGTCAAGGACATTTTATGCAAAATATTGTCTGCAGTAAACGCCTCTTAAGGTCAAAAAGATGCATTTTGTAGTTATAAAAATATTTACCACAAAGGACAAGTAATGTGGAATTTTATACCTTCAAATACGAAAGAAATATTGTCATATAAATATCCTGAATTACTCGTAGTATTAGGTTAGTATCTTCTAAATATAAAACACTCTCGAGACTGACTGACAAGCAACGCACAACTTGGACCTAAGGACTTGAAGTTTGGAGAGAATATTCCTTAGATATCCTAGGGGTGAATAAAAGGGCTTTTGAAAACTCGTCCTCTAAGGGGATGAAATAGGGGAAGTAGAGGGAAACTAATCCTAGGCGTACAAAGTAGCGGGCATCTTCTAGTTTTTCATAAAAACGATTATAACTATGTTGTACGTATACTTGTTTTTTTTATTAATTTAATAATTATGTGTCAAAAGCAACATATTATAAATTATTTGGGGCAAAACTGTAAAATAAACTTTAAATCCTTGATTTAACAACATGATAAATCCAAAATCCTGCATAAGCGCGTAAACTCAAACAAGGCTAAAAACACAACTTATTTGTACTAACTCCTTATTTTCGAAAGCTTCCCAAACTTTTAAATTTAACCCGGATGGTCGAACAAAATGCATGCCCCACTGAAGTGTCCAAACTTTCTAAAGAAAACTCCCAACTTGAACTTTCCAGCGCGACAGTACTTTTAGTTCCGGTAAGCGTGTTTTTTTCCCTTTCATTTTTGTGATCAAAAATGTTAAATGGGAGAATAGTTAACGTTTTCTTTTCTTTTTCGTTTAAAAAGCACCTGCCGTTATTAAATTTCATAGTAATAAAACTTAAATATTGATTACATAGTATAAATAAATATCAGGAGGCAATGTCACGGACCGTGTCTAAGACTCAGTCGCCTCTTTCGACATCCACGGAAAGACATGGAGTGGCACTATTCCAACCCGCAACCACACGGTATAATAATAAACAGTCAATAAATTAAAACATTTAAGGGAACGACCACACCGACGCGTAAAATACGGAGACGTCGCGTAAACAAAAGAATGGCATAATTACATGGCGTCATTTTTGACGGACCGTAATTTTTGCAACGTTAATCTCCCGGTGTGGTCGCTTCCTACTTACAGTAATATAACGTCAGTGCGACAAGATAACGGGGTTTAATTATAAGTCAAGTAAAATACTTATTATTAACTGTCATGAAGATTGTGTGGTTGCCGGGTTGGAATAGTGCAACACCTTGTCTTCCCGTGGATGTAGTAAGAGCGACTAAGTGAATGAAATGTCACTAATACACTGGTAAACATCTTAGCCTGACTGTGCAAAATGTGGTTACAGAATTATCAACAAGCTTGGAGTTGTTGGTATTCTGTAGCTCTGCCTACCCCACTCTGGGAATGAAGGCGTGACGTATGAAAATTATGCTAGATTGACCAAACTATGACTTAACTCTTGTACCTGATCCAAGATTGTATCGCACCTTCGGTAGAACAAGGGCACAATGTACAATGTGACTAAAGGGGAAATTGTGCCCTTGTCCGGTAGAACAAAGGCACAATGTACAATCTGACTAAAGGGGAAATTGTGCCCTTGTCCGGTAGAACAAAGGCACAATGTACAATGTGACTAAATGGGAAATTGTGCCCTTGTCCGGTAGAACAAAGGCACAATGTACAATGTGACTAAAGGGGAAATTGTGACCTAACTATGACTCAAATCTTGTTCCTGATCCAAGATTGTATCGCACCTTCGGTAGAACAAGGGCACAATGTACAATGTGACTAAAGGGGAAATTGTGACCTAACTATGACTCAAATCTTGTTCCTGATCCAAGATTGTATCGCACCTTCGGTAGAACAAGGGCACAATGTACAATGTGACTAAAGGGGAAATCGTGCCCTTGTCCGGTAGAACAAAGGCACAATGTACAATTTGACTAAAGGGGAAATTGTGCCCTTGTTCGGTAGAACAAAGGCACAATGTACAATGTGACTAAAGGGGAAATTATGCCCTTGTCCTACCGAAGGTGCGGTGTGTCCTTTCTACTTTTCATACTTGTATTATTATTTATTTATTTAGTAATGAGTTTATTTACAATTATACTAGTATAATTATGTATATTTATTTATTTAACCTACTTAATATACTCGTATGTTTATGTTTATACGCATTTTTTTTTCATTTTTATCCAAAAATTTTGTACGGTTAGCTATCCGCTGTTTTACTTCTCTCGTAATCGCTCAAATGTTAACTGGAAGATATCCCTTTAAGGGAAATACTAGCCTTTGTACATACCTTTTGTGTTTCTGTTTCGTTTGTTTACCTTGTTATATTCTCTTTGTGCAATAAAGAGTTGACATACATACATACGACCTAACGCGTTACTTAACGACAAAGCATCATAATAACGCCTTTGTGACATAAACGGCAAATATCACTAGCTGCAAAATTAATAAATTTATAACAAAATATTCTATTTATACCTCCCTCGCCATCAAAGGAATTTCCCGATAAACATTCCCGTATACTTTAGAATTTTCCGGCGAAAAAGCGCAACTTTATACAAGTTTCCTGAAATATTTGTGCCAATATTATTTACAATCAAAACACCATATAACATTAACACAGTTTCAAGAAATTTCAACTCTATTGACAATATTACAAGGGTTCTTTTTACAGTAAAACATTAGTGGGAGTTACATTATTGTGCTAATAACGAGTAACTTACTGCGTTTTAATTGGGTATGTCTCAAAGGAAGCTCTGAATGTGCGGCTACCTTTGAAATGGCAGTTAACCAATAATTAAAGCACAGTCATATAATATTCAAATTGATTTCTCAATTAAGAATAAGAGTTAACGTTATATCTCTAACTCGCGACATTACGAGAATAGCTATATAATTTTATATGTGACTTATGACCTTTTGCAGCTTGACCGAAACTCCGTTTAAGTAAAATGGCCGTCTAACTATGTACATTGTTGGTTCGAACTTTGCAGCCCCGCAAACTATGTTATTATAGAAACTCAGCTATGACCCAATGGTGTTCAAACTACAAAGATTTAATAATAAGACATTAGAATAAGACATTATAATAGCCCATGTGGTTGCCGGGTTAGAATAGTGCCACTCCATGACTTCCCGTGGATGTCGTAAGAAGCGTCGTTCGATTTTAAACTTAAACATGAACATAATATTGGCGGGAAGGAACACCTGTACCCAAACAGGGTCTAATTAAATCCATATAAATCAAGTAGTTTAAAACAAGTAAGTACGTCTAACTTTGGGAATTCAGTAATTAACGATGGAACTTTGGTACACTTGGGGAAGTTGATAATGAGATGTACAGTCAGGGAAATTGATGCGTAACACAGAAAACCCTTTGTTAGAAGTTTCAAAGTGATGCATCAACTACACATCATGAAATAGTATGTCGTTCTCTTAGGAAAAGTGGTTATCTGGGGGTGATTCTCTCAACTCTTTTAGTGGTGGTAGGACCCTGTGCAGGGTCCGTCCGGATCGCTACCACCATCTTATCTATTAACCACCCGCCAAGCAACAGTGTTCGCATTGTTGTGTTCCGGTGTGGGGATAAGACAACCGGTGAAATTACTAGCATAGAGGCATTCCATCTTAGTCCTCAGGGTTGGCAACGCATTTGAGGTCTTGGGATTATAGTCTTGAGAATTCAAATGTCTATGGGTCTCAGATTCCACTTACCATCAGGTGGCCTGAGTGCTTGTGTGCCTTCTCCTTAACATAAAAAAAAAAAAAAAACTCAGCGCTGCGTCGATCTCGATTTAAAACACTTCGACCCCTTTAGGATCTTTTGTACAATTACCCTCTTACACACTGTTCGTATATGCAGATTTCCTCACGATGTTTTCTTTCACCGTAAGAGCATCGGGTAATGTAATTAAGTTAGAAAAACTCATTGGTACATGGTGACCGCGGCGGTTCGAACTCGGTACCTTACAATCACGAGTCGACCGTGAATCAAGAATCTGCTCAGTCTCAAATCTGTCCAATACAGAATCTGCCCAATCGCAGAAACTGTCCAATACAGAATTTGCCATATACCGAACAAGGGCCCTAAGCCACTAACTAGTCACCGACGCCCTAAAAAAAGTATAAAACCAAAATCGCTTACCTTGTCCGTCTGTCTTTCTGACTGTCTAGTCTGAATATCCACCAATCCCTCCACCATTCATTGGGTTTTGATGTGATTTCACCATCAATAGTTATTTTTCACGAAAGCGTTTTATTTATAATAACATACACATACATACCATCACGCCTGCATTCCCAGAGTGGGGTAGGCTGAGCTACAGAAATACCAACAACTTTGAAAAGACTTTTCTATAATTCTGTAACCACATTTTGCACAAGGCCAAGAAGTTGCTAGTGTATTAGTGACAGGTTGCAAGCCCATCGCCTAACAGTACTACAAGCCCTTATTCCCTTAGTCGCTTCTTACGACATCCACGGGAAGACACGGAGTGGAACTATTCTAACGTGGCAACCACACGGGAAAAAATATATAATAATTTCTGCTTTAATATGCTACGCGTAATACAGAAAACTGACGTAAAGCAAAGCAAAGGGCGTCGCTAGTGTTATATAAAACTAGATCTTTAGACGTTGATTTTTCTAAAATACTTTATGCTGCTAAAAATGTGTGCATCTCAGTGTAAAATAATTTGCATGGACACTTCCTGACAATTTTTGTCTTGAAATTAACAATCAGAATTAAAAACGAACCTACAAACATAGTTTTGAGTCTTTGAAAACAAATGGGATCCAAATCGTTCTGTTTGCTCCTCGTACGGAACTCCAATTAATTATTAGCTAAGTGAAAATAATACTTATTACTACTTCACAATCTCCACCAAAGCAGTGCGCCGTTTTCTCAAAATGTTTTCTTACACTGAAAACGTCAATTGTAAATTACAAATTTAAATTGCGCACATCTCCCTTTGCTAAAGGAAGCCTTTAACCACAATGTTGATTTTTGCTGGTTTTCAGAGACGTGGCTTTGTGAGACTGTGGAGTAAGTGACGTATTACTTATACAAATTATAATATAATTTGTACATTGAAATATATTTATTTGCAAGCATTGAATGGTTTCTTATTGTATAATCGTGCCAAACTACAGAGCAGTTTGTCGGCACTTACAGCTCCTGGTGTACGTTTACATTGCACGTTGTTTAACAGCGTCATCAGCGTTGACCTAATTTAAGCCTTTATTCAAACCCTTTATTCACGTTCATTATCAATATGTGCACACATATTTAACAAGATTAATAAAAGGTTATTTATCAAGAAAGTCTTTCCCGTCACTTGTCAAGTATCTTAACAAGATTCATACGAACTACCAGGAGTTTGTACACCTGGGGTAATCATTTTATTAATAACGCTCACAAGTCAAGTCGTGAGAGGTGACTTAGGGAATAAAGGCTTGTGTTAGGCGATGGGCTTGCAACCTGTCACTAATACACAGGTAAACATCTTAGTCTGACTGTGCAAAATGTGGTTACAGAATTATCAACAAGTTTAGAGTTGATGGTATTTCTGTACAGCCCCACTCTGGGACTGAAGGCATGACGTTATGTATATGTACACACAAGTCACCACACTTAACAGAAAATTTGTAATCTACGCACTAGTTAATTTATTGGACTTTATTCCGTCTAAGTCATTAATGAGTTCGCTCGGTAGTTCATTGAATATTTGAGGAATCAAATAAATTACTTGTTCTACAACCATAATAATTACTGAATTTAGTGATTCGTAGGTATCTTCAAAAATCTATGGACTAATAAGATTTTTTAACAAGAAAATCATACATAACTTATGTAAAAACTGCAAAACTAATATTTATAATAAAATTTGCCGCGTTTTTGTCTTTTCCGTTTATAAGTTTATCTTGAACAGGTTCCAAAGCAGCGAAAAAAATATTAAAATTACAGGCAATACAACAGGAATTTTAACTTTTAACTTCGCCATACGGAAGCGAAGCAAGGCTAATATAAAATACAACTATAAATATCTCTCTTCCGCCAATATCTTATATTACAACGCTCTTACATTCGCTTCAGCTTAAGACTTCAAACATCGCTATTTCAACCACATCAGTATTCAGACCAGAGAAGCAATTCCGGAACAGTTAAAGCCGTTCCGAGACGGTTTCCTTCTTATACGTAATTACTCCTACAGTTTTGCTAACAAGATAGGAACTCTGAAGTTGCATGTAAGTCTGCTACAAGGAGAAAACTAATTACAAGACGTACACAGATGATTTTGTTTTGTTCAAGCCAAAGTCAAAGTTAAGTTTATTAATTGCAAATGGCATTGTGTAAGGTTTATAATAAAAAAAAACACAGGACAATGTCACACAAATTGACCTAGTCTTGTACTTTTATCCCAAAAAACATATGGTTCCTGAGGGAATACCAATTAACGAGTCATGGAAAACAGAAAAAAAATACAAGTCATAAAAATAAATAAATTTTGAAAAATCATCTTGGTGTTGAGAACATTCAAAAATATTTAGCTAAAAGTTAAACCAAAACTAAAACAGTGAGCTAGCTCAAAACTAAATTTTCTAAGCTCATATGAAGCTGCAAAATTAAACTTTCTCACTTCAAACCCGCTTACGCCAAATTACGGGACTTCAGTGCAAATTACTATTGGAGTAAATTTTGATCATTTGGATTCTCGGATGTTTTACGATCTGGCAAATTGGACTTGCGCGGGGCTGTTCATAGTTTACAACCGTCGGTTTAGAGAGAATCTTGAATAAAAAACAAAATTTAACATAATTATAGACAACAATAGACGTAATCAAGATGCAAACGGTGCTAATACCCCAGGAAAGTTACGATTTCTTTGTTAAGGGGATTCAACAATATATCTATAACAGTAATTTTATTATTTCGGAAAATTGTTTGGCAAGATCAAAACCGTATTTTGTATTAATCAACATACATTTATTGCCACGACATTAAAAAGAAAACCTGTTTTTTTGTGGAATAGGAGGCAAACGAGCAGACGGCTCACCTGATGGTAAGCAAATATGGTCACCCATAGACACCTGCAGCACCATAAGAGTTACAGGTGCGTTGCCAGCCTTCCAAATGAGAGGACGCGCTTTTTTTTGAAGGTTTGAAGGTCCTATTGGTCCGGAAATACCGCAGGCGACAGACCATTCCACAGTTTAGTTGTGCGTGGCAGGAAATTCCGAGTAAAACGTACAGTTGTGTACTTCCAACCATCTAAATTATGGTGGTGGAAATTCTGTCGCGTAGGACGAAAGCGGAAAAATAGACAAGTGTATTATTGCTTCTAAGTTAGTTTTACGAGCCAAGTACGATAACGATTAAAGTAGAATTCTCTAACGTTTGCTGTCTTCGTCTTGGTGATCTTGTATAGTGTCATTCTACAAATCAGGCCTAGACTAGCGCAGACACAAAAAAGTGTCGTATCATTAGTAAAGCCTGACAAGTTTCTATTTGGCCCTATTTCAATACAAGTTTGTAGGGCCAAATAGAAACTTGTCAGGCTTTAGTAGTAATGAAGTCTCATTTCATAGTTTTTGTCTGTATCTAATAATAATAATAAATAATAAATCAAGGGACAATCTCACACAAACTGAACTAGTCCCAAACTAAGGTCTAGGCTTTTACTATGGGTACTAGATAACGATTAACATACTTAAATAGAGAAATACATACTTAAATATATAGGTATGGAAAACATCCAAGACTCAGGAATAAATATTTGCGCTCATCACACAAATATCTGCCCTTATCGGGATTTGAACCCAGGACCGCTGGCTTCGGAGGCAGGGTCACTCCCAACAAGGCCAATGTGTCGTCGATCTACATTGACCGTATCAATTATTTGAATTTGTTTTTTTTTTAAATAACAGCGTCTAAACAATACTGCTGTTGGGTTTTATCTGTGCAGCGTTTGTGACTCGCTGGAATCGTAAAACTAGGAACGATTGAAGGTTTCCTTTGTATTAGAATCTTTACGGAGAGCCTCAGGGAGGGCGGACGAGATTGTTCTCCCAATAATAACTTGATACTCTAGAAAATTACGTGACAATTTGATTTTTTACCCAATTAACCTGACTTCTCTTACCGGTTCTCTAGATCACCTTTTTCTGTTCTCATTTTTAAAAACTGATTAAATTGGTTACAGAATTTAGAGTGGTTGGTATTACTGTAGCTCTGCCTACCCAACTCGGGGTACAAAGGCGCGATGTTATGTATCTATTTGACGACACGATGGCCTAGTTGGGAGTGACCCTGCCTCCGAAGCCGGCTGTCCCGGGTTCAAATCCCAGTAAGGGCAGATATATTTGTGATGAGTACGAGTATTTGTTCCCGAGTCTTGGATGTTTTCTATGTAGTTGTCAGAAGATAACAGAGATATTAATTTTATTGTTTCATTTATTGTAAATAAATATAGCCATTTGGTCCATATAGGCTCACATAAAATTCTTATTCCTATTCTTTGTTTCACTACCGATTTGCATTGGTTGTAAACTGTTTTACAGACACCCATTTCATAGACTGTATTCGCTTTGTTTTCTGTCTCCGGAAATATGATCACGTGTCCTCTTTCCGATCTCAACTTAAATGGCTTCCTATTCGTCAACGTCGCAAAATTAGATTTCTTTGTTTCCTTTATAATATTCTGTACGATCCACAATCCCCCGAGTACTTAAAACATCTTTTTAAATTTCTGGGTTCTACTCACAATCGTCAGCTACGATCCACAGACAATCTCACACTCTCTATCCCTATTCACCGAACTGGCTTTATGTCCACCTCTTTCGCCCTTTAAGCAGCATGACTTTGGAACGACCTTCCCCTTAAAATCAAGCAAGCTCCTAACAAGTATTCGTTTAAAAAGAAAGTTTGCGAATTTCTTAGCAGGTAGAATTGTCATCATCTTGATATTATGATTCCTTTATTTGAATCAATTTTTGTTTATCCTCATATATTATATATGTTTGTGTTATTAGTTTTACTAGCGCAATATATGTATTTATGTTATTATAGCTTATTGATATATAAGTGTACGTGTATTAGTTACACCTTATGTTGCACCGTCACTACAATCTCTGCTTTGCCCAAAGGTCAACTGGTAGAGAATGCCTTACGGCATTAAGTTCGCCTTTTGTATACTAAGTGTATTCTTTTGTGCAATAAAGATTAAATAAATAAATTAATAAATGTATCACTTCGCAGATTTTTAATTTCATAGAAACCTAATTTCTGCTGAAACCTTACTGTTTTCAGATTATTTTTTGGTGGTCACAGGTCTAACCTAACCTAACCTACGTAACTCATGCTTAAGGTAATCTGAAAACATTAAGGTTTCAGCAGAAATTACCCTTCTATAAAATGAAAATTCTGCGAAGTGATACATTGTATGAAATGAATTTGTATAAAACAAGGAGACACCCATCGCAACTCCTAAAGTGAATTATACTGAAACCGTTCTGATTCTAGGAAGTTTATAAAACAAACCTAACCTAACCTAATTAACCAGTTGGATAATTTTAAAATTTTGATGATAAACTGGTTTATTATTAACATTTACTATGAAGACAGATCATAATGATGTAAAATTTAATGAACTTTGGCGCACCCATAGCCATTACCACTACAACAACCATACACACTTTGAAAATAATAAAAAGCAAGACTAGGAACGGGCAGATGCTCATGCATAACATTATTAATAAATGTAAGTTCCAACTGCCTCTAAATATGAATCGAGCTTTTTGAATCGTATTTTCCTTTGTATTGTGACGAAAGCAAATATAAATTATTCGCAAAAAAACTGATATAACTACAAATACATCATTGTTCTATTTTAAACATAAATGCCATTGCGTCAAGCATCAAATTTTTGCAAAAGTAGTACGAGAATATGTCGTTTAGATCTCATAGCTACGTACCGAGAATATGTCGTTTATTTCACATAGCTACGAACACCTTTATCCTAAACAAATATCACTCTTTCGGGGACACTCACAATGGTAACATATTACACCCTGTATCTTCCTCAACGTATATTGGTATCAATAAATATTCTAGCATTATTGATTTTGTTTATGGCAAGAAATATGTCAACCAATTCTGCCGAGAATAAAAACGGCGGCTTTATACTTCGGTGTGTATTTCTTTGTGTCACATGCGATGCGATATCAGAAATAAGTGCACGTTAATTTTTTTTGGAAAATATGGCTCTGGAAACTTTGAAAAGAGATTTATTTGTAGACAATGGCTAGGATGACGTGAGGTTTAGAGCGTATACAGGGTAGAAATAATAATTTATGTATAAAACACTTAACTTTTACACTTTATAGTGAATTATCAAATAAATACACTGCTTTTACGGATTAAAGGTTCTCCGGTTCGAAGGACCATGTTTCCGCGCTATCCTGTATTTTTGAACGCTAAAATAAACTCTTTGACTAGTAAATACGAGTTTATTATTATTATTAGCGAAAAACGGAGCTACAGTGTGTTTTGTAGAACGTTATGATGGTGGAATCTTCATCCCCCTTTGACAGCGTACATCCCGCGGTCACCTTGCTAGAGCTGTCAGTGTCTTGACATCCTACGCTGTCTTTTTAAGCTGTTGTTTGCCGTTACTGGCATACTAGGGATCTACTGAAAATCAGCGGTGTAGCACATGTGCCGTAATCAAAGCACGGTTTAACGGGAGCAAATTATGTACTGATCTCTCAATAGTGCGAGGACACAATATAAATCGATGTCGATAAAAAAGTACCAATGTTATGTCAATGTTGTGTTTAGTGGTGGTAGGACCCTATGCAGGGTCCGTCCGGATCGCTACCACCATCTTATCCATAAACCACCCGCCAAGCAACAGTGTTTGCATTGTTGTGTTCCGGTGTGGGGATAAGACAACCGGTAAAATTACTAGCATAGAGGCACTCCATCTTAGTCTTCAGGGTTGGCAACGCATTTGAGGTCTTGGGATTATAGTCTTGAGAATTCAAATGTCTATGGGACTCAGATTCCACTTACCATCAGGTGGCCTGAGTGCTCGCGTGCCTTCTCCTTAACATTAAAAAAAAAAAAAACCCAAAATATTATAATTGTTCATAAAATTGCAAGGAACTGTTTGTATTTTTAATATTTTAAATATTTTTTATAGCGTTGCGTTTTAATTAATATTTTTTCTAAATAAAACCGATTTTAAACTTCTTTGCATTGCTGATAATATGCATTTTAGCCAACTAATGAATGATTCTAAATAAAAACTCAGCTATCAATGTTCGTTTTTCTTCTTGCGTGGCATTACGCCTTGATATAATGATAGTAAATTAATAAACGTCTTAATTCAATTTCAAAGATTGACATAGTGAGTTGATTCAATGTCAGATAACGGTTACTTATAATTGCGATAAGCATAAATGAAAGAGGTTTGCAAGTAATAGCAACAAATACCTATAGAGTTGTGGCGACCTAGCGACATCTAGTGACAACTTGTAACAAAACAACTCGCCAGCGCCACCAGCGGCAGACAGCGCAACTAAATCTGACAGTGCGCTACATCGCGCTAACGAAGTTTCTTCAGTCGGTTGACTTATATACAACTTCCAACTTCATCCAAATGGACTTCGGTCCCCAGGCACAACACCCGCCTGGAGAGAGATCTCTCTATTGTCCTCTCTACTACATTGGTGACCCCGACGTGATCCTCTCTTCCTATATTGGTGACCCCGACGTGATCGTCTTCCCACATTGGTGACCCCGACGTGATCCTCTCTTCCTATAGAGTTAACGCTCAAATTTTATAATTAGGTTCGATCTTTCAAAAATCACTGCATATGGATGTCGATATTTAATTAAGCACTAGCAGAAGTGAATTTTTGCTCCTGTTAAACCGGGGTTTTGCCGCAACACATACCTACTGAGTGGGGCCTTATTGCCGTCAGGGTGTAGCACAGGGATCGAAACTTTGGTGCCGATGACAGGCGTATGAGGTCAAGCTACATACAGAGTGTTTTTATTTAGATTTTACATCATCACTGACCTCTTTAGTATACCGATATTGAACGTGAGTTGAGATGACCAGTTCTTAAAAAAATATAAAACACTGTCATTGTCTTTAAAAAAAGAATGTTGGAGACAATAATTAAATTATATTAAAAAACATTTATAATTTGTAAATATAACTGGAACATAATGGTATTGCTTATGCAAAATTTCCATGGAGTTAATAAAATTAGAAGCTTACTTTTTAGCAGCGCAGCTGGCGGCTAGCTACTTTTTTGGGATTTTCAATCAAAGGACGATGGGTAAAAATGTCCCCACCCACCAACAGTGATGAAACATGTGCCAGTTTATAGATCTTGGCAATATGATGTATTTTTTCTATGGCGACGATCACCATATGTATGGGGTTTTCTTGAAAAATCATAATCTTATCGTATGGAACTATGGAATTTGTTTGAAAATGAACACGTATGTAGATGATTTGCCTTGCCTGGCCCTTTGTTTTCATTAAAAAATTCCCATTGATTTTGCTACGAAGATAAGTATTTTGTCTTTTATTGGGTCCTAATGAACATAATAGACCTGCAGCCCGTTACTGTTGGAGGGGGGGGACGGGGTCCATACAAAATTGCCCATCACCCTTTGAATTCGTTTTTATTAGTATTTTCTCTCTCTTAATTTCCCACCAATGTTATATTAATGCCACCTAGTTAGCTTATTTGCTTAATTGTGTTATAACTTAGATTTTAAGGTTGCAATTGAAAACCAGCGCTGAGGCCCTGCTGTAGCACTTGCTGAACTGCGACCTTTTTAACGCCGCAAAACAACTCACCTAATGTTGTATGATTGATTGATCTTGTATGATATAAATATCTTTTGTTGTTTTAAGTGTGCGTTAAATAAACTTATTTTCATTTTTTTTTTCATTTCATTTAAAATTAAATTTTAATCTGTTTATTTTTTAGTCTATACAGTATTTGCAGACAAATTTAAATATTTTTTTTTTTGATTGTAAATAATAAAATAAATAAATAAAACACAGTACAATGTCACACAAATTGACCTAGTCCCAAACTATGCTCTAGGCTTGTACTATGGGTACTAGACAACGATAAACTTACTTATATAGAGAAATATATACTTAAATACATAGAAAACATCCAAGACTCAGGAATAAATACTCGAGCTCATCACACAAATATCTGCCCTTACCGGGATTTGAACCCAGGACCCCTAGCTTCGAAGGCAGGGTCACTACCAACTAGGCCAGCGTGTCGTAAATAATGTGAAAATGTATATTAATTTATTTATTTGCATCGTCTTTGTCATTATTTGAATATTTAGATTATTGTCATAGCATTGTTAGGACTCAGAAGGGCGTCTCAAAATTATTTTTATTTATTTATTTATTTTATTAGGAGAAAAAACAGGATACAAATACAGAAAGTAACTAAAAGGATAGATAAGTACAAACGTAATAGACAAATTGTTTATATAAAAGCATCCTTTATGTGAATTTGCGTCATAAGGACGTCACCGGCACCAAAGTTTCGCTCCACGAGCATCACCAATGCTTATATTTAAGTTACTTAAGTTAGTGGAGGTGCTCTTTTGATTCCACTGTATAATTATTTTTTTATTTAAGTTTCAGTGAACCAATTCATTCAATGGCATGTTAAATTTGAAGCTACTAAGACGCGATGGTGCATGCCAATCTCGCCCTTATTGCTAGATTAATACTGTAAAGTCTCCGATTTGACTTGTAAAACAGGTCATTTCTGGCCTATCCACTGAATAAGCGATTCCATTTAAACAAGGGGTAGCGACAAAGCGGAGGTGATAATATTGTTCAATAGGTATCTATATCTAACAATAAGACTTGTCGTTGATTGACCCGTGTGGTTGCCGGGTTAGAATAGTGCCACTCCATGTCTTCCCGTAGATGTCGTAAGAGGCGACTAAGGGAATAAGGGCTTGTAGTACTGTTAGGCGATGGGCTTGCAACAGTTGCAACCTGTCACTAATACACTTGTAAATATCTTAGCTTGATTGTGCGAAATATGTTTACAAAATTATAAACAAATATTTTTATTTTTGTTGGTATTTCTGTAGCTCTGCCTACCCCACTCTGGGAATGAAGGCGTGAAGTTATGTATGTATGTATGTATGTAATACTTCAAACAGTGTATTTATGAAGACACTCTACTTAATTGTGCCCTTTTACAAGCTTTCATATATTTTGCACTGTTCGTATGTATGTTTGTAAGTTGTCCGCTTCAAAACTTGCAAGTCAATTTTGACCCAGCTCCTGTTAATGGAATAGGCGGAAATTTGAACCACTGTAAACCCGATGATAGTGCAAACCTGATGATGGAGTTGGAAGGTGGCGACAGGATTTTCGCTATACTTAACGTAGACCCACCGAAAAAATATACAATTGGCAGCAAAAACTTGTCCCAAAGATTATGTTTTTAACATAAGCTTATTTGTACATACATACATTAAATCACGCCTGTTCCCCAGAGGGGTAGGCAGAGACCACTTCTTTCCACCTGCTACGATCCTGACAAATCTCTTTCGCTTCTTCCACATTTATACATCGAGTCATGCATGCACCGAACTTATTTGTTTATCAATTATTATCAATTAAGTACCTATGGCTTTTTTGTTAAGACTGGCGTAAATGTTTTATGGCAATAAGAAAGCACACGAGCACTGATGGTAAGTGCGATCTTGAAATGCGAAAAGTGCGAAATTTGAATTCTCACGACTACTGTCTCAAGACTATAATCCTAAGGGCTTTATTAATAAACTCATCTCGGCTGAGATACCCGTCTTAAGATACGTCAAAATAAACGTCAAGCTATAGAAAACTGTCAGTTTTGACGCATCTTGAGACGAGCGTTACTGCAGTCGAGATCAGTTTATCAATACTTCAAATGCGTTGCCAACCCTGAGTATATCGCACTGCCAGATCAACACAGCATTAACTCAAAATACAACTGTATTTAAAAATCGACTTTATTACATTTTCTTTGAACTGGAAACAAAACAAGCAAGTTATTTGAAATGATCCAGTGATGATCTGGCAATGCAATTATATATGTTATTCATATTAGTGATTTCACCAGTAAATGTGTAGAGAACTTGTTGTAGGTCCGCGACTTCGTCTACTCAAGATGCACAAAGTTAGCGATTTTATAGATGGACGTTGCAGATGTCAAATCATACATTTAGAGTCGATAAGAAACTAAAATTTTGGCTGCGTTTGCATCTTGCCTAGACTTATTATGTCGTTGATTGCTATTTTTTTGGTAACAAAAACTTTAATAGTACGGTCACGAGCGTAAATTTAAGACCCATTAAAAAAAAACTGCTTGAGGTTCTCAATGTCCTTAGGGATGCCAAGTCATTTTTACTTAGAGGAAATTCAACCTTATCGCTGTAAAGTGCTAGATTGACTTTGGACCTAAGGTTGGGTCACAAATTGAATGTACCTACTCTACATCCGTCCCTGAGATTATAATCTCTGAACTAACAAACATACACACTTTTGCATCTAGAATATTAGAAGAGATAGTATTTATTCATGTTCATACTCTCGATTATTAGAGCTAAAACAACCAACTCGTGAGGTTCACCGTACTACAAACAGGGTAAATTGCTGCCTTTGCTTTTAAATACCATTTTCAATTTTGAAACAAACAAAAATTAAATATTTAAAACAAAAATAAACCGTCTCCAAAATCCCAAAAGTAACTTTTTTTTCAAACTGTATTAGGCAGTCCCACAATTCTTTAACTAACATTTCTTTTCAAATGGTAGGTATTTGATGAGTCAAACTGATGGCTTTTGGTTAAAAAAAATGTGAGATATTGTGTATTTTTAGTGCAATAAATGTATTTAAGTATAGCATAAATTACTATGTAAGTGTACGTGTATAGTTAGACTTTGCACCGCCACTACAATCTCTGCTTTGTCCAAAGGTCAACTGGTAGAGAATGCCTTGAGGCATCAAGTTCGCCTTTTGTAAGTCAAACGTATTATTTTGTGGAATAAAGATTAAATAAATGAACTTTATGTGTCGTTTAATTCTTTACCCGACAACAATCTCCATCTTGTGTTATCCCCCTTCTTTACAGCCTTTAATCTGAGACAAATTCGACGAATCACCTGCAAAATATATTTCAAGGCATCTGTTCGTACAGTATAAGGTACAGCAGTATGTTAAACCATGAATAAAACATAATACATAATCAGATTACGAGGTTCTGAATCTAAATAATGTTTTTTTTTTGTTTACGTTCTCTCTTTGTTTTGTTGAGATAACGTATTTGTAGAAATGAATTTGAGTGTTGTTTTTCATAACTTGAGCTAAGTATGTTTGATACATTCTCAAGCTAAGCGATGGAACCCTTTTGGATGATCTATTTTTTTACGGAGTCCCAAATTCTGTTTCATAGCCAAGACCCATGAGCGGTGTCACAGAGCACCAGGAATAGATACCTACAGTTTGTCACATTAGGAAATACAGTACACCCCGTGTGGTTGCCGGGTTAGAATAGTGCCACTCCATGTCTTCTCATGGATGTCGTAAGAGGCGACTAAGGGAATAAGTGCTTGCACTAATACACTAGTAAACTTCTTCGCCTGATTATGCAAAATGTGGTTACAGAATAATAAACGAGTCTTTTTAGAGTTGTTCGTATTTCTGTAGCTCTGACTACCCCACTCAGGGAATGAAGGTGTGATGTTATGCCGAGTCGATGCGATCTCCTTATTTGCAAGCCAGTTGATAACACAATTCAGTGACAGAGATTGCGAAGTACTTTTTCAGCGATTTTTTTTTACCTCATGCAGAGCTGTGGTTATTCCATACACGCATGGTAGCTCGATGAAGTTTATTACGTGTGTGTGAAGGTAAGTATAAAATACTGGGCTAGTTATTGATGATGATGAATCTGTATGTGTGTGAGTTTGTGTGAGCATATGCTGGTGATGGTAATCATTTTGGATCAGAATTGAAATATTATAATTTATTTAATATTAAAAAGTGTAAGATTTTACTTAACAACTGCAAGTGGTATCCGACTAGTGTGAAAATTTTAAGTAAATTACCTGGGCCTCAATTCTACTGTGTTATAACGATATCGCGTTTGACGTGTTTTAGAATCGTTTATGTCACAGTCGCCATTAATGTAAATGTCATAAGAGTTATCAAAACGTTGACAATACGGAAACACATCAAAGACGATATCGTTATTACCGTGTAGAATCCCAGCCTTTACATTATTAATTTTATTATTAATTACAGTAACGATTCTAAAACACGTCAAACGCGATATCGTTATAACGCAGTAGAATAGAGGCTCTGTAATTGACTGTTTGACATTCTATATTTGAAGTTTGAAGTAAGCTCCGTATTATTTTTGTAGACAACTACATACAACAAGTCCTTTACTGAAGTTTTTCACCTATAGGGTCTATGTGAAAGTTAACGGTATCATATTGTAAAAGAAAACTTACTTTTAATTATAAAATCACCGTAACCTATACGCGTCAGTATTATTCTGAACTTAACTTTATAACTATTTATTATGTAAGCTTTCCCCGGTTTAACAAAGTCCGCATTGCACAAGCCAATAACTATCCTACTATATTTAGATATTTTTAGCAGTAAGTTAAGTAAACTCAAAAGACTATCCTTGCAAAGTACTGCGGAATCATATAATATATATAATATTATTTTTTCATTTGTGTTTATGGGCGTACATGCACATACGTATCCTCTTATTCTATATTTTTATTAACATAAAAATGGCATTATTAATATTTAAGTTTAAGTTGTTCACAAAAACAATTCTGTAATATTTTCTTTTTTTTTAGGTTTCGGTTTGTAATACTAGTATGATTGTTAGGAAACTGTAAGTCTACTATTTAAAAGAACTTTTATGTATTACTTGCAACTAAGTGAGACTGTTTGTTTCTTTAATAAGTAAATAAATAAATAAATAAATAAATAAATATATGTTTAAACTAAGTAATATTATTTTATGATATGATAAAGAAACCTACTTATAAGTAGGTTTGAATGTTTTCTATGTACGTAAATCTTTGTATACAAAGATTTACGTACATAGAAAACATTCAAACCGTGGAAATCAAACTGGATTTTGTTTCTAATCGTATTGACGCTTAACAGACTCAAGGAAATATAATAATAATAATAATATTATCAGGGGACAATGTCACACAAATCGACCTAGTCCCAAACTAAGCACTATGGGTACTGGACAACGATCAACATACTTAAATAGAGAAATACATACTTAAATAGATAGAAAACATCCAAGACTCAGGAACAAATACTTATGCTCATCATACAAATATCTGCCCTTACGGGATTTGAACCCAGGACCACTAGCTATGACCAAGTTTAATTTATCCAAAGGATAGTCACATAGGTATGGATTCAGATCGCAGAACACAACCGACTTTATTACATGACAGGAAGAATGAAAGAAAAACATTTATTCACAGCAACAAACAAATGAAAAAACATATAATTATTTCTTTACATAAAACAGCATAAAGAAGTTGTTTTTGCCAATCGGTCCCGGCTCAGCATGTGCTGGCTGCAAAGCCAACGCTGGTCTTCCGCTGGAACCGTTCGGTGAAAGCACGGAAGGTGACACAAACAATTTTTAAAGAAATAGCATGAAATAAAATAAACTAAACGCAAAAAACATAACAGCAACAAGAAAAAGAAAAACGCTTATTGTGACCAGTAATTTTGTGTACAATGCTCCTTAGGAAAAAAGGAGCCAAACATACCTTGTCTGCGCACAATTAGTTATCTGTGGTCTGGTCTATAGATAGTTGGACATAACCTCAAAATCTGTTTCATTACATAATATATGAACTATTAATAGAAAAATTAACAAAACACAATCCCAACATTTTGCATGGCAAGCATGCATCTAAATTAGCTAATTTGAGAAAATTTCGACTCTTTACTGGACTACGAGGGTATCATTACCCCCTCTGTCTTGTAGATGACGGCCCTATGATTGAAGAACGTAAAATTATTACCAATTAATTTTTTTTTGCGTGAAATTGTCCATGTCCTTACAGATGCTAAGTCATATTTTGTAACTTAGAGGAAACTAAACCTTATTGCTGTAGAATGTCAGATTGACTTTGAACTTAAGGTGGGTCACTTAAGTCTTTGACTGTATGTTGCGCATGCGTAGAATGCTTCAATTCCGGTTATATATTTTCAAAAAAATAAAATAAAAAGTCGAATTCAAACTTACCGCTTTTGCATTAAGGAATACCCTCCTTACTCTCCTCCTGATCCAAAAAGGCACAAAGGTTTAAAACACCAACAGTATTTCGAACTACTTAGAACTGATTTTCCTTTACACGTTAAATGGTTCATATGTCCTTATCGTAACCGAGCGTTTGGGTGAACACTGTATATCTGTACGTACAGTCTAGAAACTTCGCTGTTCCGTTTCAGTCTGATTTATGTGGACTTTATCTGTAACAGCTGACTTAATTGCCGAGAGCTTGGGCGTCAGCGCAGCTCTTTTACGTTTCATTTTGGTTCGAGTTTAAACGTGTTCTAATAGATAGACGTGTTTCCGTTATATCAACGTTTTGATAGCTCTTTTTCTTTTGACAGTAATGGCGGCTAAGTAGAAAACAATACCACAACACCTCAAAAGCATTTTTTTACCGTGTTTTTTTAACGCAATTATCAGACACAACTGCATTTTCTTAAAGCTAGTTTTATAAGTTAAATAAATAAATATCACGTGACATTGTCACTCAAATTGACCTAGACCTAAACTAAAATCTGCTTGTACTTTGGGTACTAGACAAATGGGTACGAAACATACATACTTAAATACATAGAAAACATTCAAGACTCAGGAACAAATACTCATGCTCATCACACAAATATCTGCGCTTACCGGGATTTGAACCCAGGACCCCTAGCTTCGAAGGCACAGTCACTCCCAACTAGGCGAGCGTGTCGCCGTGTCGTAATTAAGTAATGTTATCATAAATACACTGTATTTAAGTATTACATACATACATACATACAATGACATGCTCATCACAGAATTATCTTCCCTTACCGGGATTCGAACTCGGGATCGCAAGCGTCGAAAACAGGGTCACTACCAACTAGGCCAACGTCTATGGAACCAGTAATAAGTGGCTCGATATCATTGATAAAAAATGAAACAAAAGACAGTAAACAACTATAATAACTCAGCCCAGTATATCCTCAATCTTCCATGTAGAGATGCGACCAATTGCGATTGCATTATTCCCTGATTAAAAAAATGTTTAACTGCTAGAATGGTAATTCTTGCATGCATGATGCTTGTAGCATTTAGTTTGCCTCTTGTACAATATTTTAAGCAAATAAATACCCTATTATACCTTTCATCACTTCATGTCCCAACTCTCTCTAACAGGATTCGTTGCCATCGATTTTGACTTGATGTTACTAAGTTTAAGATGACTTTCCGTTACCTGTAGTTTATAGCAAACTTGTATTAAGCTTCGAGTTTACAGCTACATTCAATGCCAAATACTACCAATGGAGCCCGGTTACTATAAAAGCAAGAAAGGTTGGCACTGATTAAGTTGAAGACTGACTCGAGAAAACTTAGATTGGCTTGGAACTTTTAGCTTCTCTCGTGTTCTGCAATTAATATTAACATTTTTGGTCTTAAATAAAGCTGACTTTTACCAGTCTTCCTAAGAAGGGTGATGTTTTTTACTTGTTTATTTGTATGTTTGTGGGTTTGTATGTATGGTTCTTTCTTCAAATTCAAAATTCAAAATAGACAAGACAGACGGAGAAGTAGCGCCGCAACAAATTCCAGCAGAAGGTATTTTTTTCAATTATAAAAAAGTAATAAATAATAATAATTAAAACTAACACAAATAAAATATAACATACATACATAACATCACGCCTTCATTCCCAGAGTGGGGTAGGCAGAGCTACTTTAATATCAACAACTTTAAAAAGACTTGTTGATAATTCTGTAACCACATTTTGCACAATCAGGCCAAGAAGTTTACTAGTGTATTAGTGACAGGTTGCAAGCCCAAAATATAACAAGTTCAATATAATCACATTAAAAAGAATGACTATAGGAGAACAACTTGACGAGGTCTCTACGTCAAAAGCCGATGGCTAGAATAATTGAACAACAAATCCTTACAAACGTGAACAGACCGGACCCCACAAACAGCACCCGTTCACGAGTATGACGCGTATCTCAGCCATCGCCTCTCACAACCGTGTGTTCGGGAAAGTGGTTCTTTGTTCTAGGAAAAAGAGGTGTCGTTAGATTCGTCTTAGAAATAGTGTCTTTTAGAGATATTTCATCTAATCCCTTAGGGTTTGCAACGCATGTGCATCTTGAAAATAAAGTTTCATTGAGTCTCATATGCAACTTATCATCTTACCTATCGTTTGCCTACTTTATGACATCAAAAAGATAATGTTGGCCAATATAATTTCTTGTAAAGACAGTGTTCTCATAATAAACAGTAAACAAGCCAGCAAAGTTGCAGGAAACGAATGTACCTAACCAAAATTGCTAGCTAACATGATTTTGTGTGTTCCTCACAAAATGAAACTAGAGTTCAAGCACAATTTCATCGAAATCGGTTCAGCACAAAATTACTGTCACATTTTGAATATTTATTTAGTAAGAATTAGGCAAACCAACTTAATATCTATATTTCATTGTAAATATATTTTATTTATGTATTAATTAACAAGCTTAATTGTAAAACAACGTCCCGCAAAACTGTTTTCACACATCACATTAACAAAACAACACACATCACTGCACATAAAGCTTCTTTACTTCTCTCACTTGTGCAAAAGTAATGCCACACCCCAATATACTCGCTCGTAAGTTTAAAAAGAACATGGCCCCCGTCTAACCCTGTTTGGAATCCATTTCGCACCACAATGCCCTCGTTCCAGAAGCTTCGGCGACGGCAACTCGATTTTCCTGGGCCGTAAGCTTGTTAAGACTGGCTAGGAACTGGGGTTTGCACGTGTTGAGAAGTGGTGGAGGTGACCAGGATAACTTAGTTTTCGGATACGCGGGTAGTTTTAAAATCAGCGCTTTTGTGTTATAAAGAAATGGTTTGTTATAACAAATGACGTAATGTAGTTTGTGCTTAAGCTCCAACATGATACCTCAAAATTAATTTTAATTTCGAGCTTACTTTAAAAAGGGGGTGGAGTCCAAACGTTGTGAAGTGGTGATTCAACTGAGATAAATGTTATCTTATTATTGTAACATAATACTTTAAAGGAATAAATTGTTTGCCTTTAAAGCAACGAGCAAAGTTCTCGGAGAGGTATTGAATTTCTTTAGAAATAGGTTAAGGTATAATTTATTATATTAGGTTAAATATTATATATTACCTAAGATTTACAATTCAGTGTGTGATCTACAAAAGTAGCCTTAATTCATATTTCGATCGATCCATATCTAATTTCCTAGAATTATTTACATTTCATTTTTTCTATACAATTTGAAAATTATGATGATGTAAAATGAATACCAATATTATAATTGTGAAAGAGACTTTGTATGTCTGTTTGTCTGTCTGTATATTTGTGACGTTTTCACGGATAAACTGCAGAACAGATTTAGATGAAATTTGGAACGGAGACAGTTTAAGTCCCGAAGAAGGACACAGGGTACTTTTTATTCCGCAATAATTGGACGGTTCCTGCGACAATAGTGATAAACACCTTCTGCGTGGAGTCACGGGCAATTGCTAGTTTTTAATATTATTAAACAGCCTTTCCATGAATTTCTAAACTCTATGGCCTATGAAAGGAACCAAGTTTGATAGAAATTAAGTATGCTTCATAAAAACTAGGAAGTTGGTCGAGATCTCAGTGCACTTTTAGATTTTTATTTTTCCTCTAATTATATTGCAAAGTTCGATACTGTTTATCCTGATAGTTTTTTACTAGTTCTGAGTTGGTAAAGATTTAAGTGTTTTTCCTGGGCATTGTACAACATTGTTTTAAGCTATCTTAGATCGATGAAGTGATTTTAACCTCAAATGGTAGTCGTATGTTTGTATTTTTCCGATATTTGTTACAAGAGGCTAAGGCACACCTTTCAACCGACTTCAAAAATGGAGAAGGTTTCTTATTTGTCAGAATCAAAATACAAATTATTAGTATCATTTTCTCACATTGTTGAAAATGGACTTTTTAAAACGTGGCCGTTAACATCGCTCTTACTTACTTAATATTAATGGCGGCCGAGTTAAAAACAAAACGATAGAAATGTCAAAGGCATTATGAATGCGGAAAAGGCCAGACTGAAAACCAGCGCTGGAATAGCTCGAGCACTCGCCCGCGCTCTGCCTTTTGTCACACCGTTTTTTAGGATTCCGTACCAAAAAAATAACCGGGCAAGAGCATGTTGGACCATGCTCAGTGTAGGGTTCCGAAGCCGTTAAGTAATACAAACATAAAAATCAACGAGTAATAACTAATTTTCACTTAAAGTCATTTGGTGACTTTAAGTGAAAACCAATGATGTCTCTTTATTCGTGATAGTTCTAGTGTAAAATTCGTTATAATTATTATGTGCTTTCATTTAAGTTTTTTTAGGATTTTTAGTATTTGTTCTTAGGGGGGGGGGGAACACTCTAACAAAAATTTGCGCTTTAAAGCTTAATATTTCATAAACAGGTCCTTTAGTTGAATAATTGTTATACGAAACCGTAATATTTTTGAAAGACCTATCCAACGACACCCCACACTATGGGGTAGACGAGCAAAAAATTTCATTTTTTAAGATTTTATTTTAACACTTTGTTGGCGAGACTAATATTTATATTCATGCCAAATTGGATTCTTAGCTTGACTACGGAACCCTATTACTAAGACTCCACCGTCTGTCACCAGACTGTATCTCATGAACCGTGACAGCTAGACAGTTGAAATTTTTACAAATGATGTATTTCTGTTGCCGCTATAACAACAAATACTAAAAATATAATAAAATTAATTAAGGGGGCTTCCATACAAAAATCATGTGATTTTGATGCATCTTTTTCTCGGTATTATTACAGACACCGTGGTTGGTATATATAGAACGGAACCCTTCGAGTGCGACTCCGACTCGCACTTGGCCGATTTTTTAAATTATGATTTTGTGTGTGTTTAGGTTTAGTTTGACAATACATACTTATTTTTCTTCTTAATACTTTATTTACCTAGCGGAACAGAGGTCCATGGAATCCATTAAAAATCACGGAGTCACGATACTCCTTATTTATTTGCATTTTCTGCCACTATGCCCTCCTGAGCCAAAAGGCAGTATCTCAGATAAAACTCCTGTAGCAATATCAACTTTATTACTAACAGAAGAGAATTTAAGACTGCTTGGCTGTTGTACAGAAAACGTCAACCCGGCTAATCTCATCTTAACTTATGTACATATGGCCCTTTTGGATACACTTCAACAGCTTTAGGATCTTTTGTGCAATTACCCTCTTACACACTCAGCTATTAGAATGAGCAGATTTCCTCACGATGATTTTCCTTGACCGTAATAGCATCGGGTAATGTACTTTTCATCACACATGCTCTGAATGGGTGTTATAACACGCAGACGTATTGGGCAGTTATAGCCTATTCACCTCCCAAGGGAGTAATGGGTTTCGTTTTAAAATATAGAACCGACTAGTAAGGCAAGGGTAGTTATTTCGCAAGTAAGGCTTTTTACAATATTTATAAATAACTGATATTTGCATGTTCCTTTTGTTAGCCTAAGAACCCATGTATTGTGTGAGATGAATAAAGATGTTTATCTATCTATCTATCTATCTATCTAGTACATCATTTCAGACTAAGGAGGTGTAAAATCAGCCAATATTTCCTATATTGAAAACTTGGCTACAAACCTATTTCACTGTATATAAAACTTATAGTGTACATTTAAGACATTTTCAATTATTTTAAATATTATTTTTATAGAGAATCGGTACAATCTGGCAGTATAAAATAAAAAATAAAAAATAAATATCAGGGGACAATCTCACACAAATTGACCTAGTCCCAAACTAAGCTTTAGGCTTGTACTATGGGTACTAGACAACGATAAATATACCTATATAGATAAATAAATACTTAAATACATAGAAAACATCCAAGACTCAGTAACAAATATTCGAGCTCATCACACAAATATCTGCCCTTACCGGGATTTGAACCCAGGACTATGGCCTATCAAGATTGAAAACTAATGGCAGTTCTTAGCATTATCTGTGGAAGACTATTGAAAATTTCATTTTTTATTGATGGTTTTTTTTTTATTTCCTTGGAAATGTGATGAAAAACATTGTGTGTATCACGGGCAGTAAGAGGATAACAAACTCGAGTCATTAAAAGCCCTCCGCCTTAGGCGTCGGGCTTGTAATACTCTCGTTAGTTATTCCCTTCTTACTTCCCTTGATGCACAATGTACTATAGAAAAACTCATTGGTACATGGTGACCGGGGGACCCGCTGGAAAGCAAGTTTACAATAATACCAGTAGATAGCTACAGTAATATAAAATGGCGGCCGATAGAGCACTTTTATCGGCCCACTACGTGTAACTGACGTGAGTGATAACGCCATCCGTTACTTTTACGAGCCGCAGACATGCTGCGAATAGGAAACAAATTGGTCTGGTGTTAGAGGTTCAGAGAGTTATTGGAACTTCTCCAAAAGTTGAAATTCTAGGGGACCATCTCACACAAATTGATCTATTCCTTAACTAAGGTCTATGCTTGTACTATGGGTACTAGACCACGTTAACATTAAAAAAAACGTCATTAAAAAGCAAGAATAGCTTCTATGTATTAACCATTTCAACGTGCTTCGTCATAGTCGCTCAACTATCGTAATCGAAATATATTATCGCCACCCATGAAATAGGTACCGTTGGGGAGTTCCGATGGCCGTCAGTGGTCTTCATCAGCACGACTTCACTGAATGATACTTCTTTAATGCAAAAGCTAACTAAAAACGCTATATGTATTACTATAATGTTTGAGAAGTTCCCTCAATTTCTCCTAGATCCCATCATCAGATCTTGACTTGATTCATACAAAAAAATAATTCTTATTGGTCCAGCGGTCTTAGAATTATCGGGGAACAAACATAGAAAAACCCGACAAATTGAGGACCTCTTCCTTTTTTAAAGTCAGTTAAAAAAAAGACGTGATGGGCACTTTTACACGTCCATACGATAGTACATAACCTAGTATCATATACATATACGATAAAGTTTCGGTAAAAAAAACATTTTTGGGACTCGCTTTTTTTTCCAACTGTTCTTCTTTTCCAATGTATTTTTCTGCTTATCCAAGCCAACTTAATGAGTCTAAACGTGGTGGGTCTACTTTAAGTAAAGCGAAGATCCTATCCCCACCTTCCGACTCCATCATAAGACCAGCTCGATGATGCCATATTGTATTGTAATGGAAGTTACGTAGGTACCAAATTTCAGCTTTATCCCCAGGAAGTGGTTCAAATCTTCCTTGCAAGATTTGACCCGAACATACATACATACAAACATTGCAGTTTGCAGGGTCAAAATCTTAAACACTTGCCGTCTGAAAAAAATGACAAAATACTTGTCCTTTCCCATTTTTTTTTATTGATAAATAAATAAATAAATCACAGGACAATCTCACACAAATTGACCTAGCCCCAAACTAAGCTCTAGGCTTGTACTATGGGTACTAGACAACGATAAACTTACATATATAGATAAACACTGTCACTAATACACTAGTAAACCTCTTAGCCTGTTAGTGCAAAATGTGGTTACAGAAATATCAGTAAGTCTTTAGAGTTGTTGGTATATGTGTAGCTCTGCCTACCCCACTCTGGGAATGAAGGCGTGACGTTATGTATGTATGTATATAGATAAATATATATACTAGGTGCAAAAACACCCAAAGCCAAGAAGTAAAAAATGTAACGCTTCTCTCTTCTTTCCTACAGCTTTATCAATCGAGCCAATGGCACTTAGACAAAACCGGGCAAGAGCATACGCGCCTTCCTAGTGTAGGGTTCCGTCGCCGTTACCATAAACAAACAATAACCTCGTGAGACCCACCACATAACAAACAGGGAGATTTTTATTAGTAGGAATTTGAATCTACCAGCAAGTGAATAAAGTTAAATTTGACGACACGTTGGCCTAGTTGGTAATAACCCTGCCTTCGCAGCTAGCGGTCTCGGGTTCAAATACCAACAAGGGCAGAATTTGCGTGATGATAACGAGAATTTATTCCGGAGTCTTGGGAGTTTTCCATGTATACCGGGTGTGGCCTGTAATAGGAGCAATAAATTGAGGGATCCTTCGAACAAACTTAATAGCATTTTCAATGTACTCCATCCAATAGTCTAGTTGACATCTACTGTCAGCCTAAAAACTTCGTAGTTTTCGCTTGCGTGGAAAATCTAAATTCATTAATATTTAACAATGTTATTTTCAAAAGTTGTAGAATAAATGTTGTTACGTTTGTGGTGTGAAAACGATTCCTCAGTTTAATGCTCCTATTACAGGCCACACCCGGTATAAGTATATATTTCTCTGTGTAAGTATGTGAGGTAAAAGCTTTTTAACAGCTTTTAAGGAACGTAGACCTCTGTATTTATTCTAAAATTCAATTTTATTAATCTAAACGTTCCTGAGAAAAATAGTCTTCACTGACAGACCGACAAAGAATTGAATCTATAAGGGTTATTTTTTAATTTTAAGACGTCTCATATTATTATAGAGTTGGTAGTGTTCCGTCGTCTGCATCTCAATAACCTTAGCGCCTATTTGCAGGTTCTTTGGATATAGTTAATATGATTGTATTTTTGTTTGAATCTTCGAAACCCTGTGATCTTTAAGAGGATTGTGAAGCGATGCTTAAATCGTGTAGTTGTCAAATATAATTCAAATAAATTTAGCTCCGGGCCATAACGCTCACCCCTTAAATCTAATCCGATTTCAACGATTTTTGAATATGTTGTAGACTGTTATGTATGTTACAAATATGTAGGTAGATTCATATAAATGTACCCACGCATACCAATAAATCTACAGTCAGTCCAACTCGGTGTTTCATTACCAATAGACATAACATTGGCTACGGGATTGGGATTTTCGCTAAATTATTGCGTATACTAGGTATTTTGATTTAATTTGTGACGATGCCACTCGGAAGTGTAGAAAGTTTTCGCGTCGGGTCCGACTGGGTTGCGTATGTGCGCCGAGTAAAACAGTTCATCGCGCTTAATGGTATCGAGGCCTCATTACACGTGGCTTCGCTAGTGACCTTAGTAGGCGCGGAGTGCTACGAGCTAATGTGCGACTTATGCGCACCGGATAAGCCCGAGGACAAAACATTCGACGTTTTAGTTAAACTAGTGAAAGATCATTTGGAACCCGAGAGATCGGAAATTGCGGAGCGACACATCTTTCGCCAGAGAAAGCAGCAACACGGAGAAACCATACGTGAATATCTCCAGTGTTTGAAGCATTTGGCGAAAACTTGTAATTTCGGCACGATTCTGGAAGTCAACCTACGTGACCAATTCGTGTCGGGGCTGTTTAGCGAAGAGATGCGGTCGAGGCTTTTTGCCGAAAGGGACATTAACTATCAACGCGCCGTGGAGCTGGCGTTGGCGTTGGAGGCGGCGGAGCGGCACGCGGCGACGGCGAGCGCTCCCGCGGGCCGGCCCCTCATTGCGGCGCGCCCATCCTGCGCGCGCTGCGGCAAGTTCGGACATGCAGAGGGCAGGTGCCGATACAAGTATTTTTCGTGTGACGCGTGTGGTGAAAAAGGGCATTTAAAAGTGGTATGTAGAAAGGATTACAGTGCGAACAAGAAGTCAACAAAAGGTCAGTACTTTTTAGATGACTCTGATTCTAACGATAGTGACTGTCATTTTTATAAAATTGTGTAAAGCTTACTGTCCAGAATGTCTTTTGTAAATTCGAGGTGGATACCGTAGTAAGATATCCGCCGTATCTAAATCTTTCTATGAAAAACATTTCGATTTCATGCCTATACAAAATAAAATGTTAAGTTTAAAGTCATATACCGGTGACCTTATCGAAACATTAGGTTATATAGAGGTGCAGGTCGTATACGGCGCAAATTCGGCCAAACTTAAATTATATGTAATTGAAAACGGCGGCCCGCCTTTGATGGGTCGGACGTGGATCAAACAATTAAGGTTGGCCGTAGTTGACTGTTTCAATCTAGACCAGGGAAACACGATGGCTACATCTCTTAGACAAGAATTTCCTGAAGTGTTCGCTGAAGGCTTAGGCACGTTCAAGTCGCGGTTGCAGCTCAGGCTTAAGGAGGAGACGCCCGTGTTTGTGAAGGCGCGCGCGCTGCCGTTAGCGCTGCGCGCGCGCGTGGAGCACGAACTCGAGCGGCTGCAGCGGGAAGGGGTCATTTATAAAGTAGAACGTTCGGACTACGGTACACCCATCGTACCTGTTGTCAAAGCCAACGGAGCCATACGTATCTGTGGCGGTTACAAAGTAACGATTAACCTGCGTCTCAAGGACTTTCACTACCCGCTGCCCCGCATAGAGGATCTGTTCGCGTCGTTGGGCGGGGGCGAGCAGTATACCAAGCTGGACTTGTCTAACGCCTTCCAGCAGTGCGTGCTCGAGGACGAGTCGCGGCCGATGACGGCAATCACCACTCATATCGGAACTTTTGTATATAAGCGCGTACCTTTTGGAATTAAATGTATTCCTGAAAATTTTCAAAAGATAATGGAGGAGACTTTGAGTGGTTTGCCATCTACGGCCGTTTTTGCCGACGATATCTGTGTAACGGGAAAAGATAAAACTACACATATGGCTAATTTACGGGCAGTTTTGAAAAGATTAAAAGAAAATGGTTTGCGTATTAATTTCTCCAAATGTAAATTTTTCAAAGACTGCGTAAACTATCTAGGATATAAAATTGATAAACTGGGATTACATACTGATGACAATAAAATAGCAGCGATAGTCAATGCCCCGGCACCCTCAAATGTAACACAGCTTAAAAGCTTTATGGGGCTAGTAAACTTTTACGCGAAATTCTGTGTTAATATGAGCGATGTTTTAAATCCATTGTACAATCTTTTAAAAAAAAATGTAAAATGGTATTGGGATAAAACTTGTACCGAAGCTTTCAATAAAATAAAAAAAGTGTTAAGCAGCTCGCCGGTGTTAGCGCATTACCAGCCGTCGTTGCCGCTGATCCTGTCAGTCGACAGCAGCCCGTACGGGGTCGGCGCGGTGCTGACGCAGCGCGGCGCCGACGGCGCCGAGCGCCCGCTGTGCTGCGCCTCGCGCACGCTGACGCCCGCCGAGGCCAACTACTCGCAGCTCGACAAGGAGGCGCTCGCGATAGTCTTCGGCGTGTCCAAGCACCACCAGTATCTTTACGGGCGCCGTTTCGTTCTGCGCACTGACCACAGGGCTCTTACTTACATTTTTGGAAAAAATAAAGGAATTCCGTTAACAGCGGCCAGTCGCCTGCAGCGTTACGCTATAAAGTTGGCAGCGTACGATTATGACATAGAATATATACGGTCAGAGCACAATTGTCACGCGGATGCACTTTCTCGTCTTCCACTAGCCACACTCAAAGATAAGCAAAGGAGTGAAGACGAGGAGTGTAGCTATTTACATTTCGTTGAGGAAACCTTTCCACTTAGTTGTAGAGAGGTAAAAACGGAGTTAGCAAAGGATCCTTTGTTAAACAAAATATACGGTTATGTAATGTTTGGATGGCCGCCGAAGGTTAATGATGATTCTGAAAAACCCTACGCGAGTCGAAAAGACTGTATTTTTGTCGACCAAGGATGCCTAATTTGGGGGTATAGGATAATAATTCCATTCCAAAATCGTTACGCGAATCAATTTTAAGGGAAATACACTCCGGCCACCCGGGTATAGTAAAAATGAAACAAATAGCTCGGAGCTACGTTTGGTGGGAAACGCTGGACGCGGACATAGAACGGGTAGTGGACCAGTGCTCCGCGTGCCGCGCGCAGCGCCCTGCGCCCGCGCCTGCGCCACTGCACTCTTGGCCTTGGCCTGCGGAGCCATGGGCGAGGCTAAATATGGATTTCCTGGACCTTTTAATAACCATTATTACCTTATTATTATAGACGCACATTCCAAATGGATTGAGGTTGAAAAGGTAAGAAGCACATCCGCTGCTGTTGTTATAAGTAGACTAAGAAACATATTTGCGCGATTCGGCCTTCCAAAACAAATAGTTAGCGATAACGGGCCACCCTTTTCCTCAGCAGAATTCGGTTTGTATTTAAAACGAAACGGAATCAAACAA